>QLTV01003753.1:820810-834212 GCA_003457575.1 Thermophis baileyi | reverse complement strand
GCATTCTATAGGCATTCATAGTTATTGAATTACCTCCTTGCATCCAGTTTCAGCAGTCTGATTTGCACAAGAAAATAAAATGCTGCCTCTGCCTCCGAGCAAGTTGCCTCCTTGCAGTTCTAGTTTCACTTTCCTTTTAGCACGTGGGCCTGCCTGAAGCCTCTCAGCTGATGGTCGGGAGGCCGATAATCAGTTGCTTGTGCTAATCAGGCTCTGCACTGTTTGCTGCGAGGAGGCAAATTGCTGGGAGGCAGAGGCCAAAGGATGGGGGTGGCTGGGTGGGGCTACATTCGGTGTATAAGATGCACCCAAGTTTTCACCCTCTTTTTGGGAGTAAAAAGGTGCGTCTTATACTCTGAAAAATACGGTATATAGACAAAAACCTAGCAAGGGGGTTCATCGCCCCAGTCAAGCCACGGGTTGCAGCCCCAGTCCTATTCAAAGAAAAAAAAGATGGAACTATGAGATTATGCGTTGACTTCAGGGGGATAAATTGTGTGTGTGTACACAACCTATACTCACTCCCTCTCATGAAGGACATGCTATCTCACCTAGCTAAGGGAAAAATCTTTACCAAATTAGACCTCAGAGAAGCTTACTACCAAGTATGCATCAGGGAGGGAGATGAATGGAAAACAGCATTCAACTGCCTCCTAGGGAGCTTCCAATTCAAAGTGATGCCTTTCGGACTGCAGGGAGCCCCAGTGGTGTTCATGCAATTAATAAACGAGGTGCTGCATGAGCACCTGTACAAGGGGGTCCTCGTCTACCTGAAAGACATCCTCATCTACACCAAGACCATGGACGACCACATACCCCCAGTCCGCCAGGTACTGGAAAAGCTTTTGGCAGCCAACCTGTACATCAAGCTATCAAAATGCGAATTTCACTGCGCACGGCTAGACTACCTGGGCTACCAAGTTTCAAATGAGGACATAGAGATGGACCCAGCCAAAGTACAAGCTGTCCTAGGTTGGCAAATTTCTACAGGCAATTAATCCCCTCCTTCACAAAGATTGCCATACCCATGATGGACCTCCTAAAGACAGGGGGCCCAGGAATGAAACCCCACCGAGGACAACCCCTACAGTGGGACTTAACCTGCCAAAAGGCATTTGAAACACTGAAAGAACTGTTTGCAAAGGAACCGGTGCTGAAGCATCCTGACCCCGAACAACCCTTCGTCATCCAAGCAGACGCCAGCGACGTGGCAGTGGGAGCAGTGCTACTCCAAAGAAATAGCCAAGGAAACCTACAACCCTGCGCCTACACCTCCCGCAAGGTCACGGACACAGAGAGACAATGGGCTGCATGGGAAAAAGAGGTTTTCGTGGTGAGATGGGCACTGCTAACCTGGCGCCACCTGCTGGAAGGGGGACAGAGACCGTTTGAAGTCTGGACTGACCACAAAAATCTGGAGGCCCTTCGGACCCCGCGAAAACTATCGCCTAAACAAGTCCGCTGGGCTCAATACTTCAACGGGTTCGACTTCGTGCTAAAGCACATTCCAGGGGAGAGGAACTTTCTAGCTGACGCCCTCTCCTGCATGCCCCAGTACAAATGCGAACAAGAGGAGGTAGTAGACGCCATCGTCCCCCTTACCCAAACAGCTGCCCAGGTGACCTCCAGGCGACACTGCATCTGGCAAGACCAACCCGCAAGCGATCTAACCACGAAACTCAAAGCTGAACTCTTAGCAGACCCCTGGTTCCGAGACAACCTACACATCTTGACGAAAAGAGATGACCTAGCGTGGAAGGGGATGAAACTCTACGTCCCAGAATCCTTATGCACCCTAATCCTCCAGAGGAGTCACGACGTCAAACTGGCAGGCCACTTTGGGTTCCTAAAGACTTTACACTTAGCATGGAGGCAATTCTGGTGGCCCGGCATAAAGAAAGATGTGGAAAGTTATGTGAAAAGTTGCACCATCTGTGCCACAATGAAGAAATGACCAGGAAAACCCCCCGGACTGCTGCAATTGGTAGCAGAACCAATGAGGCCAAGGGAGGAAATTGCAATGGACGTTATAGTGGAGTTGCCAAAAAGTGGGGGAAACACGGTGATCTGGACTGTAATAGAATTATTCTCCAAACAGGCACACTTCATACCCTGCAGTGGACTACCCTCGGCCCAGCAGCTAGCCAAATGTTCCTGAAGCACATCTACCGACTGCATGGAGTGCTACAGAGAATTATCTCAGACAGAGGGGTCCAGTTCACGGCTAAGTTCTGGAGGGAGTTCCTGCGGTCCATTGTGTCGTCCCAAGGCCTTAGCTCGGCTTTTCATCTGAGTACCAATGGGGGGGGTAGAAAGACTGAATGCCATGGAAGAACAGTACCTGAGGAGTTACGTGAACTATCAGCAGTCCAATTGGGTTGACCTCCTGCCTTTCGCTGAGGTCGTGTACAATAATGCTGTTCACAGTAGCACGGGACTAACTTCGTTCAAAGTAGTGAGTGGTATGGACTTCGTCCCAATGCCTGAATATCCAAGGGACCCCCGCTCCTCAGTCAGCTTGACCGACTGGATGTCAATGCTGAAAGCAACCTGGGAGATTGTCAAGAAAGCACTAGCTAAAGCGGCGCAAACCTATAAGAAACAGGCAGACAAACACCAAGCCCCGCAAAGGCCATTCCAGATGGGGGAGAAGGTCTACCTCTCCACAAAGTACCTGAGGTTAAAACTCCCCAGCAAGAAACTAGGGCCAAAGTTTATGGGACCATTCCCCATAGTAAAGATTATCAACCCAGTCACGGTGCAATTAAAATTACCCCGACTGCTAGGGAAGATACACCCGGTATTCCATAGTAGCCTCTTAAAACCCATGGTCGGATCAACCCTGAGGCCACTATCCCGTGAACCCCCGGACCCCGTGGTCATAGGGGGCCAAACCCATTATGAGGTACAGCGAATCCTCAACTCGAGGTGGCACAGGAGACAACTCCAATACTTAATCAAGTGGAAGGGCTACCCCTTATCAGAGGCATCCTGGGTATAGAGTAGGAACATCCAGGCTGACGCCTCATAGCAAAATTCCATGCAGACACCCCAAACAAGCCGGGGGGGGGGTTGCAACCCTAAAATCTATACCTGTACTCCAATTGTTTTTGCTTTGCACAGGTTGCCTTCAGGAAGTGAGGGGAGCCGAATGTCAACTTGGCTCCCCTCACTTTGCCTGGCCTGCTCTCAAGTTGCCATGGGCCAGGGGGGATGGGAAACCAGCGAAATGGCATAGCAGCCCAAGACGGAAGCACATTCTACCCTTATCTCTCTCAAGGCTGTATCCCAGGGTTACATACAGCAGAGGGGAGTGAACTCTACAGCCCGTGAAATTGCTTTGTTGGTGAATGTGATTAATGACACACCCTGGGAGGAGGGGGGAAACAGGGTCATACTGGTGCGTAAATTACGTAGGGTCAGAATTGGCTCCACTTGGGAACGTGCCGGCATGAAGCTCCTAATAAATAACTGGATTTCTTTTGAAGCTTGGCTCAAGACCCATGATTTAATTAGGGCATCCGTTGGAACCCTGACACAACATTTGTGAAGACATGGAAAATGAAAACAGACATAAAAAACAAAATATTTCAAAATAACTCTGAAAGAAGGAGATTCCAACCTCAAACTGGTATGCAGATGCAAATAGATAGATAGTAACTGATTCAAAACAGATCAAACAAAGATGGAAGGAATATCTTGAAACATTGTATGTTAGAGCTGTCAACATCTAAGGTACCATATAATATATTCCCTACTTATAAGAACTTAGAAGATAAAGTTAGATCAGCACTCCAATCATTGGAAGCTGGAAGACTACAGGAATTGATGGAAAACTCCCTGAAATATGGCAAGAATCATTCAAGCTTCTAACCAACCTATGCAGCAAATCTGTAGGTGGTGCAGTCAAGAATTGAGTCTAAAGCTTGAGACCTAGATGTCATTGTAGACCAATCTCTTTTCATATGAATTTAATAGTCAGTGATGGCTACTCCATCACATTTTTCCCCTTTTCTGTCAAAAGTTGCCCTCTCTATGACAGTGTGTGTTCTGATTATCTCTAAGTGGAAATAAAGTAATTTATGTCAGGCAAATTGGGTAATGAAGAATTTAGCAGCCTGGATTGTCTGGGGGCTTCCAAGTGGGCTCTAACACTTATCATTCTTCAGAAACTTCATTAGCTCCTAATTACTTTATGGCTATATGTCAATATTTTAATCATTTTATATAAAGCCCTGCATAGCTTGGGATCTATATACTTTACTGACCACCTTATACACTCTCTCCCTGACACTCCACCTCCAATTCCTGTGCAGATTGAGTTCTCATAGCAAGGTGTTCTTCCCATTCCACGCTGCTAGGTAGAAAGTGTAAGATGTGAACTCTAATTAAAATATATTCATTATATTTGGTTCTACAGTTCTGTTTATATATGAAAATAAACTCTGTATAGGTAGCTAAATTAACAAGATAGAAAGGTAAATCTTTCCTTTGAATATATGTATTCCTATCAGGTTGGGCTATATAAGATTTAATAAAGGGTTTATATTTAATTGTTATTTGTTTCCCTATGTATGTCCTGCCTAGATAGAGACCATGAAGTAGAATCCTATGTTATTTATATATGTAGTTCTACTACCACATATAAAATAGGGGTCTGTAAAATGAAGTCTTCAAATTTAACTATAGTATATTAAGAATATAAAATTCAGACCTTGGGGGAGTACTTCAAAATAAATTATTTGAGACAGAGAAACTTGACAGGAGAAAATATGAGGTTGTTCATATCAGCATAACATTAAAAATGTAACATTACCTTTCTAATCAATGAAAATGGAATAAACGTTTACATTTCATTTTTAAGGCTCTTCTCTTGATTTCAACTGAGACATCACTTTATTAGAGACAATTACCTAATTAGCCCTTTTCTGGTACACTAATTAAATAAGCCTTCATTTCACTTCTACGCACTGTAAAGCAAGGCTGTCAATCAAGAATTGATTTCCATTTCTAAACAAATAAAAATGTAAACACCGAATCAAACATTCTTTTGAATTAGGAAGACTTGGCAGGGGAAGAAATCATTTCTGTCCAGGTCAAAATGCTTCATATTATTAAATGAATTATAAAAGTTTTATAGAGATGACTTTAATAAAAGAGGTATGCCTTTTTGGCTTTCTAGGTTATTTTATTTTTTTGGACCAAATATTTTCTCTATCGCTATAATGTAGGAAACAGGATGGCCATTCTCAGATCAGCAAACAGTCTAGCAGTGAAACATAAAATTAGAATCCTGGCCTGATAGGATAGCCTGATTCAAGCCAATTCACATTTCAAAATGAGACTTTGGTCATGTATTGCACTAAACATTGTACACAACATGGTTTGGTCTGGCCTTAGCATACCATATTGTATGAAACCAAATACATTTTGAAACTTATGAGATCACAGACAAGGTTGTACTGGACTTACGAAACATAAATCTATAGGGAGTTTAAATGGACAATGTTTTTTGTTTTTAATTCAGAGTGTCTTACTGGCACAGGTTTTTATCTACAATGGGGTACTTATCTTTAAAATAATCAACTTTATAATCAACTTACTTTTATTTATGGTTTTTTACAAAATGTGAGCTGTAATTTATTTCCTCATATCTGCATTATATATTATGTGTCTTCATAATAATTAATAAAGAGAGTAATTAATAAAAGAACATTCAAAAACTTAGCTTTCAAAGAAATTTCTGTTACTATGTCACAAACTAATTGTAACATCTGGCACAATTACAGCAATAGGTTGTAGCCATTATTATGTTTTGATAGAAAATCTTGTAATTAATAATGTGACCATCATATGGGAAAATTTCTGCATGAAACATTTATTAGTTTATTTATTAACCTTGTATGCCACTTGACTCCCAATAATTTGCCTAGTACTGTATAATCATAAATGTTAGGAAAGACAACTTTAGCACTCTATTTTTTAAAAAATAGTATTCAAAGAAAGTATAGCTTTACCATGAAATATTTGCTCTCATGAAAGAAAAAGGAACATAGAGCCGCGGTGACACACAGTGGTTAGAATGCAGTACTTCAGGCTGCTTCTGCTGACTGCGGTCTGCCTGCAATTTGGCAGATCGAATCTCACCAGGCTCAAGGTTGACTCAGCCTTCCATCCTTCCGAGGTGGGTAAAATGAGGACCCAGATTGTTGGGGGCAATATGCTGACTCTGTAAACTGCTTAGAGAGGACTATAAAAGCACTGTGAAGCAGTATATAAGTCTAAGTGCTATTTCTAAGTGCTATATCTGTATGGACAAAGTATATTGAAAAATGAAACTAACAAAAAGGCTTTCATTAGCTATCTTTTAATTAAGAAACCATGTATTCATCATAAAAAGGGAAGATTCATGGTGACTGGAAAGTTCAGAAAGTTTTCTACATTATTAATTCATTAAAAATATTTCTTAAAAGAAAAATGGAATTTTTGTATGGCTGTCTTTTGCTTTAATAACTAGTGTTCATTACTAGGAGGAAGAACATGCCCACTAATGTACAAGTGAAACAGAGATAAATGAGCTACAGCCACCAAGTTATTAATTCCCTGAAATGTAATTTCCAAGACAACTTTGAGATAATTTTCTATTGGGAAATATACTTGACTATTGGCATTTAGCAATAATCCCAACAAAAACAAGGACAATGATTTATTGCTCATACTATACCATAATGAAGTTTTTTTTTCATGAAACTGCATAGCATAGAACTCAGTTGACTGATCTGAATCAAAGTACAGTGGAATAATTTAAAATGTAGTATTTCCTAGCCCAAAGAAAAAAGGAAACATGCTGTTTTTCTATCAAGAATTACAGGGTTCTGTTATGTTTGATCATATATAACAGTGGTTCTCAAACTTCCTAATGCTGCAACCCCCACCGGTTCTCAACCTTCCTAATGCCGCGACCCCCTCCCCGCCCCCTCCCCACACGCGATGAATTGACAAAGGGGGCGTGGCACCAAGATGGCAGGCTAGCACGCGCTTAGGCGACCCGTGAAAGGGTCGTTTGACCCTCAAAGGGGTCGCGACCCACAGGTTGAGAACTGCTGATATATAACAATTCCTGTAGTTCATATTATCTTCCTCAGCAATTCTTGAATCTAGAATGCTGTCTTAAGTAACTTGGAAAATTAATTTGAGTTTAATGCATATGCTAAAAATTTCCCAATTGCTAGTATGAAAGTGCAGTCTACAATGTTTAGCTGCTAACTGTGTGTCAGATCCGTGTATCTGCCATTCTTCGTGGGAGAAGGGGGGGATTTGGATTTGTCACATTTAGTTCCCTTTCCTATGTATCCTAAGTATCCTATTTCTTGCCTGGTCCTCTTTGTATAAAACTCTAACCTGATTTATAACCATTGCCTGGCGCCAGAAATGCCTGGAGAATTCTCACCTCTTGGGAAATAAGAGGGGAAGGGGGGACATGGGTGTTGCAAGATGGCCCTGAAAAGTTCTTCTTATCTGTTTCTCAGAAGGGCCGGTACAATAAAATCTTCAGACCTGCGGATTGGTGGGAATCCACATCGGACGGTGGGTTCCTAACTTCCTTTATCCTGGATTGTATGCCCTGAGGGATCTCAGAGCCTGCTTTGAATTTTGACTTGCTTTCACCCCTTTTCAATAAAAGGTTCCTTTTGTAATACAAAGTTTGCAAGAGTCTATACTTTCTTGAAATGGGGGAGAGGCTGGTCCTTACATAAAGCAGGCTCTGCAATAGTGGTCAACCCGGAGAGGAAAAAATCCCCCCCCTTAATTTCCACTCTACTGAGGGGACCCTGCAACAATGTCCGAACGAAGCAGCGAGCAAGGGGAAGCCGAGTGCTGAGGAGAAACCTCGAAAACTACCCAGCCAGACACCAGCGCCATAGGTCCCATTGAGGACATTGAAGCTGTCCTCAAAAGCTCCATGAAGCCCTGATGGTCGATCGGCGTAGGAAAGAGAGACAGCTGGGATGGAAGAGCCAAGGGGGTGACCCTCACCTGCGGCAGTGGATGGAAAATGGAGCTGGAGGCCCTCTCCGATCAGTAAGAGCTGATTGAGGAACCACTGGCGGATGATTGACTGAAGCGGTACATCAACCGTATCATGATGGAAGCCCTGGAAAACCTCAACGTTTGAGGCAAACAGGGTTGCCAACGAAGGAGAGCGGGCAGACTAGCAGCCAAGGAAGCTCGAGCCATCACCTCTGACCCAGCTGCGGCTGACCAAGCAGATGACCAAGCTGGTGGAGCAGCAGCTGTGCCAGGTATCCAACTTCCTGCCATTCCAGCCCAGGCGATCGTCCTCGGCCAACCCAGGGGGCCACAGCTAGAGAGGAAGGGCCCACCCTTGGGGGTAAGATTCAACGGACACCCCCAAAAGTTGGGATTTTTCCTGGCTCAAGTCCTCACCTACATGCAAGAGTACGGGCGGAATTTCCCACCCCAGGGGGCATGAGTGCAAGTCATTACCCTAGCCCTGGAAGGGGCAGCTGCCAGGTGGATGGTGAGCCTCCACAATGCCGATGCTCCAGAGCTACGAAACTTCAATCAATTCATGACAGCCCTGCGCCACCGCTTCGAAGACCCCCTCGCCGATTGCAAAGCCAGTAACCGCATTAGAGTTATAAAACAAGGCCACCATCCTGTAGCTGAATACACCGAAGAATTCCGTGACCTGGCCAGCTGAGTCGACTGGCCAGAAGATATCCTAGTCTGCTGGTTCAAAGATGGACTCAACAATGACCTGTACACCGCCTGCCTAGCCTGCGGCATCCCTAACCGCCTGCATGAATGGTACCTGGTGGCTGAGGAGGCAGAGATCGACATGACCCAAAACCAGAACCGCACCGGTAGGGCTTGGAGAAAATCCCCACCCCAGGGGAAGCGAGAGCCATTCAAACCCCAAACTGCCATGGCACCGAAGCCATCAGGTTGCTTTAAGTGTGGGAAGGAGGGGCACCGTGCAGCAGAGTGCCATTTGAAAACCCCCACCAGAAAGCCTGATCACCCATCAGGGAGGAAGCCTGCAAAAATCACCCCCCGAGGAAAAGAAACCGCGCTGAGAAGCTGAGAGGCCATGGAGCTCCAAAATCAGAGGAAGAAACTCCGGCACCCCAAGAGAACCTGAGCCAGTCCGAAAGCGATCCAGAAGATGACCCGCTGGTAAGCAACCCAATCGAATCGCTCACCCTACCCCTAAGACTTTTTATCCCCAGCCGAGGGAAAGGGGAGGAAGTAGCAACATTGCTGGACTCAAGGTGCACCCCATGCCTAATTAGCCCAACCCTGGCAGGGAGTTTAGGAATTCACCTAAGGAAAATGAAAACCCCCATCGCTTTCTGCCAGCTAGATGGAACTGTAGCAGGGGGAAGCCAGCCATTTTTGCCACAGAACCATTGCAAATGAAGCTGGGGGATCATAGCGAAATCCTCACGTTCATAGTAGCACCAGGAATGGAATGGCCACTAGTCCTAGGGCTTACGTGGCTACAGAAGTGGTACCCTAAAATAAACTGGAAGAGAGGAACCGTAAAATTCCAGGGGCATGTAACCTTCACGAACATCCCAGAGGGAAAAGAGGAAGGAAAGGAAAACAGGGAAATGGCAATGACTGGCCACCCTGCTGAACCCACTAGCATCCCCAAAGAATACCAGGATTTGACCGAGGTATTTAGCGAGGAGGTGTCTGATGAACTTCCACCTCATCACACCACAAATTGTAGCATTGAAATCCTACCAGGGGCTAAATTGCCAAAACCAAAAATGTACTGCATGTCCCCCAGAGAACTAGATGAACTTAGAATGTTTATCGACAAAAACCTAAGAAGGGGTTTCATCGAACCCACACGACCAAAAATAGCAGCCCCAGTGTTATTCCGCGAAAAGAAAGATGGCACCTTACGCCTGTGCATTGACTACCGGAATCTGAACACGATCAGCGTGGAAAATATGTACCCACTCCCCCTTATGAAGAACATGCTAGCACACCTCTCTAAAGGAAAAATCTTCTCACAGCTAGATTTGTGAGAGGCATACCACCGTATCAGAATTAGGAAAGGGGATGAGTGGAAGACTGCTTTTAACACCCCGCTGAGGTGCTACCAATTTAAAGTACTCCCTTTCAGATTACCGGGAGCCCCTGCCATGTTTATGCATCTAATTAATGAAGTGCTCCATGAACATTTATACAAAGGGGTCCTAGTTCACCTTGATGACATTTTAATTTACACTGAAACAAAAGCAGAGCACATAAAACTAGTCCGAGCAGTCCTCACGAAACTCCAAGCCGCCAAACTCTATGCAAAACTCTCTAAATGTGAGTTCCACCAACAAAAAATTGACTACCTGGGCTATAGAATATCCCACAAGGGAGTAGAAATGGATCCACAAAAAGTAAAAGCAGTCATAGATTGGGAGCCGCCCCAAAACCGCAAACAACTACAAAGCTTCCTGGGTTTCGCAGACTTTTACTGTCAGTTCATTCCAGCTTTTGCGAAAATCACCCTCCCCATTACGAATCTGTTAAAAACAAAAGGGGGGGAACCAAAACCAAGGCAACCCCTTAACTGGACCATGGAATGCCAAGCGGCATTCAAAAAACTTAAACAGCTATTCTCAGCCGAACCAGTCCTAAAACACCCAGACCCAGAACAACCATTTGTCATCCAAGCAGATGCCAGCGACGTGGCAATAGGAGCAATCCTACTCGAAAAGAATAAACATGAGCAATTGCAACCACGTGCATACACTTCCAAGAAATTGACAGAAACCGAGCAAAGATGAGCTATATGGGAGAAGGAGGCATATGCCATATGATGGGCTCGCCTCACATGGAGACATTTCCTAGAAGGGAACAAAATCCCCTTCGAAATCTGGACTGATCATAAAAATCTAGAAGCTTTAAAACCCCCACGAAAACTCTCCCCTAAACAAGTACGCTGGGCTCAATATTTTAAATGTTTTAACTTTAGTCTCAAGTATCTCCCGGGGGGGGGGGAACTCCCTAGCTGATGCCCTATCCAGAAAACCCCAATACAACAGCAAAAAGACTGAAATTGTTAAACCTATGATCCAAGCACCCCAGCTAGCCGCCAAAGAAATCACCCGAGCACAAGCCAAAAAAGAACCACTTGCTGACAATGAATCAGCTGCCAAATTTAAGGAGGCACTAATTAAGGATGACTGGTTCCAGGCTCACAAAAATATTTGCTCAATTAAAGACAGCTTAGCATGGGTCAAGAACAAACTTTACGTCCCAGCAAGCCAAAGACTGGACCTCATGAAATGATGCCACGACTCCAAGTTAGCTGGACATTTTGAATTTGTAAAAACCCTACACCTCATCAAAAGACAATTCTGGTGGCCATCCCTTAAAAAAGACATTGAGAGCTACGTTGCTAGCTGCCCCACCTGCGCAGCTGCAAAACAACGACAATGAAAATCCCCAGGACTTTTACAAACTGTAGCAGATCCTTCAGCACCCTGGAGAGAGATTTCTATGGATTTCATAGTGGAGCTGCCTGAAAGTACGGGAAACACAGTTATTTGGGTTGTAACGGACCTCTTTTCAAAACAGGTCCATTTTATACCCTGCCAGAAGATCCCAACAGCCAAGGCATTAGCAAAAATGTTTTTAGTACACATTTATCGCCTCCATGGAGCTCCCCAATGGATTATCTCAGACAGGGGTGTTCAGTTCACTTCCAAATTTTGACGGGCTTTTTTAAACCTGTTAGGCTCTGCCCAGGGGTTGTCCTCTTCGCATCAACCCCAGAGGAACGGGGTGGTGGTGGAGAGGGCCAATGGCGTGTTAGAACAATATTTAAGATGTTTTATTAACTACCAACAGGACAACTGGACTGACCTTCTGCCATTTGCTGAAGTAGCAAATGCTTACAACAACTCTATACACAGTAGCACTGGTTTCACCCCATTTCGGGTAGCCACTGGGCAAGAATTCAACCCCATGCCAGAGCTGCCCACTAAAGAACCCGACATCCCCTCCATTAAGGAGTGGATAAACAACTTGCAAACCACATGGCCAGTGGTCAGACTAGCTCTACAAGACGCTAGGGCAGCTTTAAAGCTGAAGCAGATAAAAAATGCTGTGAACCTAAACCTTTCAAGGTTGGAGACCGCGTATATTTATCCAAAGTTCCTACAATCTTTACAACCATCTAAGAAACTGGGACCAAAATTCATTGGCCCATTTCCCATCACCAGAATCATTAACCCTGTCATGGTAGAACTCCTCCTTCCTAAAACTCTTCAACAGGTTCATCCAGTGTTTCACTGCAGCCTACTCAAACCAGAAATCACTTCAAAGATCAGACCCCCTATACCAGGGGTGAAATCCAGCAGGTTCTGACAGGTTCTGGAGAACCGGTAGAGGAAATTTTGAGTAGTTCAGAGAACTGGCAAATACCACCTCTGGCTGGCCCCAGAGTGGGGTGGGAATGGAGATTTTGCAATATCCTTCCCCTGGAGTGGGGTGGGAATGGAGATTTTGCAGTATCCTTCCCCTGGAGTGGGGTGGGAATGGAGAGTTTGCAGTATCCTTCCCCTGCCATGCCCACCAAGCCACGCCCACCAAGCCACACCACGCCCACCAAGCCACGCCCACAGAACCGGTAGTAAAAAAAATTGGATTTCACCACTGCCCTATACCCACACCTCCGACCCTATGGTACGTGTGCCACAGGTGGCACGCGGAGCCATATCTGAGCGAGGCGTTGCCCTATGTCAGCTCCAGCGCGCATATGCATGCTGGCCAGCTGATTTTCGGCCTTCCAGAGGGTGGGGGAGAGGCCGTTTTTGCCCTACCCAGGCTTCAGGAAAGCCTCTGGAGCCTGGGGAAGACGAAAAATGGCCCCATGGGCCTACCGGAAGTCCGGAAGCTTCAGTGAGGCCTGCACGCATGCGCGGGGGGGGCAGCACAGGGGAGTTGTGTGCGCATGCGTGGGGGGAGGGCATTGCATTATGGGTGTGGGTACACGCACGCACGCTATCGTGCGTGCGCATACCCTTTTGGCACCCGAGCCAAAAAAGGTGCGCCATCACTGGTGTAAGCTAACTCTTAAATGCTGAAAATGCAGGATCAAAATACATACACATAGAAACAGCATTGCAACCCTACTCCAAATTAATAAAATCAATTCTGCTAATTAGAACTTGTATTTAAAAAGCCATAAGAACTCTGACAAGAAACTCCTGCTCTGTATTAATATTTTTTAAATTCCTTCCCTGGCCTAATCCTGTCAAGAACAAGGAGAGATTCAACCTAGAAATAAGGAGGAATTTTCTGACAGTGAGAACAATCAACCAATGGAACAGCTTGCCTTCAGAAGTTGTGGGAGCTTCATCCC
>QLTV01003753.1:803112-816796 GCA_003457575.1 Thermophis baileyi | reverse complement strand
TCGTGCCATTCAGTTGAGAGAAGGGGGGGCCTTGGGTTAGATTTATTAGCATTGCCTGTGTCAATGGACGATTTACAATCCATGCCCAGGCGCCAAACATCCTGAGATCTCTTCACTTTTGGAGAAGGTTTATGAGGGGCAATGTGGGATGTTTCACTTCAATGGATAACAGAAGATGGTCAGAGAAATGTATGTTTATCCGGTTCCCAGAGCAGTTGATAAAGAAAACATTTTCACACTTGTGTATTGGCTAGAATCTGCATTCTGGCTAATGGGAGGGGTCTCTACTGCTTTAACTCTACCTGCTTTGCCTAAGGGTATTCAGACGTTGCTTTGAATGGAATGCTTTCACTTCTGCTTAATAAAAGATCTTTTTGAACTACATTGGCTCAGAAGTTCTCGCTTTCTTAAGTTAGACGTAGAGGCGATCCTTACAGTAAGATTCTATACTTTCTTGAATGGGTCCTTACACTGTGTCTAATACTGTATATTATGACAAAATATAGTACAGTACTCTGGGAAATTATCTAAGGATGCTTGTGCCTAAGGATTTTTTTTTCACATGTAATTATGAGAGACTTTTATGGAAGCTATCTCAGGGCTTTGATTGTTTTTCTGCTATTAAGGAAGAATGGATATTATGCAGTATCTATTTTAACCAATTTGTCAGATGTTACATCTTTTCTATCCTGCTCTACAGAATAGAGAGTTGGTCTCTGACAGAAAACCACTTGAAGAAACTAGAAGCATTTGAAATGTGGATTTACAGACGGCTGTTACATATAAGCTGGGTTAACGAAATCACAAATGAGGAGGTGATAAGCCACCTGGGAAAGCAAAGGGAAATCATTAAAGCCATTAAAAAGCGAAAGTTAGAATATTTTGGACATGTGATGCGACACCCTGAAAAATACGGCATCCTTCACTTAATCCTCCAGGGAAAGATTCAAGGCAAATGAGGTCCAGGCAGAAGACGAACATCATGGCTTAAAAATCTAAGGGACTGGTTTGGACAAAACTCAGCTGCACTTTTTCATGTGGCTGTTGACAAAAATAGGATTGCCAACATGATCGCCAATGTCCGATGATGGAAATGGCAGAAGAAGAAGAAGAAGAAGAAGAAGAAGAAGAAGAAGAAGAAGAAGAAGAAGAAGAAGAAGAAGAAGAAGAAGAAGAAGAAGAAGAAGAAGAAGAAGAAGAAGAAGAAGAAGATTTTAACCAATATGTAGAGTGCCAAACACATATTGTAACTGTATTCATGTATAAACTACACGGTAATGGGATTTCCTTGCTTGATCTGTAAGCCATGATATTATTTAATCAATATTCATATTTAATCAAATTATAACTTAACTTTTTTAAAACATTGAAGCTTCTTTTTAAAACAACACAACAGCTAAAATAAATAGCAAACAAAACATTTAGAACAGAGACTTTACAAAATGGTAAGCTTTTTTTCTGTTTGGCCAGTAACATGTAATGTAATGATCTCACTTTGTAGCACTTCCTGTCATAAATATTTGGCCTAAAGCCTAATTCATGTCCCCTCCCCTGCAAAAAACCCTATCCCAGCAATTCTGAGATGTCAACATCTTATAATTTTTTTTCCTTATGCAGAATTTTAAAATCTAAGCAATTTTGAATCCCCATTTGGAATTCATATGGACTATGCTGATGATGTTATGCTTGCTTCCACCACCAGAGGTGATCTACAGCAGCAAGTTCAAACATGGAATGATCGCCTCAACCATTTTGGACTCCCTCAACATCAAGAAAACTGAATACTTAGAGACTGTCACCATCCCTGGAACGTTTCAAATCAATGGAGAAAACCTAAAGAAGGTGGACATTTTTTGGTATCTGGGATCCCACCTCCAAGGCAACAGCGACATCAATGGCAAGGTGCGAGCAAGGATGAATGCAGCCTAGATGCATTGGCGAGAACTCACTGGTGTGTTATGTGACAGACAAATGCCAACCCGTCTTAAATATAAGATTTACAAGACAACCATCCACCCTATTGCACTGTATGGCACGGAATGCTAGGCAGCAACAACAGGGACTGAAAGCTATCTCCATGCCATGGAAATGCAAATGCTCCATTGGATATCAGGCATCTCCCTTCTTGACCACATCACAAATGACACCATTTGACTACATTTTGGTGTGGCATCGATTATAGAAAGATGAGAGAAGGCCGGCTCTGCTGGTATGGACATGTCTTGAGAGCAGCACCTTCCACCATTGCCAAGACTGCCTACCAACTAGAAGTCAATGGCCGGCGACCTTGCGGGCACCCAAAACAGAGATGGCAAGACACCATCAACAAAGATATGAAAGCCACGGGCCTGCACCCTGGAGACACAGCTGACCGTGCAAAGTGGCGTTCAATGATCCGAAAAGTGGACCCTGCACTTGCAGGAATACGCTAGGAAGAAGGAGAAGAAGATTCGGAATTCATATAGTAAGAATGATCTACCACAGACTATATCAGCTATTCTCCTTTTACTGTCAGCACTTAGAACAGATGTAGGGAACTATGGTCTTTTTATGACTTATGGAAGTCCATAAGTCATAAAAAGGCCATAGTTTCCCACATCTGCCTTAGAATATGTGCTTTTCCTCTATCTAGTCAGAAAGATGAAATGTTTTGCATTAAAAACTGCACCTTCTTATAATTTTGTTTAATTTATTGTCAGTTTATAACAGAGCTACTGCAGGGGTGGGTTCTAACTTACCTCGCCGCCGGTTCGCTTCCTCCCACGCCGCGTGGCTGCATGCGCATTGTGCGCCACGTGGCCGTGCCACGCGGCTGCACATGCGCAGTGCCGAAAACTCAGCTTCTGTGCATGCGCAGAAGCAAAACAAGCAAAAAATAGCAAAAAAAAAAGCCAAAAACAAGATGGCAGCGCATGCACAGTGCCGAAAACTCGGCTTCTGTGCATGCGCAGAAGCAAAACAAGCAAAAATAGCAAAAAACAAGCCAAAAACAAGATGGCGGCACATGCGCAGTGCCAAAAACTCGGCTTCTGTGCATGCGCAGAAGCAAAAACCAGCAAAAAATTCCCCCCAAAAAAATAATCCAAAAAAAAGATGGCAGCGTCCACGGACCAGCACCAACAGAACCGGCTCCGTGACGTCACCACCAGTTTACTACCGGTTCTATAGAACCGGTGCAAACCGGGAGGAACCCACCTCTGAGCTATTGGATTAACATCTGTAGAAAGGTAAAATTCTCTAGTCTGAAAGGGAGGAGAGAGAATGGTAGGGAATATAACTCCCAATTTGTTAATCAGTGCTTTTGTGTGGATAATATGCAGACACATTCCTGACAATCAGTGGAGATGGCTTAAAAAAATAAAGCTGACTCTTTCTGAAAATCAACTTTCAAGGGCAGTAACCCTGCTAGTTTGAGACACCTCTGAAAACTAGTTTCTACGTTCACAAAATAAGCCCTTCAAGAGCCTAAAATATGAGATGAATTTGGCTCAATTGTGCAATACAACCATTTCCCATTGAAGACAGGTTGCTCTGTTGGACGATAGAGTTCACTTTGTCTGATGTTATTTGGAAAACCAATATAGGCAAGATTAGATTGTTTCCAGAAATAGAACTTTACTGAGAAGGTAAGAAAAAGTGGAAATATATGATTTAAACACATTTAGTGAAGACTTATAAAACTTATAAGACTTTAGGTTACATATGAACTTGTGCCAATACTACTTAAACACACACATACAAGTTCAGATGTATTCCAACCTGCATGTGTTTAATACCACTTTACTAATATTTTTCCTGCATGTTTTATTTATGTAAATAATATTCAAATTAAAATCCAAGGCCTGTATAGATCACAGTATTTTGCCAATATTGTGAGTTAATAACTGGGACTTTGTAAGCACAATTTAAGGGCAAAGAAATACAAAATTCTATTCCACTGCAGAGAAGCACCTAGAAAGGAATGTCTGGCCAGGGAGATGTTTCACATAAATATAGTTGACCAAAGTTAGCAAAATTTGTAGGGTTATGTAGTTTTTATGATCAGACACTACTACTGAATACAGAGGAAACAAGATAGGTTATATAATGAGTTTAGAAAGCAAGCTAGTATGAGATTATAAATGAAGCAAGCACATTAGCACATAAATATAACCCAGAGATAATTAGCCTATTTAAAATGCTTAATTAGCTGTATTTTACCAATAAAACATGTTTCAAGAAGCATGGCTTTTGACTAACATCTATTTGCCCACATTAAAACAAGCATATGCATGTGCTGAATACTTACAATCTAAAAATGAGCTTGCAAAATTAAATAGTCATTGCATAAATATTGAAACTTATTATTCAAAAGTATTCAGATTAGATGTTTAAAGATGAACAATTTGTTTATTTTTCTCTGACATTCATCACTGTTCTGCTTTTCAATAATATATTTTGAATTTCCCTTCAGAACATCCAACATTTATCCAAATGTTAAAATTGGATGGTTCATTGGCCATGTTAAACTTAGGGTCAAGCACCTCCAACATTTTTTCAAATTTACTCAGATGTGATTTGCTACTGTTTCTTACTACTGCATGCCTATATTAGGGCCAGTAATATTTTACAGAATTTACTAAAATAATAGGGCATATCTAATTATCAGCTATATTCCTTTCTCTGCTTTGCTTCTCAATACATAGCAATTACAATGGTACATGTAGTTCCAGGTTTTGATTTTGAAATCAATATTATGATTATTAGTTCTAACACTTTCTTCTGTGATTCTTGGTAGCGAGAATGCACTATATATTATCATTAAGGCGGGAAATGTGATGAATAGATAAAAAAATCAATCTTGATTAGATCCAAGGAAATAAAAGTTGTTCATTGGTTGGGAGCATTATTCAGAACTATGAATAGCGCAAGTTGAGCTCCCCATGGCGGCGCCCAACCCTCCTAAAACTCGTCAAACCTCCAGGACTCCTGAGCCCCGGCCCTCCACCCTGGTCAATTCAGGGGGAAGAGATGGCTGAGAAGAAGAGGAAAGAGGCTGCCAGCAAGCCAGTGGAGGAACTGGTGATGATGCAAGTGGGAGCCCAAGCGAGCGAGGTCATCCCGCTGGTGATCGTATGGCCGAAAATGCGGGGAAACCCAATCTGACATAGACACGGGAGGAAGAAGCGAGCGGGGGAAGCCCCTTCCTCGCAGATGAATTCTGGTAGAGGAGAGCCCCTGGAATAGTGCAAGTCGAGCTCCCCATGGCAGTGCCCATGTACACGGGGGCCCAACCCTTACAGTGGAGGGAAAGGAGAGCAATAGACTTGGATGAGCCGAGGGAGTGGAAATATTTGACTGTGCTTCGGAGCTCTTCAGAGCAGCTGAGAGAGTGGTTCGACCGCACGACCATCTGTGGTTAGAACCTCTATACTGGCTGGAGGTAAAGGAGGAGGCGATCCACCAAACTACCCAGCTACTTCTGGGACAATGGACCCTGAGTCCTCCTGCCAGATTCCGCCTCGCCAGCCCAAAGTTCTGACTGATAGTGAGGGGGGGGAGCCCAGAGTGAGCTGCTCCAGCGCAGCAGAGAGCTGCTCTCTCTGCTGCCCTGGTGGGGTCAAGCCCGAGGAGAAGCCCCCGATCCTTACCAGCGGCAGCGATGAGGGTGAGTCCCGGCCCCAGCCAGGGGCTCCAGCGGCTACCAGGAGCGGTCAACCCAGCCCAGCAGCCACTGCAGCCTCTCCCCCATGGCCCCAGGTAGTATCAGGCTCCCTTCCCCCCTGGGGCCTGAGTGGCACCCGGGATATTGGCTGCCACCACCCCACTATGGAGCCCCCCCCAGCCGTCCCGTTCAACAGGAACACCAACCGGCTGGCAATCTTCCTTGACAACATCCTGGCTCACCTAGACTGCTACCGCCTGGCATACCTGACCCAGAGATCGATGGTGAGTGTCAAAACTGCCAAGTCTAGGGGGAGGCAGCAGAATGAGTGGCTATCCTCCATAATGAGGACACCCCTGACTGAGAGAGATTCCTGGGGGAGCTGTTCTGACCCAGCTGCCGAACAAAGGAACACAGCACAAACAGTGTCCGTACAAACCTTGTTTTGTTGACTCAGCCTTCCATCCTTCTGAGGTGGGTAAAATGAGGACCCAGATTGTTGGGGGCAATATGCTAACTCTGTAAACCGCTTAGAGAGGGCTGTAAAGCACTGTGAACCGGTATATAAGTCTAAGTGCTATTGCTAATAGTAACGGCTACTAATTATCTCTCTTAGCAGTCTAAAGTCAAATAAAGTATAAACCAGTCTTTTCTGTTCAACGGCTATTAATTATCTTCTTAGTCTGCAATAGTCCAAGCAAAAAAAAAAAACACAAGTCTGAGAAGAGAAATATAGAGAACAGCAAAAAAACCAAAGACAAGGATTTGAAATGAACGAAGTTATTTCCTCAAATTCCTCAGTCATTTTTCTCACTTAAATAGGCTATGGGAGTGGCCAATTATCCCCAAGCCTTACTCCCGAGTAGTCCTCCTCCTCAGGAGCCATTCCTGCCTTTTGGCAGCTCTGCGCACGCGCGCATTGAGAACAGGCTCCTCCTCCTCTTCTTCTTCTTCACTCATGGCAGCCTCTGGAGGTTCTGAAGGGCCTGGCTGAATCCCTGACTCTGGCATCAAGCCTTCTCCAGCATCCTCGCTGTCCGACTCTGGTACCAGCTACACAGGCTGCTGGGGAATCACAATACCAGCCTCCTCGCTGTCCAGCTCTGCCGCCAGCTGCACAGGCCGCTGGCAGACCACAACAGGAGCTGAGAGCAAGATTCAAAGATGAGGCAAAAACCCAGTAGGCAAGGGGAAGATACGGGAGTTAAAACAGAGGGGACAGCCAGTGAAGGAATACATTTGAGAGTTATGGAGGGTCGCAGGGAGGCTGTGGCATTGGCCAGAATGGATGCTCATCTACCACTTCAAAGAGGGCCTCAACAGAGGCCTAAAACAGGCTTGCGCATACCGAGGCCACCCAGATCGGCTGCAAGAGTGGTACCAGGCTGCCACAGAACTGGATGTGGAACTGCAAGCCTGCAGGCTGAATAGCGACGCTGAAGTGAGGACGCAAAAGAGCCAAGAGAGCTGACCAGCTGGGAAGCAATCAGACTCAGCCACGCCCACCAGCACTCCCGCAAGACCACCCGAGCTCCCATCCAATGCTTATGATGCAGTCAGCCAGGGCACTGAGCAGCCGAATGCTTGGCAGAGGCACCCATACCAAAAGCAGAGGCAAAGCCAAAAAAATCACCATGGAAGCCACCAGAGAAGTCCAACTTGGGACGCCAGGCTGTCGAGGTCCCCTCTTCCCTGCCCGAGGGGGAGGGAACTCCAGCCGAAGGAGACCAGTCATGAGCCATATGACAGCAAGGATGAGGGAGAAAGAGAGCCGATGGTGTCATCCACCCTTTCGTGTTCCCCGTGAGAATCGTGGCACCCAAATCAGGGGCTTGGGGGGGATTGAGGCCTAATAGACTCAGGCTGCACCCAATGTTTAATAAGCCTGCCCACAATGCTGGGGCAGGGAATCCGGGCAAGGAGGCTATCCAGGCTATCCAGGGCCATGAGGTTTGAACAAGTCGATAGCTCACTAATAGTAACCCATTTGACTGAGCCCGTGAGGCTGGAGATGGGTCAGCACTGGGAGATGATCCGGTTTGTGATTGTCTCAAAGATAACAGAAGCTGTGGTCCTGGGACTAGCCTGGCTGGACACGTGGGGCCTGATGATATGGTGGGAAGGGGGAAACAGGAAATTGAGGTTGGGAAGAGGCCCCTTCCCTCCCCCACACAAGTCATATAAGCCTATACACAGAAGACAGGAGCCAAGGGCCCAGAACACTTAAAGGCTGGGTCAGATCAGCTACCGGGGACCCAGACCATCCCCAGAGAATACCAGGACCTGATGGAGGTGTTCAGGGAGGAGGAGTGCGACATACTACCCCCTCACATGGACTACGCGATTGAGATTCTTCCAGGGAGAAAACTACCTAAGCCCAAGATGTACTCCATGACTCCCAAGGAGATGAAAGAACTGAGGGCATACATCGACAAGAACCAAGCCAGGGGCTTCATCCAGCTGGCTAAATCCCAAGTAGCGGCCCCAGTCCTGTTCAAGGAAAAGAAGGATTGGATGATGAGATTATGCGTAGACTTTAGGGGGATCAATGGGGTGTACATGGAGAACATGTGCCCACTCCCCCTCATGAAAGACATGCTGGCCCACCTAGTCAAGGGGAAGATATTTACCAAGTTAGATTTGAGAGAAGCGTATTATCGCATCAGAATCAGAGAGGGAGACGAATGGAAGATGGCATTTAATTGCCCTCTGGGAAGCTTCCAGTTCAAACTGATGCCATTTGGACTACAGGCCCCCCCGGCAGTGTTCATGCAGTTGATCAACAAGGTGCTTCATGAGCACTTGTATAAGGGGGTCCTAGTTTACCTGGTTGACATTCTCATTTTCACCGAGACGATGGAAGAGCATGTCAAACTAGTCTACCAAGTCCTTAAGAAGCTTCTGGCAGCAAACCTATATCCAAATGCGAGTTCCACCAGACCCGGCTGGACTACCTGGGTTATCGAGTATTGAGCAAAGGGGTGGAAATGGATCCAGGGAAGGTGAAAGCCATTTTAGAATGGCAAGCCCCTCAAACCCGTAAACAACTACAAAGCTTTTTGGGGTTCGCTAACTTCTATAGGCAATTCATCCCATCCTTTGCGAGAATAGCCTTGCCGATCACAGAGCTGCTGAAAACAGGGAAAACCAGGGCTAAACCCCAGCCGAGCCAGCCGCTCCAATGAACGATGGAATGCCAAAAGGCATTTGAAACTCTGAAGAGGCTATTTGCAGAGGAACCGGTTCTGAAGCACCCTGATCCAGATAAACTCTTTGTGATCCAAGCCGACGCCAGCAACGTAGACATAGGGGCCATCATCCTCCAGAGGAATGAGGAGGGGAACCTGCAACCATGCGCCTACACCTCCTGAAAACTCACTGACACTGAGAGATGCTGGGCTGTATGGGAAAAGGGGCTTTTGTGGTCCGGTGGGCACTATTGACCTGGTGCCACCTCCTAGAGGGGAGTAACGTACTGTTTGAAGTATGAACTGACCATAAAAATTTGGAGGCACTTAGAACACCTCACAAACTCTCACTGAAGCAGGTTCATCTTTCAACCAATTGAAATACCTCCTGGGAGGAAAAAACTTTCTGGCTGACGCCCTCTCAAGAATGCCCCAGTACAAGAGCAATCGGGAGGAGGTAGTTAATGCAATTATTCCCTTACCCCAGAAAGGGGCCCAGGTGACCATGCAACAATGAGCCACATGACAACTGACCACACCAGGGGAGGAACTGACCCAGAAACTCAAAACCAAGTTGCAAAGTGACCCCTGGTTCAAGGAACACCCGCAGCTCTTGACCATTAGGGATGAGCTGGCCTGGAAGGGGACTAAACTATATGTCCCTAACAGCCTGCGGATGCAGGTCCTATGAAAGAGCCATGCCGCCAGACTGGCAGGACACTTTGGCTTCCTGAAAACCTGCACCTGGTTAAGAGACAATTCTGGTGGCCAGGGATGAAAAAAGACATTGAGAGCTATGTAAAGATTTGTGCAACCTGTGCAACAATGAAGAAAAGACCATGAAAGCCCCCTGGGTTGCTGCAGCATGTAGCCTAGCCCATCTAGCCCTGGAAAGAGATTGCAATTGACTTTATAGTTGAGCTGCCACAAAGTGGAGGGTATACCATGATTTGGACAGTGATGGACCTATTTTCCAAGCAGGCTTATTTCATAACCTCTCCCAGATTTCCGTCTGCCCACAAACTGATGAAGTTGTTCCTGAGGCATATATACTGATTGAATGGGGTCCCATGCAGAATTATTTCAGATCAGGGGGTCCAACCTATGGCTAAGTTTTGGAGGGAGTTCTTAAAGTCCATTGGGTTCTCCCAGGGCAGGTGTCGGCAACCCGCAGTTCCAGAGCCACATGCGGCTCTTTGGGCCCTCTGCTGTGGCTCCCTGTTGGGTGATCCCACCACTAGCTGGCCCTGCCCCTCGCCCTCCCTTCCCAGTCACTCCTCACCTGGCCTGAGAAGGTAAGGGCGATGGCTGGGGATTGAGAAGCAGCCGGGGCTGATTCTCCTGTGCCTCACTCTTGCTGGAGCTTCTTCCGGCCCTTGTTGGTGCTGAGCATGCCTCGGTCGCTTGGGGAGAAGCACAACCTGCTCTCTGCCCCGAGACACTGGCCCGACCCGCCTGTGACTGACACCGGCCTCACTAACACAAGGGCTGGTGGGGTGGGAATGGGATCCGGGAGGAGGGGATGACGGAAAGGGGGGTGGGCCCGCAGTGCTTTAAAACTTGCACGGGGGACTTTTGCTGCCCAGAGGATGCTTTTCAGTGAAAGTCGCCGGCAGCACCGCTCCACTGGAGGAGTAAAGAAGCTCAGGGCAGTGGGAAAAGGTGGCTGGCCCCGCCAAACTTCGCACGCCCACCCCAGGGGTCAGGCTCAGAGAAAGCCAGAATGCCCTCACCAAAGACACTCGCCCATCAGCCTGTCTCCCCCCTCTCTGTATCCCTCTCTCTCTCTCTCTCTCTCTCTCTCTCTCTCTCTCTCTCTCTCTCTCTCTCTCTCTCTCTCTCTCTCTCTCTCTCTCTCTCTCTCTCTGTGTGTGTGTGTGTGTGTGTGTGTGTGTGTAGCACTCCCTCCAGGAGACTCCCTCTTCCATTAGTCTAATGGAGTGGGTTGGTTCATTGCAGAATGCATGGGGAAATGTAAGATGAGCACTGGCAAAAGCAACAGAAGCCTACAAAGAGCAAGCTAAGAAACGGGCCCTACAGAGACCCTTCCAGATGGGGGAGAAGGTTTACCTCTTCACAAAGTACTTAAGGCTAAAGTTGCCCTACAAACAACTAGGTCCTAAGTTCTTGGGGCCATTTCCCATTGTAAAGCTAATCAATCCAGTTACTGTGGAACTAAAACTCCCCCGCCTTTTGGTGAAGGTGCACCCGATGTTCCACAGTAGCTTATTAAAACCTGTAGTTGGCTCTACATTGAGACCAATAGCTTCAGTGACACCAAGTCCATAGTAGTGGAAGGGGAGACCCATTATGAAGTAAAGCGGATTTTAGATTCTAGGCTCTATAAGGGGAAGTTACAATATTTAGTGCAATGGAAAGGATATCCTCTATCAGAGGCCACCTGGGTTAAGAGCACCAACATGAGAGCAGACAGACTAGTAAAGAAATTCCATGATAAGAACCCTCAAAAACCCAAAGCATCAATAGATGGGGGGAGGGATGGCTGAAAGGGGTTTAATTGCTGTTTGTGATTCATATGTTACGATGCTCTTTTCCATGTAAGGGGAGCCGACTGTCAACTCTCGAAATGACTCAAAATGAAGCCATATTTTTCTTGCTTCATTTCTTAGTTGCCATACTTATGGGGGTGAGGGGGACTTATGGAATGTAGAATGTTTTCCTCCAATGTGCCAGACATAACAACGTTAAGGCTCCTAAGACAACCGAGGGCAAATCAGTGTGCCCTAGCAACGGCACGAGGGAGTGCTGAGAAGTTCATCACCTGCTTGGTTGGCTAATGTGACCTGTGACACAAGAGGGGTGGGCAGTATCTATTCTTTAATTATACCAAAAACACAGGAATTATTCAGTGTTGGTTTCACCTTTGACTGTGCCAATATGATATACCCAATAAACAGGATTTTTGAGGAAGCCAAGGCCTCAGAGTCTTGAATTGGTTGGGGGCATTACTTGGAACCATGACAGCTATTCTCAAAGCAACAGAACCAGCCATCTGCAAACTGGACATACAGTCTAGGGAGGTATGTTGTCTCCCTGGACAAAAATCAAAGATGTGGCTGAGAACCCAAAATAATTAGGCCCACAGATTACTACCATTTCCTCCTCCTTCACATTGGGATGAATGACACAACAAAGAACCTGAGTACAATATTGAGAGATTATAAGCAAATAAGCAACAAAGTTAAGGAGCTAGGAGCGCAAGTAGTGTTCTCCCAAACGAAAGGTTGAGGGGAAAAAGAATTCTACAAATAAACCACTGGCTAAAGGGTTGGTGTCACCAAGAAAACTTGTTTCCTGGACCATGGACTGCATTACCTTCATGAAGGTTACTCTTGGCAAGGGATGGACTGCACCTGAGAAAAACAGGGAAAAATATTCTCGAAAAAAGACTATCCCAACTCATCAGAAGGGCTTTAAACTAAAATTGAATGGGGAGGGTGACCAATCTTTAGAATCTCTAGAACAGAAAACCAATCATAAATCCCAAGAAAACAAATCAAACAATGAGGTAGGGAGTGAAGAGAAAAAAGAATAACTCAAACAACTACTAGGAGATGCAGGAAACATACCCATGGACAGGCATAAAAATCTTAAATGCTTACATACGAATGCTCAAAGCTTGGGGAACAAACAGGTGAACTAGAAGCAATAGTACATGAGGGGAAGTATGACATAGTCAGTGGTGGGCTCCTGCCAGTTCGCACTGGTTCTCCCGAACTGTATGTTAATTTTCTGAGCAGTTCGGAGAACTGGTTGTTGGAATAAATCTTTTCCCACTTTACAGGGCTAATCCTGCAACGAACGCAGGAAGGAAAGATTCTAGTGTGCCTGTATTTCTAGCCCAATCCTTATCTTAATTGCCGCCCCTGCTGCTTTAAGTGTTTACAGAAACTGGCCAGACTTTCTGTCTGTAGCTGAGCTTCTCCGGAGTTTCCCCCCCCCACCCCAAGTTGTTTGTGGTACTTTTATTCCTGGGGCTTGAACAGTTATTTACAGAAGGGTTGGCATAGCCATAGAAGAAATGGTTGAAAGACAGGATGCAATCTTGGCATTCTGTCTGATTTTTTAACTGCCTTTCTGAGGGCATGTGATTTTTCCTTAAATCTGGATGATTACCTTAGGATATCTTGTGAGGTGAAAGAAACCAGCTGGTATCTTTAAGTGGTGCAAATGGATCTAATGATTGCTTCTCCTGGGTGCTTTGTCAGTTCACTGAGCACAGGAGTTTCTTGTCTATGGGGATTCTTCAGTCATCCAGGTCATGGTTCTCCCAAAGGTGCTTTTTTCAAGAGGCAACTGGACTTTCTGGTTTTTCAGAAAGTCCAGTTTCCTCTTGAAAAAGCACCTTTGGGACAGGAGTCTCTTGCATTGCTTTGGAGTGGCCAAGCTACATGACTGCTCACTGATAATAAGTGGATCCTCCTTCCAATTTGTTATAGTTTGCTCTCATGATAATATGGCATAGTAACATGGCACCAATTGTAGAAAGTTAGCACTTACCCCTCTCCTAGAAGAATTAAATATTTTGAGAAATCTTAAAAAGGAAGAATATATTTCCCTGGATGAGAAATGGAGCAACATGCTCTTGGAAAGCAGCCCCCACCTTCCTTAATAGCCCTCAGCCGATGTCAGCACTTAAGAGATAAAGAGATAGCTAGCTCTATTCATAAGCAAATACCCTCACCCAAGATCCAACAAAGGTAGGATTAGCCCTCAGCCACAATAGGAATTGCCCAAAGCCCCTTCATTGCATCATCTCAGTTGCACCAGCCCCAGAAGTTCAAACTTCAACCAAACTTAGCTCAGACAAACTCCTAGACTTTCTTCTTGG
>QLTV01003753.1:730575-745097 GCA_003457575.1 Thermophis baileyi | reverse complement strand
TAAAGTTTCACATTTGGATAATGATTTTATATTCTTATTAAAAATAAGTGCTTTTGGATTTGTTACCAAAAGATTTTGTAGAACGATAGCAAGCTTTTTGTTAGATTATCTTCTTTTAAATATGTTTGTTTTTTTAAGATGGAAACAACAGAAAAGTACATTTAAAATTGAAGTAAACTTCTGATTACTATTAATATCCTTTCTTTCTGTCTGTCTTTCTCTCTTTCTTTCTTCCTTCCTTCCTTCCTTCCTTCCTTCCTTCCTTCCTTCCTTCCTTCCTTCCTTCCTTCCTTCCTTCCTTCCTTCCTTCCTTCCTACCATCTTTCTTTCTAGCTGCTGGCCGTAGTCCAGATAATTGCACTACAATATTGTGACTAGTGATTCTGGATCTATTGCTTCCAAAAGGTGCAGAAGATCATTTGAATTTGTTCTTGCCATATAAATTATTGCACGACGTACATTGTATCTGGTCATCAATTTCATCGGGGGCTTCATCATCGCTGATGTCAGAATCGGTGGCGGCAGGTTCCTCATCGTCCATTACAAAATTTTCATCACAATCCGATTCTACTTCACTCAGATCACTCTCTGCTTCTTCATACCATGTTAGAACAGTTTCTTCAAAGTTTGGATCACCAAATCACACTATTTTTGGCAGAAAACGTGGCCCCAACATTGTAAAAAAAAATACGTTAACAAAGATCTGCGATCAAAATGACTGCAACTCAAATTCAAACACCGCTACAGAAAACACCAAATAACTCACGCAAGCGTGATGCTGCATACACTCTTATTGGTGGGAAAACAAAAGCTATTCGCAATCAGAATGGTCCATTTCTAAAAATAGGGGTGTTCCAAAGATTTTGGAAAACTGTTGCGGTCACTATGACCGCGGGTCTGTGGTTATGTGTTAAAGGCCCTCAAACTCTTTGGCAAGCATCCCTTTGAAGATCCATAGGCCTAAAATTTACCTACTATTGTTGCTGAAAATGATAGCTTCTATTTCAGCTTTCAAAGGCAATTCAACAAGCATTGTAGTGGGGAGAAAATCCATCTGTATATCACTTTTCCATTACTTAGTTTTTCTTTTTTCAGTTTATTTGAAATGAAGAAGAATGAAGAAAGAGGCCCAGACATGGATCCATAGCCTCCAAAAATTGTTGGACTGCATCTCCCAGCGGCATCAGCTTGCGCAGATTATAATGAGGACTGCTAGGAATAGTTGCATTCATCTAGGACAGGGCTGTCAAACTCCTGGCCCACGGGCCGGATGCATCATGTGCTGGCCACGCCCATGCCTGGTTTAGTGAAAGGGAAAAAAGTCCCAATATGTCACATGATGCCACCATGACAACGTGAGTTTGACACCCCTGATCTAGGATAACATTCTTGGGTAAATGAAATGGATGTGGCCCATGGGCCTTGAGTCTGACACCCCTGTCTTAGATGAATAGTACAGGTAGTCCTTGCTTATCGACCATTCCTTTAGTAACCCTTTGAAGTTATACTGGTGCTGAAGAAGGAGACCTATGATTGGTCCATGAAACTGCAGCCATTTCAGTGTCACTACAGTCATGTGATTGTGATTAGGATACTTGGCAACTAGCACGTATATGGTAACATCCAGTGGTGGGATTCAAATAATTTAACAACTGGTTCTCTGCCTTAATGACTAGCTGGGTGGGTGTGGCTGGGTGGTCATGTGACTGGGTGGGCGGGGCCAACTTGATTGGTCTCACCCTTAGGAAATTTCTCCTTAGGCCAACTCACAATAAAATAGCACAATAAAATAGCACTGTTCCAATATTTAGAGTAGAATAGAACAGAATAACAGAGTTGGAAGGGACCTTAGAGGTCTTATAGTCCAACCCCCTGCTTAGGCAGGAAACCCTACACCACTTCAGACAAATGGTTATCCAATCGCTTCTTTAAAACTCCCAGTGTTGGAGCATTTACAACTTCTGGAGGAAAGTTGTTCCTCTGATTAATTGTTCTGTCAGGAAATTTGAGGGGCTCCTACAAAAATGAGGGAGTCAATCTATTTTCCAAAGCACAAAAACGCACAACAAGAAACAATGGATGCAAACTAACCAAAGAGAGCAGCCACCTAGGACTAAGGAGAAATTTCCTAAGAGTGAGACCAATCAACCAATGGAATTACCTTCAGAAGTTGTGGGTGAGGGAGGGAAGTACGTCCCAAAAGGACAGTGCCAGGAACCACTAAAACAATGCAGAAAACTTAAAACAGCCATTCTCCTTTTTTAAAAAAAAAGTCAAAACCCCAAAGCAAACGCACCAGCTGAGAGGGAAACTAAGAGCAGCTGCTCAGGCTAATTGAAGGCCTGGCCATGCTGCCAAAAGCCATTAACCTTCCAACTCTATTATTCTATGTTCTCTATGTTCTAAATTGGGTGCTTTACAGCAGAAGCAATACAGCTGGCTGGACCACACATGCATTAAATTCATGGCCTGTATGATCAAGCTGCATCATTGTCCCCTCCTGTATCTTTTTCCCCCTGTAAGAAACAAGAAGTAGCCAACACTGCAGCAGCTATAAAAGGTCTTGGGGAACTCAGCTGATCACAGAAGTGTTACTTAATACCCTTTATAATGAAAATGTTTTTAATCTTGTCCTCCTTCCTGAAGGGAAGAGGTTAATCCCATCCCTAGATGGGTGATTGATGGGTTCCCTGGGTGTTTCCCTGCCCTAATCCTGTCAGTTTCTGTTGTTTATTGACTTTATTCAAGGCATGTGTCGGCTGTATTCCAGCTGAAACTAAGTAGCCTGTTAAGTGGTTCTTGGCTGTCTGCCCGGAGCTATTAACTGAAGGGAGAGAGAAGGGAAAAAAACCCTCTCTTGCACTTTTTCAGCCTGTTCTCCGAACTGCACATGCAATTAACTAACAGTTTGGGTGAACCAGTGCAAACCGGCTGAATCCCACCACTAGTGACATCCCAAGACCACATTTTCACCATTTGCAATCTTCACAGCTGGCTTCTGACAAGGTCAAGGGGAAGTCAGAAGGAGGTCACAAGTCACTGTCACATGAGTTAAATACATAACACGGGTGCGAATGACTGAGGCGAGACGAGAGCTGAACCAGAACTAGCCTTTATTAAGGCTAACAAGCAACAGAAGCACCAAACAGCAACAACATGTCAGGAAAAGCCGCGCGCCTAGCAGCCGCATCTGACAGCTCTTTTATAGCCGGCTGTCAGACGCAGCAGCCAATGGAAGCTCTCCAATCTCCCGCTCTCCGGCTGCTCGCGTTGCAGCCAATAGGAACTGTTTCTGGGCAGAGTGGAATGTCCTGAAGGGACGTAGCACCCCTCCCCTCCCAGATGGCGCACGCGTAGTCAGCTAGGTAGGCAGGGTGCCTGCGCGGTCTCGAGGAATGCCAAAGTTCTGGAATCGCCGGGGGTGGTGGCTGCGGAAGCTGCTGGCGGGTCGGTGAATCGTCCGGGGAGACCTCTGCTGGCGGTGGTGAGCGGGCATTGCTGGAGTCTGCCGGAACAGCGGGTAAGCCAAACGATGGCGGTACGGATGGGGGGGAGGAGGACGTCGGCGCCACCTAGGGAGCAGGGAGGCGCATCCAGAGTTGGTGCACTCGGAGGTTGAGCCAGTTGCCCTCGCAGTTGGTCTAGGTGGCAACACCAGAGTTGGCCATCCGTCAGTTATACCCTGTAGGAACAGGGGCCGGTCGCATGAATTATAGTTCCTGGTAACCAGCGGGGGTCCCCCCCAAAGTTTTGCCCGTAAACCGCGTCACCTTCCCTAAAGGCTCGGGACCGGCTGGAGGAGTCCGGGGGCGCTTTGGGCGAGTAGAGGGGGTGCAATCGGTCAAGGTCAGTGCAAAGGTGGTGACCCAACAACATCTCGGCCGGGCTACGATTGGTGGATGGGCAAGGGGTGGAGTGCTGAGCCAGAAGGTACTTTGATACCCTGTCATGCCAGTCAGCCGGTTCTAACTGGGCAAGGGCTTCCTTGGCTGATCGCGTGGCGCGTTCAGCCCTGCCATTGCTGGCAGGGTGCCAAGGGGCAACCAGGGCCTGGCGGATGCCGTGCGATGCCAGGAACAGCTGGAACCATGTGGAGGTCAGCTGTGGCCCATTGTCCGACACCAGGACGTCGGGCAGCCCATGGGTGGCAAACATCCTCTCCAGCGACCGGATCACAGCCTCTGAGGTGGTGGAGGGCATGAGTTCGAGTTCAACCCACCCAGAGTAGGCATCTACTAATACTAAAAATTGGTGACCTAGGAATGGCCCCGCAAAATCCAGATGTACCCGGGACCAGGGCCCACAAGGGGTTTCCCAAGACCTCGGGGTAGCCGCAGAGGCGGCCGGGTGAGAGCGTTGGCATGCCTGACATCCAGCCACCCAATCCTCGATTTCCCAATCCATGCCAGACCACCAGACATAACTCTTCCCCAGGGCCTTCATCCTGACTATGCCAGGATGGCAGTCATGCAATTGGGTTAGCACATGTTTGCGTAAGGCCGGGGGCACCACCACCCTGCTGCCCCACAGGAGACATCCCCTTTGAACAGACAGCTCCAGTTGTCTTGATTTAAATTGGCTGAAGGCCGGGTCGACCCTGCCCAGTGGCCAACCCCTCTTCACCCAGTCCAGGACCTGGCGGAGGACGGGGTCCTTCGTGGAGTGGGCAGCAATGTCATTGGCAGAAGGAGTGGGCCCCAGCTCCTCAATGAGGAGAACCTCAGAAGCAGGAGCTGGGTCAAGGATGGCCACAGGGAGGGGGCAGCGGCTAAGGCCATCTGCGTTGGAGTGGAATTTGCCAGGACGGTAGATTAGGGTGTAAGAGTAGGCAGCTAGAAACTCGATCCATCTAGACAAACAGGGGGAGATGATGATGGGCGTTTGGCGGTCCCCAGACAAAAGACCTAAAAGGGGCTTGTGATCAGTGATCAAGTCAAAGGGACGACCGTATACATAGTCGTGAAATTTCTTGACAGCTGCAACCAAAGCCAGGGCCTCCTTGTCGGTCTGGCTGTAATTTCTCTCAGTGGAAGAGAGAGTTCGAGAGAAGTAGGCAATGGGCGCCTCCGTACCATTGGGCATCCTGTGGCTAAGGACGGTACCAATGCCATAGGGGGAGGCGTCAGCAGCTAGTGTGAGTGGAAGTTTATGGCTGTACTGGACAAGGACAGCGTCAGAGGTGAGGAGGCGCTTAACGGCCTCAAAGGCAGCCTGTTCAGGATTGCCCCATTTCCATGGGTGCCTACAGTCCAGGAGCCTGTGGAGGGGCTCGGCTATGGTGGCCTTGTGTGGTAAGAACACACAATAAAAATTGAGAAGGCCCAGGAAGGCCTGCAACTCGGCCTTGTTGGAAGGGACCGGGGCTTGCCTGATGGCGGCCACCTTAGAAGGAGTGGGGTGGATGCCAGCAGAGTCAATCAGATACCCCAGGAATTCCACAGAGGGAACACCCAGACAGCACTTGCTCTTTTTCAACTTAAGGCCCGCCTGCCTAAAGCGCAGAAGGACACTCCTGACCCTGGAGAGGAGTTCCTGCTTATCTGAAGCCGATATCAGGATGTCATCAAAGTAAGGGATGACACCAGGCAATCCAGAAAGCAGCCTCTCCATAAGGTTTTGGAAGAGGCCGGGGGCAACACTCACGCCAAACTGGAGGCGGCGACACTTGAAAGCTCCCCGGTGGGTGACAATTGTCTGGGCTTCAGCAGTAGCCTCATCCACCGGGAGCTGTTGATAAGCCTGGGCCATGTCCAGCTTGGCGAAAATGGAGCCCCGGCCCAGGGAGTGGAGCAAGTGCTGAACAACAGGGACAGGGTAGGGATGCGCCTGAAGTGCCTTGTTCAAAGAACATTTATAGTCAGCGCAGAGGCATATAGAGCCATCTGGCCTGATGGGGATGACGATGGGGGTCTCCCACTTAGAATGGTCAGTGGGCTCTAGAACGCCCTGGGCAATTAACTTATCCAGCTCTGCGTCCACCTTTGGGTGCAGGGCGAAAGGTATGCGCCTGGGCTTGAGGTGGATGGGAGCCACTTGGGGATCAAGGTTGAGGGAAATAGGGGTCCCCACATATTTACCTAAAGTCTCCTCGAACACATCAGCAAACTCAGAAGCCAGGCCACTGAAGTCCTCACAAGCGGTGGAATGGATGCCAGAGATGCCAAGGCCTAAGGAAGCAAACCAATCTAGGTCTAGGAGTGAGGGAAGGGACCCAGAGACAACAATTAGGGGTAGCTGACCCGTGAAGGTACCCTTTTCCACCAGGAACTGGCCCTGCCCCAGGATGGGAATACTATTTCCCTGGTAATCCCTGAGCCTTATGCTACAGGTTGATAAGGAAGCCTTTGAAAAGGAGGGAATCAATTTCTTTAGGGTAGCCCAAGAAATTATGCTCCGGGAAGACCCTGTATCCACCTCCATGCTACAAGGGAAGCCTTCAATTTTGACGGACAGGTGGATTTTTTTCTTGCTTCCCCAGGTGGCTAAACAGACGTCTTCCTCAGTGGTGTTGAAATCCCTTGCAACGGTGAAACAGGCGTCTTTAGGCTTGCTAGGTCTGCCTGGGGGGCGACGGAAGTTTGACTGGGCTGAGGCAGACAGATTGGCCCGGCACACCCTGGCTAAATGCCCTAGCTTGCCACAGCGGCAGCAAGTGGCTGTTTTAAAAGGGCAAGAGGAGCGGGTATGCGAATCCCTGCAGCCCAGGCATGGAGGCAGGGACGCTTTCCTTGGCTGGGTCCATTTCTTCTGCGGTGTGGCTCTGAGGCGGCCAACATCGACCTGTGTCTTCAGCCTCCTCTGGGTCAGCACCCTCATGGTGGACAGCCACGGACCGGCTGGCAGCGGCTGAGTTAGGCTGTAATCTCTGGATTTTGGCGGTAGAGTGGTTAGATATTTCAGAGGCTCTTGCTTCGTCTATGGCTACCTTCAGAGTCAGTTCAGTGCAGGCTAGCAGGCGGTGTTGGAGACGAATGTCCCTCACACCGCACATGAGTTATTCTAGAAGAGAGTCATCAAGGTCGGGAAATTCACAGTCCAAGGCAGCGTCCCGGAGGGAGGTCACGTATTGATTTATGGGCTCCCCCTCCCTTTGAAGCCGTTGTCTGAAGGTGAAACGCCTAGCTATGCGTGACGGCGTGGGCGAATAGTGGTTCCTCAGTTTCGTCAGGAGGTCTTCCCATGGCACTGTGTAGATGATCTGAGGGGCGACCAATGCCCGAGCGGTGGAGAACATCTGGCGGCCGCAGGCATTTAGGAAACAGGCTCTCTTCCGAGCGCTAGATAGTTCAGTTTGATCGTTCGCCTGGAGGAAGCATTCAAATCGCTCCAGATATGCGTCCCAGGTCTCAGTGGCTGGACTGAAGGTCTCGAAGGAATTCATGTTATTGCTGTTGTTGGCCATCCTGAAAAGGACAGCTGAGGCGATTGCCTCATGACTAGCAGCTCGCGTGGCTGTCAGCTCAATGCGAAGGTTCTGAACCTGCACGCCTCAGTATCCCACCTTCGTCGCCAGAGTTAAATACCTAACGCGGGTGCGAATGACTGAGGCGAGACAAGAGCTGAACCAGAACTAGCCTTTATTAAGGCTAACAAGCAACAGAAGCACCAAACAGCAACAACATGTCAGGAAAAGCCGCATGCCTAGCAGCCGCGTCTGACAGCTCTTTTATAGCTGGCTGTCAGACGCAGCAGCCAATGGGAGCTCTCCAATCTCCCGCTCTCCGGCTGCTCGCGTTGCAGCCAATAGGAACTGTTTCTGGGCAGAGTGGAATGTCCTGAAGGGACGTAGCACCATGACATCACACTTAACAACCCATGGTGATTCACTTAACAACTGCAGTCAAAACTGATGTCATAACATGTGCAGTTATATGACATTTTACTTAATGACTGTGCCACTGAGAAATGGAAATGCCAGTCCCAAGTGCAGTTGGTAAGTGAGAACTACATATACTATGATGGCATTTGTTTATCTGGAATTCTGCATGGCTGGATTGCTTAAAATAAAGGACATATTACTCTATGTCTGATTCATGTCATTGCTGTGATTCTATTCATGTCCTTCTATTAATTCTATTCATGTCCAAATTAATCAGTGCTATTTAAAACAATCCTCTTCAAAATATATATTTATATATTGATCAAATATTTAAATGCAATTTTATTTCATAATATATCTTGATTTGATATGTCTATGTTGATACGTAAAACTACTAAGCTTTCTGTCACAACCTTTTGAGAAATATGAAATCTGTTCAGATTAACACAAATGTTCTAAGAGGTACGGATGACCATTTCACAAAAGAATATTGGAATCCCCCTACTTAAATCTCATTGTTTAATAAGTTGCAGAATTTTTGTGCATTAATGTGCATGGTATATAATTCGGAAAGTTAATTGGGCAGTTGTAAAGTTTTCTGGTGTGCAGTGATTTAAGCATAAATAAAATTTTAGAGAAGTTCATAGATCATGCTTTTGTATTAGAATCTGGATCACAGAAAATATATCTACTTCTTTGTCTGGTGACATATTTATTTTGCTAAAACATTGCAATAAAAGGTAAGGTAGCTGTTTTCTGTTCTATGTCCTGGAAGGTTATTTTAAGTCCCAGGAGAAACAGATCAACTTCATTATGGTAAATGAACCAGAGAAAGGTAAATGATAAATTGCAACTCATGTCCTCACAATTTATCATAACTGCAGTTTTATACACACTTGGCTTATAAAAGCAGTCATCCAGGAATATTTTAACCCTGAACGATCCTCAAGTAAATACCTTTTGGAAACTAAGTCTTGTAGGAACACTTGGTTTCTAAATTTCTTGGCAGTTCTGTATTGCAATAGATTATACAGAATACTTATTATGATAAAAAATAAATAAACTGCTAGGTCCCCAAAGGAGGAAATAGAACATATAGCAACTGAGTGTGGCTACCATAAAACTAAAATTAATGTAGCAAATGCTCTTATACTGCTTTCATTGAGTGTGGCTCTGTTCTGCTGTTACTTGGCAACAAGATGAGATTATGGAGCATGAACACTTGTTCTGCAAAAATGATTTTGGAACTAGTGGTTACACAGTTACCAATTTATTTCCAGTTCCAGTAAAAATACCTTAAAATGTGGAACACAACAATACTATATAATGGAAGATACTCACAGAGTTCATCCTAAACACTGAAATTTTTGCTGAATTATCTGAACTGGACTTTTGACTGTGATTTGTCACCATTATTGAATTTTTAATTATTTTCTTTCTACTATTGGTTTTGATATTTTTTTTAACAGTTCAGAAATTTTGTGTTATAAGGGGGTGAATTCCTTCCCTCCTTCCCTTTTTTCTAGACATTTTACAGGTAGTCTTCAACTTACAATTATAATGCAGCCTGCCATTATGTTCATAAGTTGTGATGGTCATAAAGTATTTCATTATGCGACTGAACTGATTTTACAACATGACCTCAGGTGGGAGCTGGCCATCAGAATTGGATCGTAGATACCTTTTGGGAATCTGTTGTAACTTTGGTTGCTAAGAAACTGGACTTAACTCAGTGACTAACTGTATTTTATCTTGCAAGTCAGAATGACGTGGTTGTATATAAATTTAAATTGAATATTAATAACAGAAACAACAAAATGTTTGGGGAAAACATTGGCAATATATATTATTATTTTTTTAATGACAAACAATATATAATATTACAAACACAAAGTTTTTTTTTATTTCTGCCCACCAAAAACAGTTCTTTAAGCTTATCTAAGAATGTAAGGAATATCTGTTCATTTATCTAGGAGTAAAAAGTATCTACTACAGTAATTTAACTAAAGATATACTCTAAACATGTTTACCAGGAATAAAGCATGATGTACTATTGAATAATATCTTAATATTTCCATAAAAATTCCATTTTTTTCATGTAATTATACACACACATGCATCCCATTCATAACGTTCAGCTATATATGTTAAAATGAATGGATTCAAGCTTTCAGTGAATCCTCAATGCTCCCAACAGCATGATGTATGCTTTTAGAGAAATATACTCCTAAGGCAAATTTATTATATTTAGACACAAATGGCCTTTAAATTTATCGGTATAGAACTCCAGAGGTCAATTTCTCTCTGTAGGAAGGAGAAAATTTCCAGAAATTATTCAAGGGCAATATTACTATTAAATGGCAATAGTTATTGCCACTGTTGAAAAATCCCAATCTTCTTTTTGACATCTTTGCTGGAATTTCATTAGAAAGTTGTCATACAATAAATGTCATCATGTTTACACATACCCTTCACCAAAACTAACCTCAAGAATGGCGTAACTAATTACAAGTATACCATCCTCCACCAATTTGAATTTCCAAATATTATCATGTTAACTATGTAAAATACAACTTCATGGAAACAAACATGACTTATCTCCTTCTATTTGACTTTCAGTCTTTACAAGCAAGCAAGATCTTTCCTGAGTCAGTGTATAATAGATCTAGAGCACGAGTGTCAAACTCACAGCATCATGTTGGCGTCACATGATGTTTTGTGATGTTTTTTCCCTTCACAGAGCTGGGGTGGGCATGGCCTGTGCGTGACGCATCCAGCCCACGGGCCGCCAGTTTGACACCTCTGATCTAGAGCAAAAATATGAGCTTGCCACATTTCTAAATCTTCTATTAATGGAAATCAAAGATATTCAACAGAACTTCTGGTATATAAAATGAAGGTCCTTGAAGGCTGAAGGGTTTTCAACATGGCTGCTGCAGGGCCCTCATTTGATGGAAGCTATAGGACAAACCATTTCATGGAATTCCCATGCCCCAGTGATAACAAGTTAAAACCACTGAAATTATCCTCTTTCACTTGTGGGTATTTGAATGCATATCCACCTATTACTCTTGAAGTTCTCAGATTGTACAAATCAATATTGTGTCCATGGAAAGATTGTGCCCCATGGAGTTTAGCTTTATAATTATTATATGCTATACATATGCTGGTATACTATTATCATTTAATATAGAAATGGGAAGGTCGGTACTATTTACATATACAGCACTATCTAACAATTACCTGGAAATTTTTCTTTTGTGTTATACCATATGCTGATGAAAGTCTGAAATGAAAATGGATTGATTGAATTAACAGATTGGGGCAGTAACTTTTTGTTCATATCAGATCAGCTAAATAATTAAATAAGGTAAAGGTAAAGGTTCCCTCGCACATGCATGCTAGTCGTTTCCGGCTCTATTGTCTTAATTGTCAATAAATGCAAACATGTACAGATAAATACATACATATACATGCACACTACAGATACCTGCAGCGGTACAAACACTAATTATCTGGATCCATTTTTGAATCCCAAATAAAACTGAGCTGCTGTTTATTTGAACTTCTAAAAATAATTTGCTGCTTGTCACAGGAACAGCAAAAACAGCTACCATGTTAGTTATGCCAATCTATTGAGTAAAATTTTCAATATCTTTCTACTGTAGTTTACAAATGCTTATTTCAAAGGATAATATCAGAAATCAAACACTATATATTACATTAGATTACATTACATATAACTTCTTTAAATTTTAGAAGTAGCATACAAATAAATAAACCAGTATAGATGAAATGACCAAAACTGAAGAAGCAGTAATACATAAATATTGCTATATAATTTAATTTGCAAGTAATTTCATGCTCATTCCAAATTGTTATAGTTCCAAACATTATTGTTGTCCTGTATTATTTTTGGAATACTGTAAAATTCTATAAGGCATACTAATACACTGAAACCTATGAAACCAATAAGTTAGATTTTTCTCTAAAGTTCAGCTCTTGAAAACCTCCACAATTGTATTTTTCTTATTAGTTTCCCATATACACTATATTACCTTTATTTATCAGGATTGTGCTGCTTTTTTGATTCAGTTTGGAAAAAAAACATGCTTTCTATATACTAAGTTATAAATATAGCATCTGTCTACAATTGTTTAAAGCATTAGCACCTTTTTCAATGATCAAGAGACTACCTCTGAAGATTGTGGGAAAGCTCCAGACTCTTAGCAAAGTACGGCTATTTTAAACAGTTGCAAGGAGATGCTATATTTTTATTCTCACATGCCATGAATCACTTTTTAATCAAGATCAAATGAAATCCAAAACATTACCTAGCTATAGTATTTATGACTTCACTAACAATTTTAATGTCCAAATTAGTTTTAATATGTGTACTTTATCCACATAATAAACTTGACAGTGCAGTGACTGTGTCAAAAATTCATTAGTTGTGTATCTGTATGCACTTGTGAAATTGTGTGGAATTTGATTGAGACAATTTGCCCCCAACTAAGATATTATGTAAACATTTATAACAATGGAAACAATATGAGGTTTCATTGCAACACTTACTCAGTATTCTGTACACCTGTCCCATTATCTGATTTGTGCCATCAGCAATCGAGACATAGTTTTTCTTACTTTGACTGCTATTCATTAATTGATGATTTCCTTGTTTTAAAGTCATTATATCTAATATACCTCATAAGAAAAGGGATGTCATAAAAGGTTGTGTCTGCATTGAATAATTTCATCAATTAATAATGCTGCAATGTGGCAGACTATAATGTGGTTCAAACTTCCATACTATGATTGTCTTCTCAATTTTTTTTCCTATAGGATAGGTAAATTAGATAGCAATAGCACTAGCAATAGCACTTAGACTTATATACCGCTTTACAGTGCTTTACAGCCCTCTCTAAGCGGTTCACAGAGTCAGCATATTGCCCCCAACAATCTGGGTCCTCATTTTACCCACCTCGGAAGGATGGAAGGCTGAGTCAACCTTGAGCCGGTGAGATTTGAACCGCCGAACTGCAGCTAGCAGTCAGCTGAAGTAGCCTGCAGTACTGCACTCTAACCACTGCGCCACCTCGGCTCTTTCTATCAAAATGACATTTTTATTTAAGAATAATTATTATAGCTAAAACAGAATTATATAGAAACTTATGAGACTATATCACAGGTGGCATGCAGAGCCATATCTGAGGGCACACGAGGCGTTGCCCTATGTCAGTTCCAGCACTCATGCGCGCACTGGCCAGCTGATTTTCAGCCTTCTTTTCGGCCATTTTCGCTCTCCCTAGGCTTCAGGAAAGCCTCCTGAACCCCGGGGATGGCGAAAAACGGAAGTTTGGAAACAAACTTCTGGCTGGTCCGTTGGGCCGTTTTTCACCATCCCCAGGGTTCAGGAAAGCCTCCTGAAGCCTGGGGATGGCGAAAAACAGCCCAACGAGCCTACTGGAAGTCCGGAGGCTTCAGTGAGGCCTGTGCGCATGCGCAGGGGAGCAGTGGGGGGGTTGTGCGCATGCGCGGGGGTTGTGCGGATGCGTGGGGGGGCAGCACGGGGGTTGTGTGCATGCGCTGGGAGGAGGGCATTGCATTATGGGTGTGGGCATGTGTGCGCATGCTATTGCGCGCGCATGCACCCTTTTGGCACCCGAGCCAAAAAAGGTTGGCCATCACTGCTATATCATGTTTAATTTACTGGCACAAAGCACAAGCCAGGGAGGGAAGTCTTCAAATTATTATACTCTAGATTTGCTGAGTTTTTAAAACTTATTTCATCGGTACAATATAATTAAAGCTTTTGCAGATTTATGTATGCTGTTTACATTTTTCACTAATCTCCTATTTTGTATCTGGATTGCTATTATCCTACACTGTTTCATTTGGTTGCCTTACACCTAATGAAGAGACCTTGTTTTCCTGATGACTTAAGAAAATAGGCAATGAATGAAAACTTTTGGATCATTCTGTATAAATTTAAAAAAAAATTGCAGGATATGAATTAAAAATGTAATTTACAGACAAGAACCAACTGAAAATCTTTAACAATTACAGAAGAGAGTTTATTATTTTCGTGACAACAGTTCTCAAAATAATTATAGAAGTAGTCAGAGGTATTGAGGAACTTCATAAATTATTAGCTTAATTTAAAAAGAAATCACTGACTAAAATAAGACTGCAAGCATACACACACTCACACAGACACACACTTTACAGAAAGAGGAGCATTACTTGTTCAACACAATGACAAGTCCAACATCAATAGCTTTCTAATTACATAAAGACAAAGAAAGTAAATTTTGCTTTAATAGCAATTTTTTCATTTGTTTTCCTAATTATGGTAGATTTTCCTGTTTTGGTTTTTTTTATAAATCAAGACTGACAGGTTACATGTTGTAACAAGACTGATTACAACACTGTGGGGTTAGGTTCACTCTGGAATGGTTAGGAACCCTAAAACAAAATCAGTCGGTCGGTCGGTCGGTCGGTCGGTCGGTCGGTCGGTCGGTCGGTCGGTCGGTCGGTCAGTCAGTCAGTCAGTCAGTCAGTCAGTCAGTCAGTCAGCCAGCCAGCCAGCCAGGCAGCCAGCCAGCCAGGCAGCCAGCCAGCCAGCCAGCCAACCAGCCAACCACCCAACCAACCAACCAACCAACCAACCAACCAACCAACCAACCAACCAACCAACCACCCA
>QLTV01003753.1:695560-706890 GCA_003457575.1 Thermophis baileyi | reverse complement strand
GAATGTCAGATCCCAAAAAGTGATTGTGCCATTCAGTTGAGAGAAGGGGGGGCCTTGGGTTTGATTTATTATCATTGCCTGTGTCAATTGACGATTTACAATCCATGCCCGGGGCGCCAAACATCCTGAGATCTCTTCACTTTTGGAGAAGGTTTATGAGGGGCAATGTGGGATGTTTCACTTCAATGGATAACAGAAGATGGTCAGAGAATTGTATGTTTATCCGGTTCCCAGAGCAGTTGATAAAGAAAACATTTTCACACTTGTGTATTGGCTAGAATCTGCATTCTGGCTAATGGGAGGGGTATCTACTGCTTTAACTCTACCTGCTTTGCCTAAGGGTATTCAGACGTTGCTTTGAATGGAATGCTTTCACTTCTGCTTAATAAAAGATCCTTTTGAACTACATTGGCTCAGAAGTTCTTGCTTTCTTAAGTTAGACATAGAGGCGATCCTTACACCCTATCTCTCTCTCTTTCTCCTCTCTCTCCCTCTCTCATCTCTCTCTCATCTCTTTCTCCCTCTTTCTCTCTCTCATGTTTCTCTCTTTCCTCTCTCATTCTCTCCCTCCATCATTTTCTCATTTCTTTCTCTTTCTCTCTTTTCCTCCCCTTTCCTCTCTCTTATCTCTTTTGTGCGTGCACGCATACACAGAAGCGGATACCCTCCTGCGCCGGGATCATGGTGGTGGCGGCGGGGACGGAGACTCCTTTCGCTTCCGCCACTGCGCAGTGAGGTGAGTAGCCAGTTGTGCTGCACAGGAGAGGCGGAGCTCTTCCCTCTCTGCATCCGGTGGCTACGGCGGTTGCTCCTCCCCATTCCCCTCCTTCCTGAGCTGACACGAAGGGGTGTCAGCTGGCGCTGAGCTGCCCACGAAGGAGGCGGAATCGCAAAAAGCAGTCAGTTGCACCAGAGCAGAGAAAATGTTAGGGGCACTTCAGCCGCTCGGCTCTGCGGAGGCTTGCGCCTTCTTGGGGCGGAGAGCAGGTTGCATGAGGAGGGAGAGGGAGAAGGAGGCAGTGGCAGATGCTATCATCTAGGGGAGAGTGCCACACAGAAACGGGAGCACACAGAAACGCTGCCCCCTTCTCCCTCTCGGCTGCTGGGCGATCTCATGTGAAGGGAATGGCAGATGTAGCAAAGGAATAAAAACTGATTTTACTGCTTCCCTTTGGTTAATGCCCAGAGAGGGAGAAGTTGCTCAATATCCCCCCCCCGGGGACCCCAAGGCCAACTGGCAGAGCCTGATTTTTCCACAGGGCGGCCCTTGGTGGAGACGCAGCTGCTGCTATGGGGCTGAGAGATGGTGGGGTCACCCCGATGCGGGGAGAAAGAAAGGGGGCTGGGGGGGCTTGGGGAGAGCGCCAGATCCTCAGCCCTGGGAGGATGGCATGCTGGCAGGTCAAAGCAAGGGTCGCTGCCCGGCTGGGTCGAGCCAGAGCGATGCCGGCGGGCAAGGGGGAAGCCTCTTTTGGGCTCGGCTCTGCCCCACTCCCAGTTTTGTCCTCTGAGGCTTCCCACAGGAGCGCTGGTTAGTGGTTATAGGACAAGTGGGCGAGGTTGGATAGGGAAGTGGTGCAAGGCACCCGGAGAGGAGGCGAGGCTTGAAGGGGAGGGCGAGAGATGAAGCAGCCTCGGCAACCACTGCCGCTGCGCTTACCTGGGCCCGGCAGGCACAGCAGAAAAATCCCTGCCACAGCCGCCAAAGGCGAGTGCCGCGCTCCCTGAGACCACATGTGCAGCCCCGGGACATCCGCTTGCCATCCTGGAGCGCTGCCAGTAGGGAAGGCAGGCTAGGATGGTGGGGGGGGCAGGGGCAGCTAGGTAGGCTGCGACTTTGCAGGCTTACCTGGTAGGCAGATCAGGGGCGCAGTGCTTCAGGCAGGCAAGCTGCAGAGCAGAGATTGGGAGGGGCAGGGCGAGTGAGCGGCGACCGGGGAACCGGTTCGGGGGCGTGGCCAGCCAGCCGTCGCTACCAGTTCGGCAAACCAGGCCACATGTCCGCTAACGGTTCTCCCGAGCCGGTCCGAACCGGTAGCATTTCACCCCTGTCCCAAGCCGAATTCTTTTATCAGAAACTGGCAAAAATGTTTTCCTTAGATTTCACGTTCTTACAGCTTTGCCATCATCTGAATAAAACACTTTAGCTTCTCTGCCAGTGGGTCAGCCTCTTCTGGAGCTCTGGAGATCTTCAAAAAGTAAGTAATCCATGGGAAATGGAGTGGGGAGGAGTAAGTGGAATCCGGGATGCTAGCAAAGCAGACCCAGTCTGTGGAGACCAGGCAGGGCAGGATGGGGGGGGGAGAAGCAATTGTGGGGACCCCAGGGGAGCATGAGGTATCTCAGTGGATTGGGGGAGGCCTTGGATGGCCTGCTCCAGCACTAGGCCTCGCATGCTCTTCCCCACTCTGAGATACCTCATGTGCATTTAATGACCTGCGCATTTGATTAACAAATGCATTGGGGAAAGCAGGGAGTGATCACATTCATTTAACGTGATTCAATCAAATGAATCCTCAGGTTACGAATGTAATTGGCAGGCTTTATTACATTCATAACTCGAGGATTACCCATATAATGAGAGTGAGTGAGGGTCTCAGGGAAGTCCTGCCTTAGCACTTGGCCACCACAGGTGCTCCTCCTGACATGAGCCCCGTGTCATGCCCACCATGGCCATGCCCACCCCCGCCTCCCCTTCCCCATCCCCCTGGCTCTCTGAGGTCAAACACAACCCTGATGCGGCCCTCAATGAAATCGAGTTTGACACCCCTGGTCTAGACACTAGTAAGACTGCAGTAATTCTAATTGTTATTGGGAGAATGATCTTAGATGACAGGGGAAGAGCCATAGCCAGGCAAATAGTTGGATAAGAAGCCGCTTAGCCCACAAAATGTCAGGAAAGCAAAAGTCTCAGACAGGACCCTCCTTAGTAGCTTGGGATTTAAAAGAGATGGAAAAATGTAGTTTTAAGATTCTGTTAATGTAGCCTTACAATGAAGTAGAATTAATTCATCTGATCATGCTTCCTGTTTGCACTATATCAGAAGACTGACAGTAGTACATCATGATTTCTCTTTATCACATATTCTTTGAACTATTCATTCAGAAAAAAAGCACATATTGCACTACTCAGTCTTATTGGTTGCCACTGTACACAGGTTTAAACAGAACATATCGCACAAATTAACATAATCTCCATAACTTCTAGAATTATGATTTCTTCATGATTCACACTAACTGCCCACTAAGTCTGAAGACCACACTACAATTTTAGATAAACAAATGACTCTGAGATACAAATGTGCATTTATTATTATTATTATTTATTAAATTTGTATGCCGCTCAACTCTCAAGGGACTCTGGGCGGCTCACAACAATATAAAAAACTATTAAAAGAAAACATAATAAAAACATTTAAAAACAGACAGAACATTTAGACAGAAATGACGGATTGAAATTGGAATCATTGCTGCATTGATCAAGACCAAAGTCAAATTACTTACATTCAACTGTTGCTACAATTTATGAAGCACTTGAAAAGCTAGACACTGCAATCAATACAGATAAAAATCAAGAAGGAGAGATAATATGAAAAGTGGGTAATGAGAAGAAAAATTAAAAATTAATTATGAGCCAAAAAAAGGGGGGGGGAATGGGAGATTCTAAGTAGGTCAGAAGAAAATGTAACAATAATTTTAAATGCATGAGTGAAGTAGGGCAGGTATGAATAACTGGTAGTTATTTCTGACATATGGTACAACTAGAGAGAAAGAGCAATAACAAGAAATAGAAAAAACAAGAATTTGAGCTTTCTAAAGATATTTAAAGAATAAAGTGACTAGAGAGCTGTACAAATAGAAATTAGAGAGAAGAATTAAAAAAAATATTCAAATTCAAATGCTAACAATAATATGCTTTTTATCCTGTATGCTTACTAAATATTTTTCCTGAGAATATACATACTTGAAAAAGCTAGGATGCCACAGTTTACAATGAAAAACTACTGCAGACATTGCAATTTTTTTAAAAAATAAAATAAAAAAAGCAATAGCAAGAAATAGAAAAACAAAGTGTTGTAAAAGTTTATTCAAATAATGAAGAGACTAGATGATGTTAAGGATTATGCCAAAAGAGATAGTAATCTGACAGGAAGATTTGCATTCCAGTAGTAATTAATGTGTGCAAGGATCTATTTTTTTCACAGCAAACATATCTTCATTTAACCACTTTAATAATTTGAATTATCTTGATAAATCTCATAATTAAAACCAGATCCACTGCCAGCTGTCATGGTAGAATGCAAGCTTTTTATAAATTATTTATGAATGCAAAATGTACTGGCACATTACAATCAGTTTGGGAATTATTTTTATGAACATCTACACTTTTCCACCTGGATATGTTTTTAAAAATATTAAAAAAGCAATTTAGCATCTTATCAAAACTAAAACAATGCTATTCTGCTGATTGCTAGACACATGAAATCTCAGGCAATGTTTTTACTAGTGTGTACCAAAATAAAATATGTATATTATACTTATTATATTATAAGTTGGGCTCTATATAATTTTAGTATAGTATATGAGCTATAGAAATTAGTTGAAAAGATGAATCAGTGTATTTTCATATTGATCAAGGGATCTGAAAATTATTAATTCCAATATGGGCTAGAGATTTGACTCAATCAGGCTATCAGTGCCTGGATTTGAAGTGAAGTTCAGTAAAGTTCAGTAAGTTCAGAGTTCTCTTACTTTTTTTTTTTTTGTCTAGTCTGTCTAGTTTAATAATACAACTGTTAGGCTTGTACAATGTGATTTAGATTTCCTTCAATTAAAAGACAGGTGAAAAAGGTACAATGGGATTCTTTTGGTTAAAACAAATAAATAATGAAATTAATGAAATTAAAATAATGCCCAGAAACTTATTCCTTTGTCTTAGTCTAAAAATTAATTTCAGATGGCAAACTATGTTTACTGGTTTTATATAAAATGTCTGGAAAACAGGAATACCACTGGTACAGGTCATAACATACAGGTCATATATTGTTATTTATATACTAAGAGGTGACAGCAGGGGTGGGTTCCTCCCAGTGCGGACCGGTTCTCCCAAACTGGTAGCAGCCCACTGGTGATGTCACGATGATGTCACCAAATCGGATCGGTCGGTGCCATTCCGTGGGGGCCGCCATCTTTTTTTTAATTTTTTTTAATTTTTTTAATTTTTTTTTAATTTTTTTTAATTTTTTTTTAATTTTTTTAATTTATTTTTTTTAAAAAAAAATTTCCTTCTGAGCATGCGCAGAAGCTGACTTCCTGCACTGTGCATGTGGTCGCCATCTTTTTTTTGGCTTTATTATTTTTTTTCGGATTTTTTTTTACTGCGAATGCACTCGCGCGCAAACACGTGCACGCCCATGGGGCGCGCCCATGCAGCACGGGAGGGAGCGAACCGGCAGCGAGGTAATTTGGAACCCACCCCTGGGTGACAGTATATCTATTTCTGATATATACAACAAGGAGAAATGGATAGTCTATCTTATCTTATAATTTGATTTCCTTCGTTTTGTCAAGTAGGATGGGGGAACAGAAAATAGAATGAAACTACAGCAACTTACTTCAGGGCAAGGCTCTACTGAACTACAGGAGCTTGTGAAAACTTGCAAATGCAGGTATTAGAATAACATCTGTTGCTGACTAAATTGCATTTCCACAGATCCCTGAACCTGAGTTTACTATTATCTCCTGCTCTACTGTTGTTTTGACCATACTACTGATAAATCTTTACAACTAGCCTCTTGACACTTGCTTTGATTAATAAACCATGAATGTGAATTTCCAAAGCATAGGTTTTAGAAAAGCCAACCGGAGTCAGGACACATGCAAAGTGTAATAGATTAAATGGAGGGAAAGAGGGAGAGAGAGAATGATATTCAAAGAACCCTAGATCAGTGGTTCTCAACCTTCCTATGCTGCGACCCCCCGAGACCCCCACCCCGCCACCGCGACCCCCGCCCCATGCGCTATGAGGTGACAAAGCGGGTGTGGGTGAAATGCTCCCAGTTCGGGCATGCCTGTGGGTCGCTGGACAGCTGGTAGTGACTGAAGCAGGAGACTTTGCCCACCCGCCCGGACGCCGCCATTTGGGTTCTTTTACCCTCTGCGCATGCACAAAGCGTTCTGCGCATGTGCAGAGGGTAAAAGAACCCAAATGGTGGCGTCCGGGCGGGTGGGCAAAGTCTCCTGCTTCCGTTGCTACCAGCTGTCCGGCGACCCGCAGGCACGGCCGAACCGGGAGCATTTCACTCCTGCTGACGGTGGCCCCAAGATGGTGGGCTAGCGCGCGCAGCGACCCCTGTGAAAAGGTCGTTCGACCCCCAAAGGGGTCGCGACCCACAGGTTGAGAACCGCTGCCCTAGATACTTATATATAATTCAGGATATTTTATCTTCTGTATTTATTTGAATGCACTTTCCCATGTGATTTAATTACTTTAATTCTGCAGATCTATTTAAGGTAGATACCTATGATGAATGACATGTAGATGTACATTATTGTGGAAATGAATGTAATCGTAGAATCCACTAGCCCAAGGCAATTACAATTACAAGAGATGCTTGTTTAGTTAAAGGTCAAAATCTGATGCCTTACTTTCCCCTGTAATACTCTTGTCACTTTACAAGTTCAGACAATTAAAGCACACTTTTAACAACCATATTTAAACATAATTTAAAAACCCTACTTCAAAGCAGATAATCTACAGTAGTGTTTGTGTTCATGTGCACATATCAATATTTTAGCACAGAAATTTTCTTATTGCTCACCAAGAGAAATAAAAAAATTAAATCACCCTTATCTAACTTCATTTTTAATAACATGTTAATTTTGGGTCTATTTCTTAGATATAATTATGTTAAGAAATAAAATATTTTAACATTTTTATCTAGCTAGACTCTTAGTTTAATTACCTTGAAATAAGTTTAAGGCAAGTTAAGAAATTTGTTATAAAACAAAGGTTAAAATATGATAATTCCATAAAACGGAAGTTGCCAAATTATTGTAATTTTTAAAAATCTTTCAGAAAAATATGTACTGTATAACATATGGATATATTTTATTATTCTTAAACAATGAAATCTTGAGTTTGTATCAGTGTACATATTGTATATGTTCTGGACATACTTTGTTAAATGATGAAAATTTCATTAAGCAGATATTTAAAAGATAGTCAATTGTTTTTTTAAAAAAGCAGGCCTCCAGTTTCATTGTTTTCACTGCTAAGACACGTTGTACAACTTATATTCAAGATATTATCACAATGTACCTTTAGGGATTAAAGGGACACAATTAAATCCCTGAGCAATAACATTAAAGGACACAAAGTCTTAACTTTTTAAGCCTCTTCTGTAAGATATTTTCTGATCTTACTAAAATACAAACTGAACATGGTTTATGGTTCCATTGAATCAGGTCATTGGTATTGGGAATGGTGGAGAAGTCTACTATAGACTACTGCATTTTAAGCTTACACAAATTAGCTAAGTCTAATAGTATTCTTTGATTGTGTTACAGTGGAGATGTGAATAGATTGTAGGTTTATTAACAACTTTAAAAAGATTCAAATTGAATAGTTGTAATTTCTCACCATTTGTTCTTTCAAACTTGTAAGATTCTGTTAATATAGTTTTTAAAAAGTAGAATTTGGTCATCTGGTCATTTTCTAGTCTGGTTTACCTGGAAGGGCTGACAGACATTATAACTTTCAAACACTTACTCCCAATTTGTTGCATCATTGTAGATAACATTTTTTTGTATTATGATCTAATGGTCATTGCCTTCCCTTTCCCTCTTAAGGATGCTTGTGTTTTTATTCCCTATTATACTTGAGGTACATGTTGTATTATGCATTTATATAATTTCTATACCATCATAATCTTATGACTCTGGATAGTTCACAAAAATCTTCAATAGCAATCTCTCTCAACCATCTGTTTTCAATTAATCAAACATTATACTCCTTCCCAAGTTGGGCAAGTATTTTGCAATGTATTCCAGTCACAGAACAATTTCCTTCATAAATAAAGATGCTAACATTTTAACATCTGTCATGTCTTATAAAGAACAAGGCTGAAAATGAAAGCATACCCTTAAGCCATTATTGATCTATACAGGAACATCATTTTTAGAACATTTTGTACTGTGTTTTTATACACCAACCTCCTTTATATTATCTGTGAATCCTTTTAATTAATATTGCATATAACATATACTTGCTGTCATACCTATTAGGAATAACCTTCTGCTATTTCTTCTGTAGTGCATACACTAGATATTTCAGGTAACTTGTTCTGCTTAATTTACCTCAGAGTAGTTCCATTTAGAGAATATTTGAATAGGAATATGTTGTATTTTTGGGAGTTCTTCTATAGCTCAAAGAATTTTCTCAGACTAATATTCAGAGACTCAAAGGTCACCCTTGATCTCAATAGGTTTTTCTAGCTATTACTGTCAGATCCCAAAGAGTGATCATGCCATTCAGTTGAGAGAAGCCGGGGGGGCCTTGGGTTCGATTTATTAGCATTGCCTGTGTCAATTGATGGTTTACAACTTATACCCTGGTGCCAAGCATCCTGAGATCTCTTCACCTTTGGAGAAGGTTTATGAGGGGCAATGTGGGATGTCTCACTTCAATGGATAACAGAAGATGGTCAGAGAAATGTATGTTTATCCAGTTCCCAGAGCAGTTGATAAAGAAAACATTTTCACACTTGTGTATTGGCTAGAATCTGCCTTCTGGCTAATGGGAGGGGTCTCTACTGCTTTAACTCTACCTGCTTTGCCTAAGGGTATTCAGACGTTGCTTTGAATGGAATGGTTTCACTTCTGCTTAATAAAAGATCCTTTTGAACTACATTGGTTCAGAAGTTCTCGCTTTCTTAAGTTAGACGTAGAGGCGGTCCTTACAGTGTGATTTACTGAAAAGAGAAAGAGACAGAGAAAATTATTTTGTTGAAAGGATGATAAGTGGAGAAAGGAGTAAGATTTCTGTGTAGTCTTTTAAACATCCCCCCCCACGCTGTTGTTATTCAAGGACTTTCTGACTTGAAGGAGGGAGAGAGAGAAGCAGAAAGGTAGTAGGCTGCAGTTTTAAACATTTTTTCTCTGCTTAGTTGAAACCTTGAGCTTTTGCCTGAGAAAGGCGGGGTAACTGTGACATCTGAGGCTTGGGGAAAGTGAGGAGGGGGGGGCTGCCCCTTCCCCTCCTTGGGATCCACCCACCCTCCTCCCGAACCAGTTCTGGCTTCGGACCCAAAGCAGCCGGGATGGTCAATCCAGAGGCAGGGGAGGCCTCAATCTGGGGAGGGGAGAAGGGGGGACCCTCCTGAGGGTGCAGGAAAGAGGAGGAGGAGGAAGGAAGGAGGAATTCCAGGGATTCCCACAATCTAAATTTTATTCTATTATAGCAAAGTGAAGGGAAGGGAAGTGACTCGGAGGAAGAGTGATAGAGATGAAGCTGCTGTTGTGACCCAGCGTGGCAAACCCCCAGAAAGCGACACACACACACTGTTATTTAAACAAAAAGGCTTTAATACTAATAATTGCTTAGTATTAAAGTGAATACTAATTCTTTGCCAAAGTGTTTGTTTTCAAGCACAGAACACTTTGGCCGGGATTCCAAATGTGAAAGAGACAAGCAGGTCAATTAGTCTGTCAAATAATCAGTACTTGCTGAAGTTGGCCAAGAGCCCGGACTGGAGTCAATCCAACTGATAGGGACGAGGTTCAGAAGGCAGCCAAGATGAATACAAACAAAATTGTCTTCAGCAAAAGTGTGTGGTGTGATCTACCCTTATATAGTCTTAGGGTGTGGCCCCTCTGCCGGCAAGCTTACTTTCGAGGAGACCTCCTGCTACACAGCCACTCTTGCCGGCTAGCTGCCCTGCGTGCTCTGGCATCAATCAGAGGACCCTCCTCTTCACTGGAGTCACTGAACTCCTGCTGAGGAGGTGCAGAAGGCCCTGATTGCGCATCGTCCTCTGGCCCTGCTTCCTCTTCTTTCTCGGACTCCGGTGCCGGCGCTACAGACCGCTCTTGCCACCCTATGGACTGTTCATGTTCGTCCGGATCCATGAGCAGCTGCACGGGACGGGGGCAAGCCACAACACGGCTGCCAGATGGATGGTGAGCCTGCATAACGCTGACGCACCACAACTGCGCAACTTTGACCATTTCATGATGGCCCTGCAACAATGTTTCGAGGACCCACTTGCAGATCGCAAAGCACGCGACCGCATTAAGGTGGTGAAGCAGGGACGGCGGCCAGTGGCAGAGTATACTGAAGAATTCCGGGACCTCGCATGTCATGTGAACTGGCCAGAAGACATTCTGGTAAGCTGTTTCAAGGATGGACTGAGTGATGATTTATACAATGCCTGCGTGGCCAGAGGCGCACCAAATCACCTACATGAGTGGTACCTCACCGCCAAAGAAGCTGAGATCGATATGGCCAGAAACCAGTACCGAGCAGGACGAGAATGGAAGAAATCCCCCCCCCAATGGAAGCAAGAACCCTTCAAAATGCAAAATGCATTCTCTCCTAAACCATCAACCTGTTTCAAGTGCGGAAAGGAAGAGCACCGGGCTGCCGAGGGTTGTTCTCAAACAATATGGCCAGAAACCAGTACCGAGCAGGACGAGAATGGAAGAAATCCCCACCCCAATGGAAGCAAGAACCCTTCAAAATGCAAAATGCATTCTCTCCTAAACCATCAACCTGTTTCAAGTGTGCAAACACCCGCCAGGAAACCAGAATGCCCGATAGGGGGGAAACCTGCAAGACCTGACCAGCGTGGGAGAGAGACTGCCCTGAGAAGCAGGGAGATTGTAGAGCTTCCATCCCCTCCCCTCTTTGGAGAGAATACTCCGGCATCTCGACAGGAGGAATCACACTTGTTCGGAAGCGACCCAGAGGATGAACCATTGGTAAGCAAACCATTTGAACCGCTTACCCTCCCCTTAAGACTATTTATCCCAAGCCAAGACGGGGAGAAAAATATCTCCGCTTTAGTGGACTCAGGGTGCACCCGATGCTTGATCAGCCCAACCTTAGTAGGGGAGTTGGGGATTAACGTAAGGAAGTTGAAAACCCCCATCGCTTTTTGCCAACTAGATGGGTGAATAGCAGGGGGGGGAGCCAGCTTCTTTTGCCACTGAACCCCTAAAAATAGGCATTGGGAGCCATGAAGAAATACTTACATTCATAGTGGCGCCTGGCATGGAATGGCCACTAGTCTTGGGCCTTGCTTGGCTGAAAAAATGGAACCCAAAAATTA
>QLTV01003753.1:658535-668755 GCA_003457575.1 Thermophis baileyi | reverse complement strand
ACAACAAGCGGTCCTACAAACCATGATGCGATGTCTTTTAGAAGATGCTAACCTCAGCAACCCATACTGGGGTGAAGCCATTAAATATGCAAATTACATTGTTAATCGGACCTGGAGTAGTGTAATCAATCAAACTCCTTTCTTCATGTTGTATGGGTACAAACCCGACCTAAAAAACTTGCACCTTTTCGGTTCATATGCTATGGTGAACATTCCGTTAGCTCAAAGAAGAAAAGGAGGTCCAGTAGCTAAGAGACTGAGATTTATGGGTATTGATGACAATTCAAAGTGGAGCAAGTTTGTTGACTCCAGAAATGTGATAACAATTTCTCAATCTGCAAATTTTGAGGCAGACACTGACTGGTCTAGGATTCATTCTAATGATCCTGGAGTTTATTTTCCTAGAAATGATGTTGTTGACGTCGTGCAGTCCTATGACCAATATGCACAGGCAAGTGTTCCATCTACTAGTTCTTCACAGCCTGATGTTCCGTCTTCGCAAGCCGCGAATGCTGACGCTAGCTACGATGATGGAGACGAGGACGAACCAGAGTAAGACTGGACGACTGTTCCAAGACGTTCCAAGAGGGTCACAAAAGGTATTCCTCCACAGAGATATGCATGGCAACTGACAAAAACACCATTGCCACTAATTTGTAATGTCACACTTCCTCCTGATAATTTCACGCAAATAAAGGATCTTCCTGAGGCAGAGCAACAGAAGTGGTACGAGGCAATGCAAATTGAAATGAACAGTTTGAAAAGACTTAAAGTATTTACACCTGCAAAACCTCCAGCAGATAAAAGAGTCATTGGCACCAGATGGGTCTATAGAATCATTCTGTGAGGCAGCTAGAAGGGGACAAGAAGGTATGGCTGTTTTCTGCAGAAAAACTATTTTACTGACAAGAAGCTTTATGTAATATTTTTACCAATTCTAAATGTCTACTCTTACATCTCGGTTGCCAGGAGAATGTAGCAAATGTAGCATTCTCCCCACTGCATAACAACTTTATCTGGATGTGACAGTCTGGTACCCTAGACTTATTTGGGAGCACTTTCTTATTTGGGGGCACTTTCATTTCCACAGTAAAGTTGCCCAATCAGGATTTCATTTTCCCATGACAGGGGGTTTGCAGAAACTGGTATCAGACCTCATGCATGGAGCAAGGCATACATAAATACATTAAAACTTCCTTTCAACTTATTCCCATGCAAACACAAGAAAGAGTAGCTATACTGCAGAGAATGTGCAAGCTGTACATATAAAGAAATTCTGCAGTAACAGCACAAAGGAAATCTTCCTTATATGCAATATGAGTGTGTATAATTCCAAGGTTCAAATTCTGAAACCCTCCAACTTAATAGAGTTTTAATGCTCTTTTCTTGTCTTTGAAGCATTCCACCATTCATTCCTTGTTTACCAAATACCTTTCTCTGGCATGAGGGGCTCTTTCCTCAATAACTCTGACCCTTACTTACAATCAGTTGGTATTCTATTCAGCTGGAACTAGTGACTTGAAGGTAAAGGAACTGCCTGTAACTGTTTGGATGGGACAATCACTCTCTTATTAGTTTTAGATTGGTAGCTACTATAAACTTTGGCTGGGCTAGAAGAATAGTTGAAATGATGAATTTAAATAATTTACAAATGCATTTAGGAAATTTTCTTTCTTTCTTTTTCTTTTTGTATATGTTTTATTTATAATTTTCCTTTAACAACCAACATATTTTGTGGACAGTATAATGACTGGGTCAATACATTTTTTACACAGTGCTAACAGTAATAATACAATTACATTTACATAGTTTTTATCTTCCAACTTCTAACCTTAATATGCTCATTATAATATATTCTTTTATGTATCAATATGTATAATACTATTTTCCCAATTTGTACTTATTTCCACACACCCCCACTTGTTGGGGTTCTTCCATATTCACCTCTTTATCTTTAAACAGTACTATTCTCTCTTTATGATTCTTTATCGCTTTCCCCAAAAATATATTTAAACATCAATTATATTTCTTCATACAATATGTTTGTTGACCCCTGTTAAGTCACCAATATTTTAATATTTTAGGTATTACTCAAGTTCCACCATATTCCTAATATCTCAGTTTTAAATAAAACCAATTAATAAAATTTAATTGGTCCCGGGATTATATCTCTAACTCCCCTGAATTTGTAGTCCTTAAAAGCTATAAATTCCAATATATTTTTTTGCGCACTGTTAATCATAGTAATACATTTAAATATGCCTAATCACAGTCTTCCACCTCCTAACCTTAGTATATTTGTGGTTATAATAAATTCTATTATATATCTATATATGTGTTACTATTTTCCCAATTTCTATTTGTTTCTATTAGTTTTTAATACAATCATAGTATTACAAGATATTATGTCTCTATCCATAATCTCTCTGCCTTTTTAGAATTTCTTCATTTATTGACGTTTTGGTGATTCTTTTATATTTCTCTCTTGAGATCTTATATTTCTTTCTAACATTTTTACATAGACTGAATGTCCCCTCTGCCTTACCCCTTATCTCCTTCTGTTGCATCATTTGGATGCCCATCCATAACCCTTTCATTATTTTGGGGAAGTCTTCCTCCCCCCCCTGTGCTATTGTAAGCTCTTAAGGAATTATCTATTCGATTCTTAGTATTTATTGTTATTGTCTTTCCATTGTTTTTGTTTTCTTGTAGCTTATTTTGATTTGTCTCCTCCACCACTCCTTCTGATTTCTCATCTGTTTTCTGAATATTTTGTTCATCTTTTCCCACCATTTGTTGAGGGTCTTCTACACTCACTTCTTTATCTTTGGACAATCCCATCATCTCCTTATGATTGTCACACTTTCATAAAAGCTTTTAGCGATCATTAACATTTCTTCATAAAACTTTATTGTCTCCTGCTGAGTCATTTTGTACCAAATTAATATATTAAAAATTACTCAATGTATCTCTAATATTCCAGTATCCCAATATATAAAAACTCCAAAAAAGTCAATTATTAATAAAATTTATCAATCCCAGAATTATTCCTCCAAGTCCCCTAGCTTTCTAGTCCTTAAAAGCTATAAATTTATACTTTACAGTCTTTATAGTTTCCAGTTTACACCTTCCCAGTTGTTCAAATTTTAAAGTCTTATTTGTCTTTTCTTCTTTTTCTCCCCCCCCCCACTTTCTATTGCCTTTCTTCTTTTGCCTCGTAGGATGATCTATCAAATGATGTTAGTGAATCAAATCCAGCTTGGCCCACCAGGTTTCCTCAAATCTTTCAAATCCACCGTTCAATGAACAGTTCAATAAAGTTTTGGTATTTGTAGTTCAGTTTGCTTTAAAAATCTTCAAACAGCTCAGTAGATATTTCCAAGCTTCCAAATCATCTACTAAGATAAAATTAAGGTAAGATAGCCTTCCAGGTGTTGTTTGCTTTCTCTCCTTTCATCACTTTCACTCAAATTTCCCATGTTGCAGTAATCTTCTTCCTCCAGTAGATGGCTCCCCTGCTCCCAATTCCAGCATTCAACAGAGTGTAAAAGTCAAAACAGCTGACTGTCAACCATTCAGGGGGGTTAAAGATAGAATTTAGCAAAGCAATTTCTCCCAATAATCACTTTTCACAATGTTGTTTTTTCAGGCTTTCTGTGTTTTAAAACATTCTTTAAACATTTCTTTTGCATCTGAGTCTTTAATCTTTATTCTTTCTCTTTGATTTTTAGTCTTTAATCCTTCTCCATAAATCCAATCGCTGCTTTCTTACTATTTGGAGATTGTTTTTTATAATTTTTAACTTGGGTTAAATCTTTGGGGTAAAAGTTGGAAGTTATCTCACCCAGTTTCACTGCTCTGTCCATGCACCACTCCAGCACAAGATCTTAGTGTCCCAGTTGTCCCAGCTTGTGACAGACCAAAATGGTCATTGTCCCTGCTGCCATTTGCGAGAGCTTTTTAGACCACACCTAGAGTACTGCATCCAGTTTTGGTCACCACACTACAAAAAAGACATTGAGACTCTAGAGAAAGTGCAGAGGAGAGCAACCAGGATGATTAGGGGTCTGGAAACTATAACATACGAAGAGCGGTTGCAAGAACTGGGCATGGCTAGTCTAGCGAAGAGAAGGACCAGGGGAGACATGATAGCAGTGTTACAATACTTGAGGGGCTACCATAGAGAGGATGGGGTCAGGCTGTTTTCCAAGGCACCAGAAGGCCAGACAAGGAATAATGGATGGAAACTGACCAAGGAGAGATTCAACCTGGAGATAAGGAGAAACTTTCTGACAGTGAGAGCGATCAACCAGTGGAACAGCTTGCCTTCAGAGGTTGTGAGAGCTTCAACACTTGAGACTTTCAAGAGGAGATTGGACTGTCATTTGTCTGAAATGGTGTAGGGACTCCTGCTTGAGCGGGGGGTTGGACTAGATGACCTACAAGGTCCCTTCCAACTCTAAAGCTTTCTTTGGATCAATGAGGAAATTGCGGTTTCCTCGTGATTGACGAAGCACCTCTCCTTTCTTCACCACCCCTCCAGGGCGGCTTGACCCCATAGGGTCTCCCGGCAAGCAGTTGCCGGCTGCATTTCTCAGAGTTTGGCGGAGCTCCACTATTTTCCAGCCGTTCCTGCCGCAATGTCAACTGGAAGTCTCATTTAGGGAATTTTCCTTGTGGTCTCTCAATGAACCTGGCTAATATTTGCCAAAGTAATTGATACTATAATCCCCAAGTGTCCTATTCCTTCTAGCAGAGCTAAACCAGAACTTGGGAACTGAGAGCAATTAAGCATATAAAAGACTGGTGCTCACATGGATGAATTATTTGAACCAAACAGAGAGTGAAGCCTTATGTGAAGAATCAGAATAGCAATTTGCTTGCTCACACCTTTGGTTGAGTGGAGTTCAATAAAACATTTCTTTAAAAAAGCCTTCTTACCACCCATGAAAATCACTATTAACTATGGCGGGTTGTAAATTCTGGTCAAGGTGATTGAAAAGATGGTGAACCTATACTTCCAAATTCATGTGCATTAAACTAATTATCTGGACTAAATTTAATTTGGATTTCATTTGGAATCTGATGATGGTGCTGTATTGGTGGCCTTGGAAGATGACTTACACTGGAAACTAGATGGGCAGATTCTGACTGTGCTAGCTCTCTGGGGTCCCACTGGGTTTTAATCCATTAAATGTGGGTAGTCCTTGGGACAGTGTTTTGTAATGATGGCTAAAATATTATACCCAGTTTTTAGGAATAATCTCACTGATTTAAATGAATACACATTTGAGAAGTCATCATATATTATGATATAATGGTTATAATCTAAAACGTTTGCAAGTATGACCCATAAATCTAAGTAAATATGGGAACTGCCATATAGTTAATCTGTTCACCTGAAATTAGTTTCTGTTAGCTAGTCATGGAAAAGAAGTTTCTGTCTGTTCAGTTGAAGGGGTCACCTAGAGAATAGTTTGACACTGGCTGAGAAGACAACTAGATAATAATCATATTACCAATATGCAAAATAGGACCTATATAAAAAGCAAACTCTTCCTTTTAAGGCTCGACACCTACAGTATATTTCCAATCTATTCAGTCTTATTATTTTATGATAATGTCTGCATCATCTAAAGTATAGATCAAACAATATTCAATTCTCAGGCAGCACTAACAGGGCATATGATTGGATGACCAAGTACAAAGAGGCTATTTATAGCTGACAGTACTAAACTTCATAAAAACTGTAACAAAGTTGTTGCCAACATTATCCAATTTTCTGAAACAAGTTTTGAATTAAATTACATTTTTATTAAAGTTTACAAATACAAAGACAAAAAACTAATACCAATTAAAAACAAAATAAAAATTAAAGAAAATAAAAATAAGTGAAAAGAGATACAAAAAAGAAAATAAAAATTAAGAAGAAAAGATATATAAAAGCTGATTCCCACCTCCCTCCAGATATATAAACAATTTCAGCAATTTAACACATTCTCTAATGTTTCAATTAAAAAATCCTTATCATTAATCAAATTATTCAGTTCTAGTCAGCAAAAGTTTATTAAGAGCTACCAGAAATAGTAAGACAGATATTTTTGTTTGACTAAATCAAATAAATTCATTTGTATCCAAACTTTTCATTTTCTCTAAAAAAGAAAAAAGTAATCTCTCCCCATTTATAAGCAGATCTTTAAAGCCTCATCATTCAGTCTTGATTAAAAAGAAATTCCATTACTAGCTACCCAAAACCTCCACACATATATTTTAACCCTTGTCAAATAAGTTCATTTTATATTTCTTCCAATTACTTTAAAAAGCTTGATCTTTAATCCCATCAAATAATTACCCACAAACTGATTTCTTCTTTTTGTCTCATTTCAGGAATAGCTTCAATAGTTTAACATGTCTTTTTTGTAAATCCAAGATAATAAGAATTTTGAAAACATTCTTCTGATTTATTATTTCTATGTTCTCTTTAGTTATTATGAGTCGTGGTGGCGCAGTGGTTAGAATGCAGTGCTGCAGGCTACTTCTGCTGACTGCCGGTTGCCTGCAATTTGGCAGATTGAATCTCACCAGGCTCAAGGTTGACTCAGCCTTCCATCCTTCCGAGGTGAGTAAAATGAGGACCTAGATTGTTGGGGGCAATATGCTGACTCTGTAAACCGCTTAGAGAGGGCTGTAAAAACACTGAAGTGGTATATAAGTCTAACTGCTAGTGCTAAGTGCTATTAAGAGATCAGCTGGTTTCAAGGGTAAATCCATTGTGGTATTCTTTACCATATCAATCTTGCAGTCTTGCATTTTAAAATCCATTTTTAAATCCACAGCATCTTTTTCCATATCATTCTTGTAGCTTGGCATTTAAAAAAAATCTATTTTCGAAACCATATGCAAATCAACTTCACTCTCTGTTTTATCCAGTAAAATCTGTTCTTCTTCTATATCCACTGTTATATATTCTTTTATAAAATTTTAAACACTCCACAGGAAGTATTTTTTCAAGTGCATCTAGCACTTAACTTAGCCTTTAACTTTCCAGAATCAACATCCTAGTCCCTTTATTAATCCTTAAACTTACATAAAACCTCTTTCATCAAGGGTAGAAGGAAATTCTCCCAGAGTGATTAAACTAGCCCTTCAGAAGGTTCTTAATAGCCAGAAAAATCAATAACAAGCACCTTCTTAAAGTAGTTAAGAGAGGAAGTGGGTGAACCCAGTGTTGTTTGACAGCACCAAACTTTGACTTAGGGAGGATGATTTTCCCTTGGAGGTTGATATTTTACAATCTCTTCATGGATAGACTCTGCACAGAACAAACTTGTGGGTGATCCTAGTCATCTACTTGATCTGGGTTCCAAAGAACTGATCCATTCATCAGTTCTTGTTATTGTCAAAGTCCTTGGCTCTAACATTATTTTTGTAGAAGTATGAACCATATTACTTAATGCTATGTTTTGCTTTATCTATTCCAGTGGTGGGTTGCTGCCGGTTCGGGCCGGTTCACCCGAACCGGTGGCGGGAATTTGCCCCCGCTTGCCAAACTGGCAGTAATGGCCGGCTGTCCACGCCCCCGAACCGGTCCTCCAGTCAAAAGCAGCTGGCAAAGAACCCTCTGCGCATGCTTCTGTGTATGCGCAGAGGGTCATTTCCCTGACATGATGTAGGCGCGTGCACGAGCGAAGGGAGTGCGTGCACGCAAAACACGCACTTCCGTTGCAATGCGAACCGGTAGGGAAGGTAAGTAGAACCCACCCCTGATCTATTCCCATATGCTACATTTGTGCTGTCAGGCAAAAGGCAACTTTTGGAAAATAAATGAATAAAATCTAGAAAAGGATCATTCATAATTCAGTGTTGAATGTAACTCCTGTTCTAAATGCCCTATCTTGAATTATATTTGGCATTTTATTCATAGATCCTATGCTTTATAAATGTATAAATAGAATTAAAAAGTTTTTGGAAAGGTCTAACTATATATAATGAAGAAAAAGAATAAAAAGAAACATAAATATAGTTGTTGTGGCCCGCCAGCTGCCAGAGGAGCTGGCGGCAGACTTGGACGATGAGGAGGTTTGGGAGGAACTTGGGCCAGTCCTGGAGTCTGGGGAAGGCTCTGATGGATGCTCTGCGTCGGAAGCAGAGATAGAGCCAGGGCCATCTGACATTTCCCAGCTGCCTTCGGAGTCGGAGATAAGTGGGGAAGAAGAACAGCTGGGGCCTGTTACAGATGCGCGTATGCGCAGAGCTGTCAGGAGAGAATAATTGAGTACCAGGAACCGACTCAGAATGAAAGGCACACATGGATGCTGAGTGGCCCCTCCCTGGCTGGGGAATAAATAGAAGCTAAAGGGGAGTGGCATCATGGGAAACAACTGTTCGATTTAGGAAGATTTGCTCATTGTGATTCGTGTCTCTGAGACTGTTTGAGAGAGTTTGATTTACAGCTTTGTGGCTGGAAGCTGCCAGCCTGGCAATTATCCAAGAACTGATAAGGTCTGTACTTCAGTTAACCCTTGGAAGGATTATTGCCTGGACTTTTCTGTTTGTGAATGCCATGAATTCACAGTAGTTAAATAAAGAGGGTTTTTTAGGGACAAGGGGTTCTGTTTCTTGGTTCTGCTAAGGCTGGGTCAGAACAGTAGTACACAGCAAATTTAATCCACAAAGCAGGACTTTTTATACACATATCTTAATTTATATTTAGTTTTAAAACAGCATAACATACTGGAACTTTTAAAAATCTACCTCCCATTCATCTAAGAAAATGAAACTATTAGAAAGCCCAAGTTCTGAACAAACAGAAAATATATTTTCCCTTCTCAATATGTATTTGATAAAGGAATTTAACAGTTCTATTCCATATTGGGCTTTTGAATAGAAAAATGCCATAATAAACAATTTAGCTCTTCAGCAACAAACTTTCTAAATTTCTGGTAATTTATTTACATAACAATAGTAATTTTGACAAAGCCAAATTAAAAAAAAATCTGAGTCTTCAGAATGACATACTTGGGTACATTGCTATATGAAGTAGCAAGGCAGGAAGATTCCTTACGCAGAAAAACAAAACCCCTGTGACTCTGGACCTGCAGAAATAATAGAGCATGGGCTTCTCAAGTGCCTGTATTAGAGAGACATTCATACTAATTTCATCTCACTATTATTGCATAAATACCCTAGGTGGACAGGATAATTTTACACTTCCGTGCTTCTTTCAGATACTAATCCTGCTACAACATATAAATGTTACCAGGTTCTGCACAACAGTGCTTAAATTCCATCAGATATGACCTGTGCCATAAATTAGTCTTAATGAGCATTCATCTCATTATATTGGAGTGCTAAATGATAGATTTAGTCTACTATATGCCTTTATGCTTCCCTTCACCAATATAATGCTCCTACCCCTTCTTTTAGATTCCTTTTAGATTTTTTTTCCTGTGTATACTTTTTTGTGGTACATTGTTGTTGTTGTTAGTTGTGAAGTCATGTCCGACCCATCACGACCCCATGGACAACGTTCCTCCAGGCCTTCCTGTTCTCTACCATCCTCTGGAGTCCATTTAAGCTCACGCCTACTGCTTCAGTGACTACATCCAGCCACCTCATTCTCTGTTGTCCCCTTCTTCTTTTGCCCTCAATCCTTCCCAGCATTAGGCTTTTCTCCAGTGAGTCCTTCCTTCTCATTTGGTGGCCAAAGTATTTGAGTTTCATCTTCAGGATCTGGCCTTCTAAAGAGTAGTCAGGGTTGATCTCCTCTAGGACTGATCGGTTTGATCGCCTTGCAATCCAAGGGACTCGCAGGAGTCTTCTCCAGCAGCATAGTTCAAAGGCCTCAATTCTTTGGCACTCAGTCTTTCTTATGGTCCAACTTTCACAGCCATACATTGCAACTGGGAAAACCATAGCCTTGACTATATGCTCTTTTGTTGGCAGGGTGATGTTTCTCCTTTTTTGTATGCTGTGTAGATTTTGCCATAGCTTTCCTCCCCAGGAGCAAGCGTCTTTTAATTTCTTGGCTGCAGTCCCCATCTGCGGTGATCTTGGAGCTAAGGAAAATAAAATCTGTCACTACCTCCATTTCTTCCCCATCTATTTGCCAGCTATTGAGAGGGCCGGATGCCATGATCTTAATTTTCTTAATGTTGAGTTTCAAGCCAACTTTTGCACTCTCCTTCTTCAACCGCATCAAGAGGCTCCTTAGTTCCTCT
>QLTV01003753.1:612706-644291 GCA_003457575.1 Thermophis baileyi | reverse complement strand
CCCTCCCTCCCTCCCTCCCTCTATGCTCATAAGAATGGATAATCTTATGGAACACCATAAATGGCACATTTAATGTTAAATATAGTTGGGCCCTGAAGCAGTAAATAAAGCAAATGTAGGCTAATTTCTGACTGACTTTTCATTTTTTCAAAATATGCTCCCTTGAGAAATCTAGAGTTGGATCTGTGTAACCATGGAAAGTGTATTTGTTGCAGTGAGAACAAGACTAGACTAGAGACTCTATGGGGTAGAAAACTTGAGCATTTATAGCTGCTAATTAACATTGCCATTGTAATTGTAAGGGACACAGAATTTTAAATGTTTTTGTGGCATAAATAGAAGCTTGAGCTGCAACACCTAAACCCAGAGGGGTATTAATGAGCAGTTGACTTATAAAGGAAGAGAGATTATAATTCTTAAACAGATACCAAAAAGAATTAGAGAAAAGAGAAGGAGCTATCAATTCCTCGCAACACAATTAATAAAAAGTAAAACAATGTTCCGCTGGCTGATACCTGAAGGTATGTTAATAACATGGCAGGATAAGAAAATAAGGATTGATACAATAGACAAGGCCCAGGAATTTTATGAATGATACATAGAGGAAGAACTGGACAGTAGAGAAGAGTTGGAAACCAAAAGCCAAGAGGAGCAACAGTCAGAGGAAACGGAATTAGAACAAGATACGAGAGAGAGGAGTGATACGGAAGCGCAAGAAAGAGAAGAAGTGAGAACAAGAAATCAGAGAAACATCAGAAAGCTCAGAGCACAATCTCTGTTAGCATAGAAGATGATCAAATCATATATATATGTAAGTGTGAAGAAATGTGAGAAGGATTACAAAAGATGCATGAAAGAGCTAATCTCAGTAATAAACTGTATTTGATTAGAAAGCTATACCAAACCAAGCTGATGAAAGGCCAGGATATGCAGGATTACATAAGGCACACCTTGGAAATGGTTGAATGCCTGAGAGATATAGAAGAAGAAATAAAAGATTTTCATGTCACAGTATTATTACTTAATGGTTTACCAGAAATTTATTAAACGTTTGTCACAGACCTTGATGCATGTCCAGATGACGAGCTAATATTGGAATATATTAAGGGCAAGATTATAGATGAATATAAGCATAAAACAGAAAGCATTAATAGTGATGGTGCTTCTATTGCAGAGCCTGTTTTAAAGATGAAAAATAAGAATAAAAACTGTTGTGTTCTGACTGACCTCTAAATGAACTCTAAATTGTTATGCTTAGCTGAACTCTGAATGAACCCTGATTTGTTATGTTTTAGTTGAACTTTAACTGAACTGTATGTTTTCACTCAGGTCCAGCGTTTGAATGCTCAAACGCTATTGGTTGTTGTGTCTGACAGCCCTCTATCAAAGAGCTAGCTGTCAGACTGTGCTTTGCTGGTTGTCTTGAGTTGAGCTAATAAAAAGAGCTGTTCTGAAGTCAGTCTCCTGTGGTCATTCCCACTCTCTAACAGTGGCGACGAGGGCTTGGGACCAGGAGAACTGTTGTGGCTTGCCCAAGTCCCGCGCAGCTGCTCATGGATCCGGAAGACCAAGAACCGACCATGGGGTGGCAAGATAAGTCTGTATCTCCGGCACCTGAGTCCGAGACTGAGGAGGACGCAGGTCCAGAGGACGATGCTCAATCTGGGCCTTCTGCTCCTCCCCAGCAGGAGTTAAGTGACTCCAGTGAAGAGGAGGAGCCTCTGATTGATGCTAGTGCACGCAGGGCAGCTAGCTGGCAAGAGTGGCTCTGTAGAAGGAGGTCTCCTCACATGTAAACCTGCAGGCAGAGGGGCCACGCCCTAAGACTATATAAGGTTGAATCACAACGGAAACAACGCACGTATTTTACCTGGCTGCTGTTTGAACTTTGGTGATATCAGTTGGACTAACTCCAGTCTGGGCTCTCGGCCAATTCCAGCAAGTGAGGAATTTATGGACTTAATGACCTGTTTGTGTTTTTTGTATTTGGAATCCCAGCCAAAGTGTTCTGTGATTTGCAACAAGAACTTTGGTATAAACCCTCTAATCAACTTATTAAAGCCTTTAAAGCTTTCTTTATTTTGGAAAACAGTGTGTGTGTGTCGTTTCCTGGGGGGTTTGCCGCGCTGGGTCACAACAAGAACAAAGACTAGCCTCTCAAGCGCAGCAAACAGCCAGGCGGCAACGATTGCGCCTGCCTTTGACTGTGCGGAATGTCTACCTTCCACCCACCGGCGCCGTTCGATCCCACCCGGGAAAAGTGGGACTCGTACATGCGGCGCTTTGAGTGCTTCCTTGAAGCGAACGATCTCTTGGGGCTACCAGACAACAGGAAGTGGGCATTGTTCCTGAGTCACTGCGGCCCTGAGGTGTTCGACACCAGAGTCTCTCTCTGACCCCACACCGGTGCACACTGTGCCCTGGCACATTCTTCAGGCCACCCTGAAGACACATTATGCGCCAACGCCATCCAAGGTTGTCCGGCGCTACGAGTTTCGCCAGCGGATGCAGCAGGAGGGCGAGACCATCAACCAGTACATCGCTGCCCTCCACAAGGCATCCGGGCACTGCGAATTCCACGATCTGGATGACATCCTGCTCGACCAGCTCATCTGCGGCGTGCAGGACATTCGCCTGCAGCGCCAGCTCCTGGCTTGGCCTAATCTCACTCTGGCCACCACCCTGGATGAGGCCAGGGCCGCCGAGTCCTCCACCAAGGCTGGCGAGTTGCTACATCGCTTCGCATCTGGCAGAAAGGAGTTGAAGCCTCCTCCTTCCGTGCATCAGGGACCCGCTAGACGAGCCGGGCAGCGGCGGCGACAACGTCTGCCGCACCGACCAAAGGCATCCCCTGGCTACCTCTGACTCTTCCCCTGCATGTGCTAGCTGTGGGGGGAGGCATCCGAGAGCCTCATGCAGGTTCAGAGATGCTGTATGCCTGCGATGCAACAAATGAGGCCATTTGGCGCAAGTCTGCCACATCAATTTTCCAAACCGGGACGCACATGCGTAGGACGCACCGAGAGGCGACCTGTCAAAGAAATTCCAGTGCGAATTCTCAAAACCGCACCAAAAGTCCACCGACCTCGATCCTGAGACCAACCAGACACGGGTTGCAAGAGCCAGCTGCCACAGCATGGGCAAGCTCATGGTCAACGTATCAATTGACGGCGCCCCTATCGAGATGGAGATCGACACCGGCTCAGCGGTCTCGATCGTTGCGTGGCAAACCCTGAAGCGTGCCCTGCCTAGCCTCCAATCTACCTGCCTGCGGAAGACCTCTATCCGTCTATCCGACTACCCGGGGAACAGAATCCCTGTCCTGGGTCAAGGCCTGTTCTGGGTGAAATTCAACGCCTCCTCGGTCTCGATTGGTTTGAGACGCTTGGCCTAGGAGTGACTGGCATGAACTCCATTGGGTCCCATGAATTCGACGACCTTTTCAACAAATTTAAGGATGTTTTCAGTGACGGCTTGGGGACTCCAAAATCTTTTAATCTAGACCCGAATGTTGCCCCCATTCGCCTTAAGCATAGGAGGGTTCCCCTGCCGCTTAGGGACAAAATTGACAAGGAGCTGGATAAGCTCATCAAACAAGGCATATTAGAACTGGTTGACCATGCTAAATGGGAGACCCCAATTGTCACTCCCGTAAAGAGGGACGGTAGCATTAGAATCGGTGCAGATTACAAATGCACACTTAACAAGGCTCTACAACAGAGCGCCTATCCGGTGCCGATTGTGCATCATCTGCTTCACTCTCTAGGTCCTGGTCACCTGTTTGCCAAACTAGGCCTCATGCAGGCATACCAACAGCTGCCGATAGATGGCGCTACCGCTGAGGCACAGACCATTGTGACTCACAGGGGAGCTTTCAAATGTTGCAGGCTGCAGTTTGGGTTGCAGGCTGCTGTTTGGGGTCAGTGTGGCCCCGGGGTTGTTCCAGAGTGTAATGGAACGTCTGTTGCAGAATCTCCCCGGGGTCGTGCCCTATATTGATGATGTCCTCATCTCTGCCTGTGACCAGGACCACCTCCGCTGTTGAGTCAGAATGGTCCTGTCAAAACTGCGTGCTGCTGGGCTTAAGGCCAAATGCAGCAAGTGCTTGCTGGGGGTGCCTGAGGTCGAATTCTTGGGGTACAGAGTCAATGGTCAGGGCATCCACCCCACGGAAAGCAAGATTAGGGCCATCCACAAGGCCCCCGCTCCAAAGAACCAAGCAGAGCTCCAAGCCTTCCTTGGTCTCCTTAATTTTTACAGCCTTTTTCTTAAAGGCAAGGCCACCGTAGCAGAACCTCTCCACAGGTTACTAGCAAAAAACACCCCTTGGGTGTGGGGCCCCAAGGAACAAACGGCTTTCAACAATGTCAAAAAGCTTTTAACCAGCGACAGTTTTTTAATCCAATATAACAACACCTTGCCTTTGGTTCTGGCTTGAGACGCCTCTCCAGTGGGGGTTGGGGCAGTTTTGAGCCATAATCTTCCCAATGGCTCTGAGGCTCCAGTGGCCTATTACTCACGCACCCTGTCGAGCACCGAAAGGAACTACAGCCAGCTCAACAGGGAAGCATTGGCTTTGATTGCGGGAGTTAAAAAATTCCATGAGTATCTTTTCGGGAGGGACTTTGTATTAGTAACAGATCACAAGCCGCTCATTGGGCTACTCGCCGGAGACCACCCTACGCCGGCTGCCTTGTCCCCCTGTTTGGGCCGCTGGACCATATTCCTGTCTGCCTACTCCTATCGCCTGGTACATCGGCCAGGAAAGGACATGGGCAATGCGGACGCTTTGAGCAGGTACCCGTTGCCCAATCTACTGACTGATATTGTTCCTGAAGGGCCTGTACTACTCATTGACCTTGCGGACTCAGGACTGGTCACCTCGGCTGAGATGGCTAAATACACGGCCAAAGACCCCGCACTCAGAACTGTGTTAAACTGGGTGTGGAGGGGATGGCCAAAGGACCTAGTCAGGCCTGAGTTGAAGCCTTATGCCCAACGGCAGCACGAACTATCTGAACAAGGGGGCTGCCTCCTGTGGGGCAATCGAGTAATCATTCCAACCAGTCTGCGTGTTGGTATACTTAGGACATTGCATGAAGGTCATCCGGGGATTGTCTGGATGAAAGCCTTAGCCAGGGGGTATGTCTGGTGGCCGGGCATGGATGAGGAAATCCAACAGTGGGTCGGCATTTGCAAGCCCTGTCAGGATTCACGGCTAACTCTGCCTAAAGCCCCGGTCCACGATTGGGACCAACCCAAGAGCCCCTGGTCTAGGTTGCACGCCGATTTTGCGGGCCCCTGCCATGGTCAAATGTTTTTAATAATTGTAGACGCCTATTCAAAATGGCTTGAGATATTTCTCATGGGCTCTACCACCGCTGAGGCCGTTATCAAGGTTCTGAGGCACCTGTTCGCAACCCATGGCCTTCCTGATGTGTTAGTTACGGATAATGGGCCCCAATTCATGGCCACCCAATTTGAGGGGTACCTTGCTGACCAAGGGATCCGCCATGCCCTGTCCTCGCCCTTCCATCCGGCCACAAATGGATTGGCGGAATGCTTTGTTAGATCGGCCAAAGAAGCGTTGGGGTGCTTAGGTCCAGGGGACTGGCAGGCCCGAATCGACAAATTCTTAATTGCACAGCATATAACGCCAAGTGCTACCACTGGCCACAGCCTGGCCGAACTCCTCATGGGTCGCAGGCTTAGATCCATCCTGGTCTGTTTACACCCAAACTACGCCACTAAGGCAAAACCAGAGGTCACACAAAAAACCAGGGCCTTCTCCCTGGAAGATTCGGTATTCGCCCGAAACTATGCCGAGGGTTCCCTGTGGCTACCTGGGGTCATAGAAACAATCTTGGATCCACTAACATACGAAGTCCGCCTCCAGGACGGATGCCTCTGGAAGAGGCACATAGATCAGCTACGCAAATGAGTAAAAGGGGAATTTAACGAACCGCAAATGGTAACACCCTGTGTTCTTCCCCTAGCTAACTCATGCCCAAGTGTCTCGGAAGGCCTACCTGAGGAAGCCAAAGTCCAGCAGCATCCTCAATTAGAACCTGAATGAACCCTGATTTGCTCTGTTTCAGTTGAACTTTAACTGAACTGTATGTTTCCATTCAGGTCCAGCGTTTGAATGCTCAAACGCTATTGGTTGTTGAATCTGACAGCCCTCTATACAAGAGCTAGCTGTCAGACCGTGCTTTGCTGGTTGTCTTGAGTTGAGCTAATAAAAAGAGCTGTTCTGAAGTCAGTCTCCTGTGGTCATTCCCACTCTCTAACAAAAACAGTTACATGAAGCAACAAACACGTGAAAACTTTGTATGCAAGAAAAAAGGTCATTTAAAAACAGATTGCAGAATCTTGAAAGCTAGAATGCATAAACTACAAAAAGCCAAAAGTGTGAAGAAAGAAACTGATTTTACTTCTGATAATAAATATATTTTTCAATCCAAAAATTGCACCTCATCTTTGAAAGCATGTTGTATTGATTTGGGAGCTACAAGTCACATGACAAATGACAGAAATTTCTTTACTCACCTTACCAGAGTAAAACAGAAAAAAATCACCACAGCTAATGGGCAAATAATAAAATTAGAAGGAATAGGAGACAGTTTTCTTTACTGTCCTATTTCTCAGAATATCACCAGAAAGATTTTTGTGAAAAATGTACTGTATGTCCCTGCTCTTGAAACTAATCTTTTGTCAGTGAGGAAGCTCACAGAACAAGGCAATGTAGTGACCTTTAAAGGGGACAATTGTATCATCTCAAAAGGGGATATTTTACTTGCAAGGGCTAAAATTACAGATAAACTATATCAGCTGAACTGCAATCAGTTAGTTAATACTGCAAATGAGGAAAAACATTCAAACTGCATTCACACATGGCACAGATGACTTGGACACAGAAGTCCTGACATAATAAAGAAATTAACTGAGAAAGACTATCCAGGTGGAATAAAAGAAGAAACCAGGCCACAAGAGGTTTCAATACATCAGAAGCAATAAAGGCATCCCAGCCAAATGCCTGTCCTATGTTGCTCGCGAAGCATTAAAACTCAGAGATGGGAAGGAGAATCCAAAAGAGACAACATTTGCCACTCTAGCCCAGCGAGAGCCAGAACCCCAGCATCTGCAGTGCCAGTTCTTTGGAGAGCCAAGGCCAAAGCCACAGCAGCAACTCCAGCTCTGTGGACAGCCAGGACAGCAAGAAGAGGAAGAAAAAGGACAAGAGAAAGCATAAGAAACAGGAAACAGAACTAAGATTGGGAATGGGACTAATATAAGGAGTAGTTGTTAAGTGGGGGTGTTGGAATACATGTTAGAATATATTTTGTATTGCAACAACTACATAATTATTCAGCCAATAGATGTCAGTGTTTAATTGGCATCTATGGTTATAATCCATGGTTCCTTTATGTTCTGAGGCGAGTTTCCTGTGACAGTTGAAACAGTTAAGCAGCAAGGCTCATTGTGAATGTACATTGTACACTTTATTTGATTTGTATGGCTATGTAACCATCCTCTGCTAACAATTTAAATGGCTACATAATAATCCTCTGCTACCATTTATATAGAATAAAACAGAATTTTCTAACATTTTCTAATGTCAATGAAACAAAGATCCCTCTCAAACAGAGTATAACAATGTAATGTAATGAAATAAAGTGCTTATCAGAGAATTTTACATTTACCTTTAAAGTAACAATGCCATGGATGATTGTGTGCTACATTTTATCTGCAAATTCACTAGATTCTTATTGTCTTATTACCATCTTTGTCTGATTTATTATCTGTGCATCCCTATACAGTATATGTACAAGTTGCTCACAATTCTATAGACTATAGAAAGCCTGGCCAAATTGTATAAATCAGTCAAAAATATAGTGTAATTATTTACATACATCTTTGCCTTTGAGAAGCCATGTGTGATAATGATTAGCCAGTGTATTGTTTTGAGAAGGACCTAAGAAGACTACTGGAAAATTTAATTCTTTGGCTATAATATGCATGTTTTGTTGAACCAGCACAGTTAGTTATTTTTAGAGACGGAAACAGAATCTACTTTTGATCACCACTTTGAAAACTTCATTAGTACACTGCTATTCAGCTCTACGGCTGCTTCTCTCTAATAGCTGAAAGTAATCAAACTGTAAACCCATCTTTCAGGAATCCTCAAAGCAGCTCTGTATTTATAGTGCTATACTAGCAGTCTTTAAAGACAGTATCAGACTGTAGAGTTTGTTTTCTAATATGGTATATTTACTAAAGAATGTAAAATATTGCATTTTTCTAAGGTTTCTTTAAAAAGTACCTAATATCTGTTAAAGAAGTGAAACAGCTACCATTGCTTCTTCATTTTGTAGTGAAGGAATAGTAAATTAATATAACTTTCTACAACACCTCATAATTTAAATTATCTGCAGTAAGTAAAATAATATGCACCTTTCAAATCACCAATAAATATCAAATAAATGTAATGTGTGTGCTAAAAGAACTTATAATTAAATGCTTAAAATTCTATTCAGGTTAGATTAGAGCAGGGGTGTCAAACTGGCGGCCCTTGGGCCTGATGCGTCATGCGCAGGCCATGCTCCACCTCAGGTCCACGAATGGGAAAAATATCATGAAACATCACACGACGGCAACGTGACGTGGCAAGTTTGACACCTGTGCATTAGAGTTGGCTGGGAAAGACCTGGGCAAGAATTTCAGTAGTTTTCATGAAATACTTGTTTATCTTTTGGGTTACATTCTCAAACCCACAGAACTATGCACATTTAGTGCAAATCCAGCTAAGTTCAGTAAATGTGTTAATTTAAATGAACAGCAAGATGTAGAGCAGACTTTGACCTCTTTACTACTGCTCCTTTGAGAAAATTATAAGTAATGGATGGAGAGCTATTTAATTTTTTTTAAAAAAAACTCTCTGTGGTTATGCATGATTAAATTCACAGCCCAATAAAGATTAACATATAACATTTGCTTTTTTAAACAATGCTCCATGGGCCTATAGAGCTGTGAAAGGACAACAGTTATTCTTGTGACTAAGACTTAATACTGTTATAGTGGCTGATCTGCTTTTAATCTGCTTGTTCTGGATATTAGAACTACAACAAATATATTTTTATTATTTTTTAAAATAATAAAATACTTGATTTGTAGTTGATTTATCTTGGTATTTTCCTTCAATTAAATTGGTAGAAAAAACCAATTGATTTTTTAAAATGTAGGTTTTAATTAAACAAATTTATGCACAAATACAGAAACACACTTAATTCAGTAAAGCTGTACTCAGTTTGCTGCATGTTATTCTGATCTCTCAGAAAGGGAGAACTGCCAGGTGAAAGGTTGGCTGGGTTTTGACAGATGGTTAAACAGCAGGCCTATCCCTCTTTCAAAACCATTGCCTATCAGAGCAGTATAACTGGTAGATGGTTTTGCTGCTAGTTGATGCTGTTGGGAGTAGAAGAAAGGGCAATGTATTCTACAGAGGAATTTAGGAGAGAACACTGTTGCCCAGCTGCAAGCAAAACTAGAGGCAAGAGGGATTAGCAATGGAGAGAGTAAAATCTATGCCAGGTATTACGTACTGACGTATGGAGTATGAATTTGCATAGCTGCCGCTGATTGGGTAATCTAGCGGCGGGAGAATTTGGCAGCCGGTGATCAGCAGAAGTAGCCTGCAGTACTGCACTCTAACCACTGCGCCATCACGGCTCTTAACAGGCATGTCCACTCCAGTCAAAGACTCCCGAGGAACTGAATCGCGCAGGCCCAATAGAACTATACGGCGCCCTGTATACTTACGCGACTACGTGACCTACGTGGGTTCCTGATTGGACAGTACAGAAACTAAGAGGGGCGGGGTGTTACGTACTGACGTACGGAGTACGCATTTGCATAGCCGCCGCTGATTGGCTAAGCTAGCGGCGGGAGAATTAAACTGCTGTCAATGGCTAGCAGGCTTCAGGGAAGCCCTTAAAAGCGGCTTCCCTGCAGCCAGCCGGCAGTCTGTATTAGTTCTAGCTAATAGACAATAAAGGTGCTGAACTGTTCCTACATCTCGCTTCTTCATTCCCACGCAAATCTAACACTAGCGACGAAGGTGGTTGAAGAAGGACAACAGGACAAAGGCACCTTGTGGCATCCCCGGCCATATTAGAAGCAAGCACTGACCTGCTCCGGCCAAACTACAGGATGGCTACTCAAACTTCTCCAGCTCCAGCATTCTTCGATCCACATGTTCCTGGAGGCAAACAACTTCCAGGATCTACCGGACAACAGGAAGAGGGGTCTCTTTCTCACCTACTGCGGACCTAAAACATAAAAGATGGCACAGACCCTGGTGGCACCAGCGGACATTGAGTCCATTTCTTGGACAATGCTGCAAACAACGCTGAAAGAACACTACGAGCCCTCAGCCCCTCCGATGGTCAGCAGAAATGAGTTCTACCATCGGCGCCAACATGAAGGCGAATCCATCAATGACTTCATGGCCAAACTCCAGGAAATCGCATCCAAGTGCGAGTTCATAAACCCGGAGGAGATGATGAAGGATAGGATTATTTTAGGTATGAGGGATCTCAACCTACAGAAGAAATTGCTGATTTGGAGGGGAGCAACTTTCAAAGATGTGGTCGAGGAAGCAAGAGCCGCCAAATCATCTTGACAACTCTGCAGCCGACATCCGGAGAACCAGCGGAATCTATCACACCCATCGGCAGACCGATTGGATGACCGAGGTCCCAGAGGACGAGGAAGAATCTGACGATGATGACCACGTGCACCGCATCCAACAAGAAAGTAGGGTGAGCCCCAGAGACTCTGAACCAAAGCAGGCATGGTGTTCTGGCTGCCTAGGCAGCCATACCAGGGCAGCCTGCAAATTCAAAGAAGCCATTTGCCGCCACTGCCAAAAGCGGGGCCACATTGCAGAGGCTTGCAGAGCCACGCAACCGTCCCTCTACCAGCCTGCCCCATTCCCACCCAGACCACCCATGGGACCAGGGAGATAAAGTCAGAACCGTCCAGGGGGACAATGGGGCAAGTGAAGAGATGAGTACAATTCCCAAGAATCCAGGGGAAGCTACCACACTGTGGGTCACTCCGATGCCGGCCAGGGTGATAAATTCCATATCACTGTCTCCATTGAAGGGATTTCCTGTGACATGGAGCTAGACACCAGCGCCGTATTCACTATTATGTCCTGGGGGACCTTGAAGCAAGTTTTGCCAACCATCACAAGGCAACAGATCAAACCACAGAACAAAAGACTGAATGACTTCCAGGGAAATCCCATTCAAGTGCTCAGCCGAGCAGAAGTTCCAATCAACTTCAAGGATTTCAGAGAGAAGCTACCCCTAACAGTCATGGAGGGACACAGACCAACTCTGCTTGGAGTAGAATGGCTCAAGCCCCTTGGCATCGGCATCAGCATCACCGGACTGAATCAAATCCAGGGGGACAAGCTAGACAAACTCCTGGCCAACTTCCAGACCATCTTCGATGGGAGTCTAGGTAAATATAAGGGCAAGCCCATATCGTTTAACCTAGACCCCAGTGTCACCCCCATAAGACTTAAGCCCCTCAGAGTCCCATTTGTGCTCCGATCTAAAGTGGATGAGCAGCTGGACAAATTAATAGCCCAAGGGGTCCTGGAACCGGTTTATCACGCCACATGGGAGACCCCTATCGTCACCCCAATGAAGCCGGACGGCTAGATTAGGGTGTGCGCCGACTATAAAGGGACCATAAATAAAGCACTGCAGCCAAACGCTTACCCTGTGCCCATTGTGCAACATCTATTGCACTCGTTGGGCAGCGGAAAAATCTTTGCAAAACTTGACCTGGCACAAGCATACCAGCAGCTACCTGGTGGATGCAGCCACAGCAGAAGCACAGACAATAGTTACGCATAGGGGGGCTTTTAAATGCAACCGCCTGCAATTTGGGGTTAGCATGGCCCCAGGTCTGTTCCAGAGCATGATGGAACAATTACTACACAGCATCCCTGGAGTGGTCCCCTATTTTGATGACATCCTCATCTCAGGGGACTCAGAGGAACAATTAATAGCCCGACTGCGCGAAGTGCTAGGGCAATTCCAAGAAAGGGGGCTCAAAGTCAGAAGGGACAAATGCAAGATTGGGGTCACCAGCGTAGAGTTCCTGGGGTTCCTGATCGACGGGTCTGGTATTCGCCCCACAGACGCCAAAATAAAAGCTATTAAAGAGGCACCTACCCCCAAGAACAAGGCAGAGTTTCAAGCATTCCTGGGATTACTCAACTTCTATGCCATTTTTCTTAAGCAGAAGGCGACTGTCACCAAGTCTCTCCATAGGCTCCTGGGGAAGACGACCACGTGGACATGGGGACAAAGGGAGGCCAACACTTTTGCCGCCGTAAAGGACTTGCTTTCATCTAACAGCATCCTCATGCAGTACAGCAAGACCCTCCTCCTATTGTTAACGTGTGATGCTTCCCCTTTTGGAGTGGGGGCAGTCCTCAGCCACAAACTACCCAATGGCTTGGAAGCCCCCATCGCCTTTTATTCCAAGACATTATCATCAGCTGAGCATAATTACAGCCAACTGGACAAGGAAGCGCTTGCAGCAGTGGCCGGCATCAAGCGTTTTCATGAATTTTTTTACGGCCGAAAATTCAAAATTGTGACAGACCACAAGCCTCTATTGGATCTACTTGCAGGCAACCAACAAACGCCTCAATATATGTCACCCCGGCTGACCCGCTGGTCCATTTTCCTGTCCGGTTACAGCTACAAGTTAACACACAGACCAGGAAAGAGAATCGGACACACAGACGCACTCAGCCGCTGTCCAACACCCGACCTCGTGGAAGACCCCGCACCTGTGGCCGATATCTTGCTAGTCAACATTGAATGATCCAGCCCCGTCACATCTCGAGACATCGCGGAACATACAGCGAAAGACAAGGTATTGTCTAAAGTCATGAACTGGTGTTGAGGGGATGGCCACAGGAGGAAGAAGGGGAAGAATTCAAAACCTTTAAAAACAAACAAACCGAACTATCTGTGCTAAGGGGGTGCCTGTTGTGGGGGGGAGTGAGTTGTTGTTCCACAGAGCCTGCGGAGAAGAGTAATAAGGACACTCCACATAGGACACCCAGGAATAGTGCGCATGAAAGCACTAGCAAGGAGCTACCTGTGGTGGCCAAAATTAAACCAGGACATTACAGAGTGGGTGGCAACCTGCCTACCATGCCAAGAAAACCAGACCGGCTCCACCACAAACCACTCCATTCGAATGGGAAACACCAAAAGGCCTGTGGTCAAGAGTCCACATAGACTTCGCGGGACCTATGCCGGGGCAAACATTCCTCATAGTGGTGGATGCTGGAGGTGGTCAACATACCCACATCGACAACAGAAGCCACCATACGAGCGTTAAGGAAGCTGTTCGTGACCCACGACCTGCCAGATGTCCTCGTATCAGACAATGGCCCACAGCTGACAGCCCGGCACATGGAATCATTCCTACCTGACCTAGGGATAAGACATGTGCTCGTATCGCCATTCTGTCCGGCTAGCAACGGTCAAGCGGAGAGAATGGTGAGAATGACTAAAGAGACTAGAATGGGGCCGGGGAACTGGCAGGAAAGGATCGACCAGTTCCTGTTGGCACAGCACATCACCCCGTGTGCGGCCACTAACCGGAGCCCTGCCGAAATGCTAATGGGACGGAAGCTGAGGTCCCAACTGGACAGACTGAACCCCACGTACAACCCTGAGACCCCCCTGGAATCCAGCAAGCCAACCCGAACACTGACCATGGGCAAACTAGTATTTGCACAGAACTTCGCAGGGGATCCCAAGTGGGTATAATCGAAGTCACCGGTCCCAAATCTTACAAAGTCAAACTAGATGATGGCCGGGTGTGGCAGAGACACGTTGACCAGCTCAGGAGTAGGTTGGGAGAATCATGGCTTCATCAACCAGAGACCTCCACTCAACCCGAGACCTCAGTGACAGGACAGGAACAACGCGGGTCTCTGCCCCGAAGACCATACAATGCGGTTCACCAGGAAGACCACAGCGAGAACTAGGCCCTATCTGCTAGACATCAGGAAGCCCTACTCTCAAGCCCGGAGGTAGAGCGTGAACACCTACCTGCAGCCACTAGAGTCCAGCGACGTCACCCGGGACCAGAGGACGCTGATGCCGAGACTTCAGCCACCACGCCTGGAGGCCAGTTCCAGATTTTTCCACAAGCCGGAGAAGGAGCAGCAACAGGCATGTCCGCTCCAGTCGAAGACTACCGAGGAACTGAATCGCGCAGGCCCAGTAGAACTATACGACGCCCTGTTTACTTACGCGACTACGTGACCTACGTTGGTTCTTAATTGGACAGTACAGAAACTAAGAGGGGAGGGGTGTTACGTACTGACGTACGGAGTATGAATTTGCATAGCCGCCACTGATTGGCTAATCTAGTGGCAGGAGAATTAAACTGCTGTCAGTGGCTAGCAGGCTTCAGGGAAGCCCTTAAAAGCGGCTTCCCTGCAGCCTGCTGGCAGTCCGTATTAGTTCTAATAGACAATAAAGGTGCTGAACTGTTCCTACGTCTCGCTTCTTCATTCCCGCGCAAATCTAACACCAGGGTAGTTTCTATTGGCTCCAAAATGGGAGTAGAGCTGTGGAATAGAGAGCCCCATAAAACAGTAAACATCTTTTTGACATTCATTGAAAATCTTGAAAGGATTTGATATTTCCATAAAGCAACCAGCACAAAACATGATATCTGTCTGCATTTGAATGATCTTCAGTAAATGGAGGTGAAAGTGAATGGAGATTTCAGAGGTTTTTTTTTTTAATTTTAGAAAAGGACTGGAGGTGTAGACTCAATTCTCCTTGCAGGATATTTATTAAATAATTAATACAATTTTCTTGTGTTCATAAAAAGTCTTGCCTAGCTTTTAAAATTAATCATTACTCTGAAAAAGGGATTGTTACAAAGCAACTAATGCCATTCAATACTATCTTTTTTGCATAACGCTGCTCCCCCCCTTTAAAAAAAACCAACCATTTTGCCAAAAGTATGAAGCCATATTGTTGTTATGTTTATGCACAGTTGCGCTTTCATTTGTTCTATGGACATTACCCTGATATTTTAGAACAGTGGTTCTCAACCTTTCTAATGCCATGACCCCCCCGCCGCCGCCGCGACCACCACCACCACCGCGACCCCCTCCCCGCGCGGGATGAGGTGACAAAGGGGGCGTGGCACCAGGGGCAAAATGCTCCTGGTTCGGGCTTGCCTGCGGGTCGCCGGACAGCTGATAGCGTCGGAAGCTGGAGACTTCACCCGGACGCCGCCATTTGGGTTCTTTTACCCTCTGCGCATGCGCAAAGCGTTCTGCGCATGCGCAGAGGGTAAAAGAACCCAAATGGGGGCGTTCGGGCGAAGTCTCCCGCTTCCGACGCTATCAGCTGTCCGGCGACCCGCAGGCACCGCTGAACCGGGAGCATTTCACCCCTGCAGTGACGGTGGCACCAAGATGGCGGGCTAATGCGTGCGGCGACCCCTGTGAAATGGTCGTTCGACCCCCAAAGGGGTCGCGACCCACAGGTTGAGAACCGCTGTTTTAGAAGAATCTATTTTGTCTGAGAAGAAGCAGTTTAAGTAGAGGCTTGGAAGACTATAAGAAAGAAAAGAAAGAAAGAAAGAAAGACTATAAGAAAGAAAATTCATGCCTTAGGTAAGTGCATTAAATAGGATAGGGAGGGGTTTGGGTTTTTTTTGCTTAACATTGTTTTCATGTCTTCTCATTAAGACTTTGTTCTTAAAAAACCGCCAACATGTGCAGATGTCTATCTGACTCCCAAGTTTCCATTTGACCTTTGATAAATTGGCTAATCTGCTTGCTTTGTTGGAAGACAGTCCAATTCTGAAGCAAGTCAGATCAGATTTGCTAGCAGACCCCTTGACATATGTTTTTTAACCTGCTTTTCTCTCTTAGCATGGGATTGTTACTAAATAAAGGCCCTGAAATTTATTTTCATTCCTTGAATAAAATAATAGATCTTGCTGTCATGCTTCACCCCAATACAGCTTCAAAGCCTTCCATTTTTTAAAAATGCTGTTAAGTATCTTTACTTTGAAACCCTGTAAATTACATCTTACTTTCTTACCTCACCATGTAGCACATTAATGAGCATTTAGTTTATGACTGAAGCAGCATTTGCATGACCCCAAGACAACTTTATATTTAAAACAAATATGTTTCCAGTATAAAGCATGTAAAAAACATTTTTTCAGATTTCTTAAAATTAGCAATCTGTCTGCCTGATAATCAATCTGCCTCTCTAACTATCTGAACATCACACTGAAGATGTTACAGAAAGACCCTCAAATTTTTTTTGAACTCACTGACAATTATTTCTATTTTTTCCCTTAGTTGCTTTCTCCTCCTCCACCCAACATACTTTTTGTACTGAATTTAGCTCTTGCTCCATCCTGGACTCTGGTTTTTAGTGAAAGCATTATTATTATTATTATTAGGATACCAATGCTTTTTATGTGTGCTTAAGAGGTCACCAGCATTTCTTTTATTGATATTATGTTTTGATTACTAATGTGTTATTTATCTCAAATAAGCAGTTTTAGACAAGCCATCAATGGGAAGGAAGAAGAAAGAATTAAGTATCTGGAAAGCCTAACAGCCAAAGAAGCCGTAATATAATTTTCAAAGGCTCAAACTTGTAAGTTACAATAGGAAGATCCACTAGAACTGCTTCTTTGCTAAATTCTCTAACACAGATTGAGATCCTTTCATGGAATCCATGTACAGTATATAAAAAAAATCATCCCTGGGTTGCTTGATGGTACATTCATTATCTCTGTAACTGAGTCCATCCACCTTGCTGCTGGTAGTCTTCTTCTCGTCTTTACATTTTCCCCAGCATTAACGCCTTTTCTAGAGAGATGTGTCTTTGCATTATGTGTCCAAAGTAGAATAAGTTCAACCTGAAATTTATGTCTTCAGTGAAATATCTGGATTGATTTGTTCAATGATCCATCAGTTTGTTTTCTTGACTGTCTATGACTCTATGGTATTCTCAGGAGTCTTCTCCACCACCAAAGTTGAAAAGTTTCAACACTCTTCCTATCCTGCTTCTTCAAAGTCCAAGTTTGACTTCTACAGAGTGTCATAGGAATATCATGGCTTGCACAGTTCTGATCATTTGAAAGCCTTACTTGTTTTTCCATGTTTGTTTCCATCATCAATATCAGGATGTTGTTATAGTACTGATTCTTGTCTCTTTAAATAGCACTTTGAAACGCTTTCTTAAGTTCCTTTATGAGATTTTCTTTCTTTCTTGGCTTTGCCTTCTCTTCTCTTTTTGGCAATTTTCATGGTTTGTTCTGACATCCACTTTGCTTTCTTCTCATTCTTCATTTTTGGCTGTCTCTTTTCACATTCATCTGCAATGACTTCATTAAGTTAATTTCCATAATTCCCCGTGGTTCTCTATCAATGAAATTCAGAACTTCAAAGTGATTCCTGATGTTCTTCTTGAAAATCGTTGGTATATGTTCATGGTTCGTATTATGAAAACTGTCTTCCTCCTTTTTAGCTTAACTTGGAACTTGTACATGAGCATTTTGCGATATGCTATTATTGAGCTCTTCCCCCTCCTTTTAGCAATAATATAGTCATGTGCGATAAATGTATACACTATCTGGTGATGTCCATGTATGAGATATTGCTTTGGTTGTTTGAAGAAGAGGTTTCTATGAAGAAATCACTGGATAGCAAAAATTAAAAAGTTAATCTCCAATTACATTTTCCTCTTTAATGTCTCCAGCCTTGGCATTCAAATCTGCTTGCACATTCCATCTATTTCAAATTAAACTTGATCACAGGCACCATCAACCTCCTCCTCTTCTGCATTAGTGGCTGCAGCCCAACCAAATTATGATATTAAAAGTTATTCATGAACTCTAATTGATATTATTCACTATTTATTGCATTGTAGCCAAGTATTGTTCTTGCAATAACTATTAAAGCAACACTATTTATTTTTCATTTTTCACTGCTTTCCTTTTTAAGCAGTGTGATCTTCCAACTGAAAGTGTCCCATCTCAATTCATCTCAGTTTCTTGATTGCTAAGATCAGTTTTTAGTTGTTTCATTTCATCTTTTAGTCACTCACTACCAGGACTTATATAGATAATAGATTAACAGAGTTGGAAGGGACCTTGTTAACTGCATCCCAAGAAAGGAGACAAAAACAACTATTGACTTGTGAAAATGTGCACCAAGGTGGCAAAAGACATGAGACACTACATGTGTGTTAAAAACAAATACGGACTGTAGGATAAGCTCAAAATTATGAAATACTGGTAACAGCACTTTAACCAAATCTCTAATGTTGAATTTTCAGACTTGCCAATTCCTGATGGCTCAGCTAAGTCCAGTCTTGCACATTACATCTGAGGAGTTACCAAAGCTATCATCAGCATGAAAAATTCAAAAGTACCTGGCCTAGACAATCTATCAACAGAAATCTGGAAATTGAAAGAACTTTGGCTGGCTGACTCTTCAATGCCATTGTGTAATCTGGCCACAGGCCTGCTGATTGAAGCATGAGTATTAAAGTTTCCCTCTTCAAGAACAAAGGTGACTCAGCAGATTGCTCCAATACCAACCCATCTGCCTCCTCTTGCCCACAATAAAAAAATTTGAGCAGATCCTCAACAATGTCTCCATAGCATTATTGAAATCAGTATTAACCAGTGCAGTTTTGTCAAAATCTTGACTACTACCAATGGTATTTTTGTGGCTTGCATGTTTATTTTGTGGCTTGCATGCTGCTCATAGAGGGGAAAAAACTATTATACCCATCTTTCCTCAACTTAGAAAAGATTTTTGACTACGTTCCTCATTAGCTGATATAGTACAACCTATGTGACCATGGTTTGCCTGAGCTATTCATAAAATGGGTCCAGATACTTTATGTTAATAGCAGCTGAGTATTATACAGTGCTGGTCTTTCCAACAGCTTTCCTGTGAAAGTTGGTGTGCATTAAAACGCAACATTATCATTATTGCTGTTCATTCTCAACATGGACACCATCATGCAAAATCAGCACCACAGTGTCTCCTGGGCCTTACTCTATGTCACCAATGTACTGCTCACAGATACCATCAGGGAAAGAGCTTCTTGATACTATGTCCAGAAAAGGAATTACCATCTTAGCCAATTTGGTTTGTGCCTCAATATCAAGAAAACTGAGTATCTAGAGACAAGTCCAGGTACCTCCACCATCTAGGTTGGTTGTGAAAATGTAGAGAACACAAACTCCTTCCATTTCTTAGTCTTCAAAGTGATGATGGTCTTAATGAAGAATTATATGCAAGGGTGAATGCAACATGGCTAAAGTGGAAAGAGATCATTGGCGTGCTCTGTAATAGGCATATGACAATTCACTTAAAATTTAAAGTATATAAAATTATAGTCTGTCCAATAGCACTGGATGGTGCTGAGTACTGGCCAACCACCAAAAGAGCTGAGTACCCTTTACATGTCATGGAGATGTGCATGCTCTGTTCTGCAAGATTTCCCTTCTTGACCATGTCAGCAATGATTACAGTCAGCAGTAGCAATAACATAAAAAGCAAGAAAAATGTCTACAGTGGTATGGCCACATTCTACTGCATCCTACACTGTTTCTGAGTTGAATACTAGAAAATTCAGTAGATTTTATGTTCCATGAATACATTAGCACGATTAATAATGTATACCTTAACATGATTGATTTTGCCATAGATTTAATGTCAGGCAATACTGAAGATCATACTGAACTTTCACATTGATTCTTTCATCCTTTCATGTTCTTCCTTCTATGCTGGCATGGGAATAAGTGGCTCACAAAGAATACTGTCACTCAAATAAATACAAAATATCAAGGCTTACTATCTTCTGTCCAGGATAAGTGGACTGGATGAAAGAATATGCAAGCCTGAAATCTCTTCTCCATCTTATTACCAGCAATTTCAAGTTTGCTAATGATCAGCAAGAAAATGTCCTATTTTTCTGTCAAGTCTTGTCTTCTGGACATTTTGTACTGCATAGATACAAAGGGACCTTATCAGTAGTTTCAATCAGGGTCATCATGAAAGTAAGTAATCAAAATACAAGCAATGCAGATATCACTAGGTCATGAACCTCCTGTTATCTAACCCAATCAGGAAAGGCTGCTTTTCAGCATTAAAGCTAATTGGTAGAGATTAACATAACTATCCACTTGATTGCATTGACCCCTGGTAATCTTAGGGCTTAACTATATAGAAAGTTTATATTTTGAAGCAAATTCTATTTTAACCATTTTTGAAATGAATAAATAAAGCCCTAATAATTTTATTAGTTTTTAAAATCAGAACCTTAAATGCAGGAACCATAACATTTTCTAAACTACATTCTATTTTCCTATCTCTTTGGAAAGTAAAAATATGTGTTAACTGGAAATATACACAAAGACATACACACACACATACACACACAGATAAAAGGCTTTTCTGCCTTTAATGAAAGTTAAATTCATACAAACATATTTGCAATGTTATACCAGAAACACATAAGGTATCATACATTCTACTCTACAGCAACCAATGAAAAAAATGAATATAGCAAACCCTAATTTGAGCTTTTATGAAGAAAATAATAGTTGGGGGGACACTTTAAGCTCCTCTGCACAAATGTTTAAATACAGCTCTGCAGATGAACAGAGACATTGTCTCCATGCCTTCACAATGACTGCAGATATATTCAAGGATGTCCTGCAAGGGAAAGTTAATTACATATCCAGGAATGGTCAGAATAACTATTCTAGGGCCTACTGTGCAAGGGTAAACAATTGTCACTTAATAAAGTGTACATTAGCTACATGTTTGGTTACACCTGGGTAGAACCAGAGTTCTTTTTCATATGAGGTAGAAGTTGATTTGTGTGATGTAAAATTGATCCCTGAGCCTCCAAAGCAAAGGATTAGAAAAACAATTTCCATTGTTTCTTTGAGGAGAATGCAAAAGATGGAGTTAGGCTGTTTTGTTATGGTAGGTTTTTGTAGAATATTAGTCTTGAGGGCAATATAGGATGAGCTAATTCTACTTTATTGTAAAGCTACATTGATAGAATCTTGCCAATGATTGCAAGATTTTTGCCCACCACTACCATCTTCTTTAGAGCCTGAGAAACTAGGGACGGTCTCTTCTCCTGTCCACTTCACTGTCTAACTGTGAGTTATGCTGTCCCTTATCTGACCATTTCCTTGACAACATCTCTTTGCCCAGTCTCCCATGGTTATTCCCACATATTATTACAATAGCACTTAGACTTATATATATTCCTCGGTGCTTTACGGTACTCTCTTAGCAGTTTACAATGTCATCACATTACCCCCAATAACCTGACAGTTATACAGTACAAGGCATGAAAAATATAAAGATTAAGAAAAATAGTACTTTAGGTTAATGCTAAACCCAGCATCTCAATTCTGTTGTTATTTTTAGAAATTGGCAGTCTCAAGCTGTAAGCATGAAACAGATTCAGCTAGCCTTTATCATAAAAATTTTCCATCATTATCGAATGGATTACCTATGTGACCAAGAACAATTTTATGTGTGAATTGAAACATAGTTTGTTAAAAAGCTTGTAGGAAGCCCCAACCCCTCCTAGAAGAATGAAATATTTTGAGGAATATAAAAAAGGCAGAATATTATATTTCCTTAAATGAGAAATGGAGAGACATGTTTTTAGACGCAGGAAGCAGTCACAGTCTCCCTGCCCCCAAGCAGAAACTGAGGAGGCAGCTTTTAGAAATGCAGATTTGGTAATCCATTCAAGATAGGATATTTTGAAACAAAGGCAGAATGGTAGGATTAGAAGCAGCTCCCCACCCAAGCTCCAACCCAGAACGAAAAACACAATAGGAATTGCCCAACTTCCTTTCAGAACACAAGAACTTCATTGCATAACCCCAGAGCAGTCCCAACTTCAACCAAATTAGCTCAGACAAACACCTAGGATTTGCATTTCCTCTTTTGCCTATAGATCCAGCTATGACCCCTACATAACCCCTACATGACCCCCATAGGAATCTGACAACAGCCAATAGAATATTAGAGGACATGTTCTTGCACAGGAATGGGAAGCTCAAATACAAAGCCCAAAGAAGGTATAAAAGCCACCCACTCTCAACTCCATTTTGTCAGTTGCCCAGAACCACAAATCCTGGTGGTTCTGCTTCATCAATAAATGGCCTCCAGCCTCCATTTTATTTCCAGTGCCTTTCTCCCATCTTGGAACTGGACCAGCTGGATTTTCCTTCCAACAAGCTTTTGCTATAGACATTTTAGAGTTGAAGCAGTAACCGTCATAAGTTACACTGAGGAGGTGACTAATCCACCTTTAGTGATGTTAAAATATTTCTGCTATCTTACCTGCTAGTCTGAAAAGGCTCAATGTCAAACTGTTACTCCTGTCAACTACAAGAAAATGTTAATATTCTCCCACTGAATTTATAGTAACATATATTTACATGTAAAACAAAATTATTTCTTTTCAGACCCTGTTTAAAGATGCCAGATTGTAAAACAGCCATAGAAAAAGAGAAAAAAAGTGTGTAAAATGAAGTAGCTTCCCTGAAGGATGGGAAGTTCCAGAGAGAGGACATCTTCTCCCAAGACCCAAGACAGGAAGATGAAAGTCAGCTGTCATTGGTAAAATCTTGCTCTATGGAGCAAGTCTGGGCATGAGACCTGAGAGGGTTTTTTTCCAACAGAGAAAAAGAAGCAGATCCAAGGAAAAAAGACAACTGGTGCTGAGCACACTAGCTATAAATCCAGCACATATTTTTCTTTTCACTCCCTATTGATAAGCCCAGAAATTAGGGGAGGGAGATGGAAAGAAGGGGGAGGAGTGAAGCAGTTCACAGGAAAGCTACAGGAGACTGTTCTCTGGGAGAGAGACCAAGGAGTAAACCTGACACTGGGTGAAAGACAGGATCATGTTGTATATCTGTTGTAAATACCTGTTGTAATTATTTTCAGTACAGATAGTAAAAAAGCATGAAAGTCTCCACTGTCTTGTTTTCTATGTATCAATTGCCATACATGAAAGTCAAAATACACTTTCAGTTCTAAAAGAACCTAGTCACCCTGTGACGTATAAAGCACCAGCAACATTTATGTATTAAAGTTTATCTTTAGTGGTTGTTCATTTTATGCAGGCTTTACCCTGGAAATATCTGAGAAAAGGACCATGAAAATGACTATGACCAATTGATGGAGACTATTGCCAATGATGTAAAATGTTTTGTTAACATCTTTGAACTCCTCTTTGTTATATGAGTGTCAGCCCTGGAGGTCATCTTTTTCTTGAATTCTTCAGGGCTGCCACATTTTAGTGCTGTGGGAAACTGGGAGGGGGGATTGCATGGAGTTGCAGGGATATCTAGCCATAATAACATTCCTTTTTCAGAGAGTCAAGGACATTCGGCCTGCACCTGGAGTGGCGTGACTGGGAGGCACCTCCAGTTGGGACAGTGCATTGATTGGACCATGTGATGGACATGTGGATGCAGGGCAGAGGTGGGTTCCTCCGGGTTCGGTCTGGTTCGCCCGAACCGGTAGCGTCACAATGCGTGACCGTCACGCTGGTGATGTCACAATGACATCACGGAACCAGTTCTTCTGTCGGTGCCGGTCCGTGGGCGCCACCATCTTTTTTTTTATTTTTTTCTGATTTTTTGGAGTTTTTAAATTTTTCTTCTTCTGCGCATGTGCAGAAGCTGAGTTTTCAGGACTGCGCATGCGCCACCTTCCTACCCACCCATCGCTCACTGACTCGCTCACTCACCCCACCTGTCAGCACTGATTTTTCGGCACTGCGCATGCGCTGCCTTCCTACCCGCCCGCCAATCACTGACTCGCTCACTGACTCACTCATCGTCCCACCTCTGAGAGTCCTATATATACCGCAGTCACCATGCGGTCTGGCCTCTTGCCCTTGCGTTGTCACTTCCTGACTTCCCGGCTTGCCTACCTGAGTTACTGCTGCCTCCTCCTGCGGCTGCCTAAAGGTAAGTAAGCCTACGGCTGTGGGCGCGGATGGTAGGTTGGTGGGAAGAAACTACCGAGAGCGGTGCCGAGCTTTGCGGTCTACGCAAGCCCCGGGACTGGCTGAGGTCTTCCTTGCCACCATTCCTGGGGCTCCTGTAGACCGCTAAGCCCGGCGCCACTCGGAGGGAGACTTTGCAGTGTGCGCGGTGGCAGGAAGAAATTACTGAGAGTGGCAGTGGGCTTCGCAGTTTACACAAGCCTCGGGACTGTCTGAGGCCTTCCTTGCCACCATTCCTGGGGCTCATGTAGACCAGGAAGCCTGGCGCTGCTCAGAGGGAGACTTCGCGGGGCACGCGGTGGCAGGAAGAAACTACTGAGAGCGGCGGCTGAGGCCTTCCTTGCCGTCATTCCCGGGGCTCGCGTAGAACAAGAAAAAAACATGGGGAAAAAGGGACTGAAAGTAAAAAACAGTTTGACGATTTCACTGGGATTTACAGTGGCACAAAAGGAGTAGATAGAAGGGAATGTCCCTCAAAAAAGAATCAATCAAAGGGTAAAGAGGGAAACAGTGGGAAGAGACCAGGAAAAATTTGGGGGAGAACCACTTGAACAATATACTCAAAAGAGAGAAAAAGGACTCAGGAGAAAAGATATAACAAAAAAACAAAAAAGAAAGAAAGAAAAAGAAGTTAAGGGAATGGGACAAAAGGAGAAAATTATCAAGAAGTGGAATTTTTCAGAGACCAAAAGAAAATGGTTAAAGAGGGGAAGATTAGTGGAAAGGAGGAAGGAAAATAGGGTTCATATTAGTAGATTTAAGGAAATTGTATTAATAATATTAATTGTGAATAGTTAATCAAGTTAATCTATGTTAGATTTGAATATGATGAAGTATATTGTTTATAGCAAAACAGATCAGTAGAAAAAGTGGGATGGGAAATTTGAAATATTATTAATTGTGGATAGTCAATCAAGTTAAAGGGTTTTTATGCAAGATTTGAATATGATGGTTTATAGTAAAATAGAACAGCAGATGGAATGTGAAAGGGTAATTTGGTTTAATGCTAAAGACAATTTAAATTAAGAGATGAAGTTGAAATGTAGTGGGATAGGAAATGTGAGAAATATATTTAGTAATGGAGAAATAAGATAACTAATTGATGTTATTGTAAGAGATTAGGAATTTAGGGCAATTAGTAATATTGCTTATGTATTAAGAAGAAAATAAGTTAAGATAAAGAAATATGTAAAGAGAATATTATGGCTGAAATTGAAAACAGAGATATGATGTAAAATGGATTATGTATATGAAAGGAGATGTAAGAATGATCCAGACAACACTTTGTTCATAAAATATGTGTGTTGGGGGGGGGGAATTTGTATTAAAAATTGATTAAAAAAACTTCCAAAATCACGTATCGTTCGCAGAAACCTCAAAGGTAGGAAAAGAAAAGGGGGAGGGGAACAAAACGGCAATGCCTAGCCAAGTGGCGGTGACTCCAGGCATCCCAAAAGAATATTGGGACTTAGCAGAGGTTTTCAGCGAAGAGCACGCAGACGAATTACCCCCCCACTGTGCCATAGACTGAGCTATTGAGATCTTGCCAGGGGCTAAGCTACCAAAGCCAAAAATGTACTGTATGTCCCCTAGACAACTCAAAGAACTAAGGAAGTTCATCGACAAAAACCTACAAAGGGGTTTTATCGAATCGGCCTGACCAAAGATCGCAGCCCCAGTCCTATTCCATGAGAAAAAAGATGGCTCTTTCTGCCTCTGCATGGATTTTAGAAACCTCAACACTGTGAGCGTAGAAAACATGTACCCCCTCTCCTTAATGAAGGACATGCTAGCTCACCTATCCAAAGGAAAAATCTTTTCTAAACTGGACTTATGGGAGGCGTACTACCGCATCAGAATAAGGGAAGGGGATGAATGGAAAACTGCCTTCAACACCCCATTAGGCTGTTTCCAATTTAAACTACTGCCATTCGGACTACAAGGGGACCCAGCAGTTTTCATGCAATTGATAAATGAAGTGCTACATGAACATTTGTACAAAGGGGTCCTGGTCTACCTGAATGACATTTTGATATACATAGAAACAAAAACGGAGCATGTAAAACTGATCTGAGCGGTCCTAAACAAACTCCGCTCCACAAAAATGTACGGAAAACTCTCCAAATATGAATTTCACCAGGAAAAAATTGACTATCTAGGGTACCACATCTCTCATGAGGGCATAGAAATGGACCCACAAAAAGTGCAGGCAGTCGTTGACTGGGAAACTCCCCGCACCTGCAAACAACTGCAAAGTTTTTTAGGCTTTGCCAATTTCTATCGACAATTCATCCCAGCTTTTGCAAAGATTGCCCTCCCCATTACTAACTTGCTGAAAACAAAGGGCGAAAAAAAAAAAAACCCCACGTCAGCCGCTAAATTGGACTATGGAATGCCAAGCAACATTTGAAAAACTCAAAAAACTGTTTTCAGCAGAGCCGGTACTAAAACACCCTGACCCAGACCTACCGTTTGTCATACAAGCAGATGCCAGTGACGTGGCTATGGGGGCAGTATTACTCCAGGAAAATGAACAAAATTAATTACAACCCTGTGCCTACACCTCCAAAAAACTAACAGAAACTGAACAAAGATGGGCAATTTGGGAAAAGGAGGCGTAAGCCATTCGTTGGATGCTCCTCACCTGGCGCCATTTCCTGGAGGGAAATAAAATCCCCGTTGAAGTCTGGACTGACCATCAAAGTGGAAGCCTTAAAAAAAACCCCGGAAACTCTCCCCCAAACAAGCACGATGGGCATGGTACTTTAAGTGCTTTGACTTCACACTGAAATATCTCCCAGGGGGGGAAAAAGTTTTGGCAGACACACTCTCTAGAAAGCCACAATACAACAGCGTGAGAAGTAATAAAGTAAGTAATAAAACCCCTCCTCTAAACCCCACAACTAGCAGCTAAAGTGATCACCAGGGCACAAGCCAAGCAAGACCTAATCGCAGACAACGCAGACATCACCCAAGCCTTCAAAAAAGCACTGGCAAGCAACAAATGGTTCCAGTCACATAAAAACAACTACCTGATTAAGGACGATCTGGCTTGGGTGGGAGGAAAACTATATGTACCTGCATCCCAACAACTGGATCTTATGAAAAAATGCCATGATTCCAAAATTGCAGGGCATTTGGGTTTTGTAAAAACCCTGCACCTTATCAAGAGACAGTTTTGGTGGCCGTCACTCAAAAAGGACATTGTAAGCTATGTGGCCAGCTGCCCTGTTTGCACTGCAGCCAAAAGACGACAGGGGAAATGCCCCGGTCTACTACAAACCGTAGCAGAGCCTTCTGTCAGGCCAAAGCCATATTTTATTAGACACTTTGGCCTGCCACACTTTACGTTTGAGAATGTATTCTTGCTGTGGGAATTTGGGAGGGGCTGTTGCATGAGGGATGTAGACATGTAGCCATAACAAATTCCTTTAGATTCTCAAGGTCATCCTTTGTCCAGCACCTGCCCGGAAGCTGAGGGGAGTAACTGAGACGTCGGCAGAAGGCGACTGGCTAACATCATGAACTTGTGGGTGTGGGGACAAAGGGTTTGATCTTTCAACTGGGTGGAGAAACCCTGGGAGTGTCAGATTCGGGTTTCTCACAGCCGTACCAACATGGCTCTGTTAATAAATTGGAACTTTGAGGAATGCTTTGCCTTGGACTCTGATTTTATTTTGGATGCTATTTGGAACCCTGACACTAACCCGAATCTCTCTTAAAAACTCATCCAGCTACCCCGAGCCTCGGGGCGCTGTTTGGGGTCCTGAGCCCCAGCACTGACCTGGCAACGGGTGGCGTAAAGACTCAGGGAAGATGGAGGAGAAACCGGAGGAGACAGAGCAAGCAGCAGGGGGGCAAGTAGAGGTCGACTCCATTGGGAGCATTTAAAAAAAAATAGTTTGGGAGCCATTAACATCCTCTACTATCCTTCCCCGGAGGTTGCAGCTGCCATGGAGGCCACAGAGAGAGAATGCCAGTCGGGGGCTCGGCGCAAGCAGCCGGCCCCTGAGCCCCTCTCTCAGCCAGAGCGGACCTCTCAAGGAGCAATTGGGGGTCTGAGTCCTCCCCCCCAAGAAAGCATGGGAGCCTCACCTGGGTGCGGGATTGGCCACAACCCCTGAATGGAGGCAACAGAAGATCACGCTCACCATCGGTCCGAAGGCGAGGGATCCCAGCTGCTGTCTCACAGTCAATCGCTGATGGATCTCCATGACCAGTTCGGACGCCTAAGCATAAGTTGGACAAATCCCCCCTTGGGAACCGAGACCACTAGATGGAACCTGGCCCAACCCATGTTCTCCTTTCCAAGGAAGCACCTGGGGCCCCAGTTGAGTGGGGACACAGCCTCTTTCCACACCATGGCCAGCAGGACCCCAGGGGACCTCTACACCGGGGTGAAGCCTACGTGGACAACCCTTCACCCCGAACTGCGGGCGACCCACCAAGCCGGCCTAGGGAGCCCGCATCTTTGGTAGCAGGAAGCGTGGAGACTGCCAACTCTTGGCATCGTGCCACCATGGCAAGCCCCACCTGGGTGGGCTTTCTTCCCCGGAATGGGATGGACGCAATGCCCATGGACGCCAGGGTCCCCTCTGCCACCAAACCTCACGCCGGGGCTTGGAGTGGCGCAACAGCCCCCCACGATGCCAGGTCCTACTGCACAACCCCCGCTGCAAGTGCAGGGACCCATCCCCACCGACGGGGGCATGTTTGGAGCAGGCCAACAGGTGCATCTGGGAGGGGGGCTAATTGGAGGGCCCCCGCAACAAGCCGCTGCTTCGCTAGTTCGGGAACCACCCCCCCAATTCCATGCCACGTTTGATGGGAATCCCAAGAAACTGGCCTATTTCCTCCACCGAGTGTGGGCTTACGTTGATGAGCACGGAGCACAATTCCGGTCAGATAGGCAGTTAATTGACAAGATAACCGAGGGAGTGAACGAGGGGGAGGCAGTGGGTGGCAGAACTCCATGACGAAGCGGCCCCAGAACTAGATGATGTGAATGAGTTCATCCAACTAATGAGGATCCGGTTCCACGATGCGGCCCATCAAGTGGAAGCCAAGAATCAAAACCAGAAATTGGAGCAAATGGGTTGCCCAGTGAAGGAATTGGTGTGGGAGTTCAGAAGAGCAGCTGGGAAGGTGCGAGATTGGCCTGAACGGCTCTTGGTGCGCACATTCCAAGATGCCCTGGATCTCGAACTAAAAGAGGCGTGTGAGATCAGAGGGATCCCTTGCATGATCCAAGAGTGGTACACTACCGCCATCACCCTGGACCCCGTAATCCGCGGTCAGAAAAAGCCTCCTGCAGATCGCCCAGCCCGAAGGCCTTTGGGACACCGGGTTCCCCCGAGACAAGTCGCCTCCCCGAGCCCTGAACCAACGTGGGGCGTGAAGTGCTATCAGTGTGGTCAAGCCGGCCCCTGGGCTACCAAGTGCCTGGCGCCGGCCCCAATTGTGCTGCCACGGGCTAGGCCAACCCCTGGGACCAGGAGGAGGCCTACGAAACCACCAGAGCTGGGGCGCTTGGCCCTCCAAGTGGGGGAATCACCTCCCCCCTCTGACGACACTGAGACATTGCCAGTGGAAGAATTGGCCCCGCAATGGGATGAGGGAGGCAGCAGCGAAGACGACCTGATAGTGAGTGAAGCCATTCACCCCTTCCTCATTAAGGCAAAGATCACGGTGCCAGGGACTGGGAAGGAGGGAGAGATAGATGCCATGATAGACACGGGCTGCTCGAGGTGTTTAATCAGCAAAGCAGTGGTAGAGAAGCTAGAGATCAGCACCAGGCCCCTAGCGAACCCCATCCGCATCCAACAGGTGGACGGATCATTAATTGGGGGGGGCCCCGCCACTCTCCTAACCGAATTGGTGGATTTGCAAATGGGACACCACCACGAACTTATCCGGTTCATAGTCGCCCCCAAGATGTCTGAAGCAATCATCCTGGGGCTTGCGTGGCTAGACAAGTGGGCCCCTACCATAAAATGGGAGGATGGGTACCAGAAATTAACCCTGCACATTGGGCCTATGCCCCCACTAGGGAAGCAGAGTAACCCGAGAGAGCTGACACCCCTGGACTCAAACCGTCCCCAGCTGGCAGCCCCGGCACTTGAAACCATGCCCCCAGGCTCCCAGCAGGTGCCAGCAGAGTACCGAGACCTAGAGGGGGTGTTTAGTGAAGAAGACTGCAACTACCTCCCCACTCACCGGCTGACGGACTGTGCGATAGAATTTGAGCCTGGGGCTACACTCCCCAAACCCAAAATGTACTCAATGACCCCAAAGGAACTGGGAGAGTTAAGAAGATACATCGACGCCAACTTGGTACGAGGGTTCATCCAACCGGCAAAGTCGAGGCTCGCTGCCTCCGTGCTCTTCAAAGAGAAGAAAGATGGGGGGTCAGATTATGCGTTGACTTTCGTGGAATTAATGCCGTGTGCGTGCAAAACACCTACCCCCTCCCTCTCATGAAAGACTTGCTGAACCACTTGTCCAAAGGCAAGATATTCACCAAGCTAGACTTGAGAGAAGCCTACTACCGCATACGAATCAGGGAGGGGGATGAATGGAAGACCGCTTTCAACTGCCTGTTGGGGAGTTTCCAATTCAGAGTCATGCCCTTTGGACTACAGGGGGCCCCTGCGGTCTTCATGCAATACATCAACGAGGTCCTCCACCCCCATCTGTACAAGGGGGTGCTCGTTTATTTGGACGATATTCTAATCTTCAGTGAAACACTAGAGGAGCATGTGAAGCTAGTGTGAAAAAAAATAAAAAAACTTCTGGCTGCCAAACTCTACGCAAAATTTTCCAAATGCGAATTCCATAAAACCTCCCTGGACTACTTGGGGTACCGGATTTCCAGCGAGTGAATAGAAATGGATCCTGGAAAGGTGAAAGCAGTGCTTGATTGGCAACCCCCACGCACTCGCAAACAACTACAAAGCTTCTTGGGCTTCGCAAACTTCTATTGGCAGTTCATCCCATCATTCGCCGAGGTGGCGCTGCCACTAACCGAACTGCTAAAGACTGGTCCATCACCCACCAAGCCAAAACCCAACCAGCCAATTGGTTGGACGATGGAATGCCAAAAAGCATTTGAAAGGCTGAAGCGGCTCTTTGCCCAAGAACCAATCCTGCAGCACCCTGACCCAGAGCGGCAATTCGTAATCCAGACAGATGCCAGCGACGTAGCCATGGTGGCGGTGCTGTTACAGAAAGATGAGAAAGGCCAACTCCGGCCGTGTGCATACGTGTCAAAGAAGCTCACGGCCACCGAAAGGAGATGGGCCATTTGGGAGAAAGAAGTATATGCCGTTCATTGGGCGTTGCTTACGTGGAGACAATTCCTAGAAGGGAGCAAAGTACCGTTCGAGGTATGGACAGATCATAAAAACTTCAAGGCC
>QLTV01003753.1:550111-567989 GCA_003457575.1 Thermophis baileyi | reverse complement strand
TTTGGCTGGGAGAGAGAGAGCAAGCGAGAGGTGGGTGCATGCACACCCCGCGGGACTGGCTCGGCTCCTCTGGGCTCTGCCTACGGCAGCGTTTTGAAACGCGCTTCTGCCTGCGATGAGGCAGGGATCGAGGCTCCCCTCCTCTTCTTCACAGGCAGGAGTGTGTTACAAAACGCTGCCAGAGGCAGAGCCCAGAGGAGCCGAGCCAGTCCCGCGGTGTGTGTGTGCACTGTTAGGACTCTGTCCACACAGTTGGGTTGGCAATATATAAACTCACAATGAATGTTTGTACTGTATTGATGTATTGTAGCTTTAATTAACTGCTAAAATATGATTGGCTGTGTTTGTTACAGTTTGCCATAAGAGGGAGCTAGAGATCATAGCTTACTCTCTCTGACTCTCATTCTACCATATTCTGCTACACTGTGATATTCGGCTATACTGTGTGTATGTATGTATTGATAGCTTTGTTACTGTAATTGACAAAGACAAGCCAGTAAGAAGATTTTGTTAAATATTGACTAATTTAACCGTGTATGACTTGGACTGTTTATTGACTGGGCTATTTCTTCAAGTAAAACCTGTTTGCACTTTAATGTATCTCTGTGTTACTGAATAGCTACTCATATCTACTCCAATATCACGTTTCACTGTGCTTATCCTTGAAAAAATAAAATAAAAAATAATGTATCTGTGTGTTACTGAATAGCTACTCATATCTACTCCAATATCACGTTTCACTGTGCTTATCCTTGTTACTCAAGGATTACTTTGCACATACCTTAATATGCACCCACCTCTCGCTTGCTCTCTCCCGGCCGGGAGCCACTCTTTTTGCGGTGGGCACTCTTTTGGCTGGGAGAGAGAGAGAGAGAGCAAGTGAGAGGTGGGTGCATGCACACCCCGCGGGACTGGCTCGGCTCCTCTGGGCTCTGCCTACAGCAGCGTTTTGAAACGCGCTTCTGCCTGCGATGAGGCGGTGAGGCAGGGATTGAGGCTCCCCTCCTCTTCCTCACAGCAGAGGTGCTGGTGCGCCGCGACTCTCGGGCACTCACTGCTTGTGCCTCTGCAGCTACTGATGTTGCAGAGCCCTGCAGTCAGCTAGAGAGCGCCGGGCCGCGGGTCGGCCTCGCTGCCCCTTCGGCTCTGCCTCCCGCCCACGCCTCCTTCACTCGCTCGCCAGCTCAGGACGCTCATCCTCCATCTGCCCTCCCAGCGTCCTTCAGATGGGGGATGCAGGCGAGGGCAGTGCGTGGGAATCCCCCGCAGGAAGACCCACCTGGCACACCCGCCTCTCGCTTGCTCTCTCTCTCTCTCTCTCTCTCTCTCTCTCTCTCTCTCTCTCTCTCCAAGGAACACGACAGAGCTACAAGTCCCAGGTAGGACGTGCGTCTCACGGCCCACCCTGCCCCGCCTCACCTGCCACCCCCAAATTGCACCCCACCATGAGACGCGCGTCCTACCTGGGACTTGTAGCTTCATCACGTTCCTCAGCATTGTGTCCAGAGAAGCCCATTGTAAAAGAAAACTTCTCGCGAGTTCAATCAAACTTCTCGAACTCGCGAGAAGTTTTCTTTTACAATGAGCTTCTCTGGACACAATGCCGAGAACGTGACGGAGCTACAAGTGTCAGGTAGGACGTGCGGCGCGCGGTGGGGCGCAATTTGGGAGTGGCGGGGCGGGGCGGGGCGGGCCCCGCCCCCTCTCTCTCTCGGCGGGTGGGGTGGGGTGAGAGTGCACGTAAGACTTAGTGAGAAGACGAAGACTCATTTCTGGTGGAGTTTGGAGGAGAGAAATATTTCTTGCGTGCAGCCAAAAGTTTCCTTATCCTGGTGCTGGGTCTTACGTGCACTCCCCCCCCCCCGCGTCGAGAGGGAGAGGGTGGAAGAGACAAGGAAGCACGTGCCCGGCTGCTTCTGCCACTGAGCCTGGCTAGAAGTTTGACTGTCAGCTCAGCTTCCTCAGGCAGCCCGCGAGAGTTTCTTCTCCCTCCCGCTTCGCTCGAGAGCCGGAGGTGGGGGAGGGTCAGTGGATACAACACCGAGGAACGCGATGGAGCTACAAGTCTCAGGTAGGATGCATGTCTCATGGCCCACTCCACCCCGCCCCACCCTGCCCTGCCCCGCCCAACCTGCCACCCCCAAATTGCACCCCACCACGAGACACGTGTCCTACCTGACACTTGTAGCTCCGTCACGTTCCTCGGTGTTGTGTCCAGAGAAGCACATTGTAAAAGAAAACTTCTTGCAAGTTCGAGAAGTTTGATTGAGCTACAAGTGTCAGGTAGGACGCGCGTCTCAAGGCCCAACATGTCCCACCTGCCAGAAATGAGTCTCCGTGAGACTCGTCATGCCACCACCGCTGCCTCGTGGAGCAGGACTCTGCAAGGCTTGTTGTGCCATTGCATGCACGAATGGCAGCAGGACCCCAGCTGTGCCAGTATGATGAAGCTCGCAGCAGTTCTGCAGTTCGTGCATGCAATGGCACAACAAGCCTTGCAGAGTCCTGCTCCACGAGGCGGTGGCGGTGGGCTAGCTGCTTGGCCGGCACCAAGAACAGAGAGGGGAGGCAGTGGCAATGGGACATCCAGTCCCACACTCGCCGCCTACTGCACCCCCAAAATAATTAGCCCCCCCATAATAAGACCAAGGCCATATTTCGGGGTTCAAAAAAAATATAAGGCCCTGTCTTATTTTCGGGGAAACACGGTATAAAAAATTATTTCTTATACCGTGTTTCCCCGAAAATGAAACTATGTGTGTATGAAAACATATGTGTGGTAGGAGACTACAATGCAGTGGTAGATAATAAAAAAGACTATAAGGGAGCAAAGAAGAATAAGAAGGAAAGACGAAAATTACCGAATACTTTCTATGATATGGTGCAAGAATTGAACTTAAAAGACGCATGGAGACAGTTATATCCTGTAAAAAGACAATACACCTTTTTCTCATACCCACATAATTCGTGGTCTCGTATTGATATGGCTTGGATGAATCCGGACTTGATAAACAATACTGAAGACATAGAAATATTACCAAACACATGGGCAGATCACAACCCATTGATAATAAATGGAAAGGTCAGAGGAAAAAGGGACAATGGACACTAAACCAAAGAATTGTAAAGGAAAAACCTTATGTAGAAATGATGGAAAAGGAATTGAGCAATTTTTATAAGGTAAACAAAAAAGAACAGACAACATTACAGAATCTTTGGGATACCACTAAGGCATATATGAGAGGGATTACAATAGCGTATGTAACAAGAAGAAATAAGGAGAAATGGAAAAAACAAAATCAATTACAAGATAAGCTTAAAGAATTAGAGAAAAGGTTGCAAAAAGAGCCACAGAACAATAAAATTATACAAGAACGAGATTTAACAAAACATAAAATTAATTTAATTCAACAGGAAGAAATGATAAGAAATATAACAATGGCAAAACCAAATTATTTTGAAATGGCAAACAAACCTGGGAGGTGGTTGGCCCATAAATTAAGGAAAGAAAAAAATAAAAAGATTAATACAACAACTGCAAGATGAACAGGGAAATATATGCCACAAGAAAGAAGAAAAGAAAAAGATAGTGCAAAACTTTTTCCAAACACTGTACAAACAAGAAAATATTAGAGAAGAAAAGGTAAAAAATATATACAGAATAGAAATTTACCCAACATAACAGATGAAGATAGAGAAATGCTAAATGGAAAGATAACGTTAGTTGAAATGAAAGGGGCCATTAAAAATAAATGAATAAATAAAACACCAGGACTGGATGGAATTCCCACTGAGATATACAAAACTATACAAGAACCACTGGAAGAAATTATGTTAGATATATATAATGAAATATTACAAAAAGCGAAAACACCAAATTCCTGGACAGAGGCACTTATCACTTTAATCCCCAAGGAAGAAACAGATAACCAAAAAATTCAAAATTTTAGGCCAATATCGCTGTTGAACATAGACTATAAAATATTTGCAACAATCATAGCGGAACAACTTAAAAAAATATTAAATAAAATCATCCACATAGACCAAAATGGATTCCTTCCTAAACGGCAGATAAGGGACAATACGAGAATTATATTAAATGCACTAGAATATTATGAAGCCCACCCAGATAAACAATTTGCTCTAATTTTGGTTGATGGACAAAAAGCTTTCGATAACTTGAATTGGCAATTTCTAAATACACAATTCGATATGATGAAATTTGGAGGAAAATTTACTAAAATGATTAAGACAATATATTCAAACCAAACAGCGAAGATATTACTAAATGGAAAAACAACGGAGAAAATTAATATAAATAAAGGGGTCAGACAAGGGTGTCCTCTATCATCATTATTATTTATACTTTCATTAGAAGTCTTATTGAAACAAATTAGAGAAAATCGAGACATAAAAGGGCTGAGAACCAGAAAAGAAGAATATAAATTGCAGGCATTCGTTGACGATATGGCGTTTACAATTGAAGACCCTTTGGAAACAGGGATAGCATTGGTTCGAGAATTACAGGAATTTGGAAAGGTTGCAGGATTAAAAATAAATAAAAACAAAACAAAAATGATAACTAAAAAACCTAGTGATTTTGCTAACTGCAAAATGCTCCTCCATAAAAAGATAATTATATGAAATTATTAGCACAGACTCGGAAAGATTTGGAAAATTGGACAAAACTACAATTATCACTAGTAGGAAGAATCGCCACCATTAAAATGAATATTCTACCCAAATTTTTATATTTATTCAAAACAATTCCAATAAAATTAAATAAATAATTCTTTGAAGAACTAAATAAAACGTTAAAATTTATTTGGCAAGGGAAAAAGGCCAGAATAAAATGTAAACTTTTACAGGACTCTAGACTGAGAGGGGGTTTGGGCCTACCGGATTGGGAACTGTATTATCAGGCAGCGGCAGCGACATGGATCAAAGAATGGGTAATTTTAAAAAATAAAAGAATATTAGCAATTGAAGGACATGACCTACAACGAGGCTGGCATGCATTTTTATGGGAGGGAAAGAATAAAATACACAATTATTTCCAAAGACATCAAATAAGAGATGCATTAATTGAGGTTTGGAGGAAAATTAAGCAAAATTTCTATATAAAGATTCCGCGATGGATTTCAACAATGGAAGCATTGGTCTATCCAAACATCATAGATTTAGATAAAATAGTTACATATAAGGAATTATAAGAATAACAAGGGAAGTTAAAATCAAATCAAGAATTACAAACACAAGGAATCAAAATAGACTGGTGGCCCTACATACAGATCCAAACAAAACATAAAAAGGATTTAGAGCAACATGGCTTTCAAAATGAACAACAAGAAATCGATAAAATTTTAACAGGTATGGATGAAAAAATGATTACCAAGGTTTCTAATTGTTTGCTAAAACGTAAAATGGAGGATGAAACCATAAAAGAAACAATGATTGTGTGGGCAAAAAACTTTGGGTATAATATCAAATTAGAGTATTGGAAACAAATTTGGGGGGAAAATTATAAAATGACAATGTCGGCCGCATATAAAGAGAACATATATAAAATGTTTTATAGATGGCATCTACCACCAGCGAGATTGGCCAAAATGTATTCATCCACATCACCCAACTGTTGGAAATGTAACCATGTACAAGGGACATTCTACCACATGTGGTGGACATGTCCCAGCGCAAAGAAATATTGAAGGAAAATTAAAAATTGGATTGAGGAAATAACGGAGCAAAAAATTGAAATGAGACCAGAATTATTTCTTTTGGGAATAATAAAAGAAAATATTAGAAAAGAAATCTACTATATCATACAACACATAATAATGGCAGCGAGAATTACATTTGCCCAAAATTGGAAAAAAGAAAAGAACCCCTCGAATGCAATGATCATAAAAAAGGGGCAGAGATGAGTAAACTAACGATGGAATTGAGAGAGAGAGAGGAAACAGGGTATTATAAAATATGGGATAGATGGTATGATTGGCTCGAAAAGGAAAGCAAAATTAATCTGTAAATTAAGATAAAAAAGAAGTGCTAAAATGAGAAAAAATGTGATAAATGTAACGTTAGAGTCTAAATGGTTGTAAAATAATGTACTTAATAGTGTATAATTATTAACTAATGTATAAAATAATAGATATAGATAAAAAATGTTTAAGTATAAAACAATAGCCATAATTATGAAGAATGTAGAATTGAGAAAGAAAATGCCAATACTGTAAAGCTGTATTAGTGGAATTATATTTTATTTGTTTGTGTTTTGTGTTGTTTTGTTTTTAACTTGAAAAACTTCAATAAAAACTATTTTATAAAAAAAATGTGAAATACGGGGTGGACTTGCCTGAGTGTCTTTGGAAGGAGCAGTTCTTCTGTTACTGGATTGATGATCCTAGTGATAGGGAAAGGTCCAATGAACTTTCACCCTAATTTCTTTGATGGCTGTAATGATTGCAAGAATTTTGTAGATAAGTACATTTTATCTCCAACATGGAAATGTTTGGGTTCCATTCTTTTCTTGTCAGCTTGAATTTTAAAAGCCTCTCTAGCTTCCTTTAAAGCTAATCTAACTACTGGCCATGTGTTTTGTAAAGTATCCATCCATTCCTTAAGTGAAGGGATAGTGGGTTCTTCTGTGGGTAGTTCAGGCATGGGGCTGAAATCCTGGCCTGTTGCTACTCTAAAAGGGGTAAAACCAGTACTTGAGTGTACAGAGTTATTGAATGCGACTTCAGCAAAAGGTAAAAGTTCAGTCCAGTTATCTTGTTGAAAATTAATAAAACATCTTAGATATTGTTCTAGAACCGAATTAGTATTCTCACATTGACCATTAGTACCCGCATGATGCAATGAGCTCAATCCCTGAGCAGTGCCCAGTAAGCTCAAGAATGCCCTCCAAAATTTGGAGGTGAATTGGACCCCTCTGTCGGAGATGATTCTTTGTGGAGCTCCATGAAGACAATAAATGTGTATTAGGAATAATTTGGCTAAACTTTTGGCAGTTGGGATCTTTTGGCAAGGTATAAAATGTGCCTGTTTTGAAAACAGGTCTCTCACGACCCAAATGACAGTATTCCCCACACTTCCTGGCAGTTCTACAATAAAGCCCATAGCAATCTCTCTCCAGGGTGCTGAAGGTTCGGCTACTTTCTGTAAGAGTCCTGGGGTTTTCCTCAGGCGTCTTTTTGCTGCTGCACAAATGGGGCAACTAGCTACATAGCTTTCTATGTCCTTTTTTAGTGATGGCCACCAAAATTGTCTTTTAATTAGGTGTAAAGTTTTCACAAAACCAAAGTGTCCAGATAATTTGGAGTTGTGGCACCTTGCCATTAAGTGCAGTTTTTGGCTAGCTGGAACATACAACTTCCCTCCCACCCAAGCTTAGTCATCTTTCATCAGACAGCTGGATTTGTGGCTCAAAAACCATTCATTGGTGGCCAATGCTTGTTTAAAAATTTGGGTGGTGTCATTGTCCATCAATGTTTCTTGTTTTTCCTGGGATCTGGATCTGCTTGTATGATGAATGGTTTCTCTGTGTCCGGGTGCTTTAGAATTGGTTCTGCTGAGAACACTTCCACTTCTATGCCCTGGTGTGAAATGCGGTACCCCAAATAGTCAATTTTTTCTTGGTGGAATTCACATTTAGAGAGTTTAGCATAAAGTTTGGCGGAGCGGAGTTTGTTTAAAACAGCCCGGACTAGTTTTACATGTTCTGCTTTGATCTTCGTATATATTAAAATGTCGTTCAAGTAGACCAGGACTCCTTTATACAAATGCTCATGTAGCACTTTGTTTATTAATTGCATAAACACTGCGGGGGCTCCTTGTAACCCAAAGGGGAGCACTTTGAACTGGTAGCACCCAAGGGGGGGTGTTAAACACTGTTTTCCACTCGTCCCCCTCCTTAATTCTGATTCAGTAGTAAGCCTCCCTTAAGTCCAGCTTTGAAAATTTTTTCCCTTTAGCGAGGTGTGCTAGCATATCTTTCATAAGGGGGAGAGGGTATATATTCTCCACGCTGATTGTATTTAAATTTCTAAAATCCACACAGAGACATTTTGAGCCATCTTTTTTTTCTCTAAATAACACTGGGGCTATGATTTTTGGTCGGGCTGGCTCGATGAAACCCCTTGCTAGGTTTTTCTCAATGAATGCTCTCAGTTCTTCCAGCTCCCTTGGGGACATGCTATACATCTTGGGTTTAGGAAGTTTGGCACTGGGTAGGATTTCTATCGCACAGTCAGTGGAGCCGTGGGGGGGGGGAGCTCATCCGAGGCTTTTTTGCTAAAAACCTCAGCCAAATCTTTGTATTCTTTGGGTATGCCCTCAGTTGGCATGGTGTAACCACGCATGGCTGTTTCTTGGTGCTCTGCTCCCTCAGTTTCTTTATGTGGATTCTCAGCAAAAGTCACGTGCATCTGAAATTTTATGATGCCTTGCCTCCAATTAATTTTGGGGTTCCATTTTTTCAGCCATGCAAGGCCTAAGACTAGCAGCCATTCCATGCCAGGTGCCACTATAAATGTAAGTATTTCTTGGTGGCTCCCGATGCCTATTTGTAGAGGCTCAGTGACAAAAGAAGCTGGCTCCCCCCCCCCTGCTATTGACCCATCTAGTTGGCAAAAAGTGATGGGGGTTTTCAGCTTTCTTACATTAATTCTCAACTTTCCTACTAGGGTTGGGCTGATCAAACAGCGGGTGCACCCTGAGCCCACTAAAGCGGAGATTTTTATCTCCCTGTCCCGGTTGGGGATAAATAGTCTTAAGGGGAGGGTAAGCGATTTAATTGGTTTGCTTACCAGTGGTTCATCCTCTGGATCGCTCATTCGAGTGTGATTCCTCCTGCTGAGATGCCGGAGTTTCCTCCCCAAAGAGGGGAGGGGATGGAAACTCTATGATCTCCCTGCTCCTCAGGGCAGTCTCCTTCCCGCGCTCGCCAGGTTTCGCAAGCTTCCCCCCGGTGGGCGTTCTGGTTTCCTGGCGGGTTTTTGAGAACGACACTCTGCAGTTCAGTGCTCCTCCTTTCCACACTTGAAACAGGCTGAGGATTTCGGGGACAATACAGTTTGTGGTTTGAGGGGCTCTTGCATCCATTGGGGTGGGGATTTCTTCCATGCTCGTCCCGCTCGGTACTGGTTTCTGGCCATATCGATCTCAGCTTCTTCGGAAGTGAGGTACCACTCATGTAGGTGATTCAGTGCACCTTGGGCCACGCAGGCATTGTAGAGGTCATCACTCAGCCGATCCTTGAAACAGCTTACCAGAATGTCCTCTGGCCAGTTCACATGACACGCCAGGTCCCGGAATTCTTCAGTATACTCTGTCACTGGCCGCCGTCCCTGCTTCACCACCTTAATGCAGTCATGTGCTTTGCAATCTGCGAGGGGGTCCTTGAAACATCGTCACAGAGCCATCATGAAACAGTCGAAGTCCCGCAGTTCTGGTGCATTGGCATTATGCATGGTCACCATCCATCTGGCAGCAGCTCCCTCCAGAGCTAGGGTAACAACTCGCATTTGGGATCCTTGGGTTTGGAAATCACGCCTGCACTCTTGCATGTAGGTGAGCATGTGTGCCACAAAGAATCCTAATTGTTGTGGATCCCCATCCTACTTCACCCCAAGGGAGGGAGTTTTTCTTTCCTGTTGCAGGACTCGGGGCTGGTTGGGAATGAGCCCCAGTGCGCGTGCTGCTCAGGGGGGAGGGTTTGCTGGGGCCTCTGCTACTGCTGCTGCACCATCTGCTCGATTGGTGGGCCCAGAGGAGGGGTGCCCCCCCCCGGCATCATCCACAGCTCCTGCCCTTTCAGCATTCCTTGGCTGTCATTCTGGCTCCCTTCAGATGTTGAGATTTTCCAGTTTCCATCACCAACTGGGTTATATGTCTCTTCAGACGATCCTCTCTCAGCGGTGCTTTGGTTAGTTCCCCCTGGTCAGAGAGGGCTTCTAGCTCCAATTTCCACCACAGTTTTCAGTTACCGTGGGTGAGGGTGATTCCTCTGGTTCTCCCATCCCAGCTGTCTTTCTTCCCGATGCCAATTGAGAAGGGATCCTCTAGGGTTACCTCATCCTCTCCGATGGAATGCAAGAAGCAGGCATCCGGCTGGGTGGTGGTTGATGTCTCCCCCCAGCATTCGGCTTCTCCCTGTTCCCTGTTTTGTTCGGACATGGTTTGCAGGGTCCCCTCAGTAGAGTGAAGATTGCTTCTCTGGGTTGACCGTTTTGCAGACATTGCTTTCTGTAAGGATTGCCTCTCCCTCTAACTTAAGAAAGTGAAGACTCTTGAAACAAAGTATTTCAAAAGGAAGCTTTTATTAAGCAGAAGTGAAAACAATAGATTCAAAGCAACGTCTGAATACCCTTAGGCAAGACAAGTAGAATTAAAGCAGTAGAGACCCCTCCCATTAGCAATAATTCAGATTTTAGCCAATACACAAGTGTGAACATGTTTTCTTTACCAGCTGCCATGAGAACCGGATAAGCATACATTCCCATGGCTATCTTCCATTAGCCATTAAAGTGAAACATCCCACATGGCCATCATATACATTCACCAAAAGATGAGGAGATCTCAGGGCACTTCGGTGCCAGGATACAAGTTGTAAATTATCAGTTGTCACAGGCAATGCTAATAAATCAAATCCAAGCCCCCCCCTTCCCCCAATTGAATGGCAGTATCACTTTTAGAGATCTGACACAAATGGAAGCTACAAAATTTCATAAAAGCCGGTTCCGTATAGATATTCATATTATACCCAGAAGCATCCTTTAGCTAACAAAACCACATTATTAATAGCCAAAAATACAAAACAATTCAAATGGCTTTCTCTATTATAATGTAATATTCTGCCATACTATTTGGTTTTGGCACTTTGGCACAGTTTTCAGCACAATCTCTTGCCTCTTGCCCATTGCTTGCTGTGTATTTACCAGATTCTCTCTGCACAATATTTCAGGCTTTCCCCAAAACCTATTTCTTACTAAAGCCACATAATCATTACATTTACCTAGTATTTGACAACAATTTGCAAGCTACAAAATGTGAATCTTATATACTGTATTCATCTATGAATGTAAATTAGATTTGTTGTATAGTGACATGCACTGGCTTAGAAATGTTACTTCTGCATTCCCTCCAGTGGCTTCTTTGAGTCTTTTTCTTTTCTCTACAGGTTTATCAACTTGTCTTTATACAATCTGCATGTCTGAACTGATTTAAACACAGCTGAAACTTTGTTACTTTGGCTAAGTCCTTCAATTTGCACTGAACAACTGGGTCTCTGTGGCTCACTGTCCGGTGTTACTTGATTACACAGTTTTTGTGCTTGTGATAAAATTTATGTCCTTGCTATATTGTATGCAAAGTCTAACCCTAATAGTTCATTTTTTGGAAGCACTTCTCCATTTTCAGTTACATAATGGATTGCCATTAAATCTTATTTCATCTCAGTCCTTGTGATAATTTTACTAAAACCAGAATGAGTCTAGATCAGGAGACTATACTATAAGGGTATCTTTAACTATTAAACTGAGCATCTCTCATTTGACTTTGTATAGTGGAATCTTACAGAACTTCTCCTGACTGGAGTGGTATTTTCTCCACTTTCCAAGAAAATGATAAATACTAATTCAGTTCAGAGCACCTCTATGTTAAATCAGATAGTGATGAATTTCTGTTGACGTTCACTGTGTTAAATGCTTTCTGGCACTTTTCTTGTACTGAGCTGAGAGGAAGTTATGAGTTTCTATTATTTCTTTCCTAGGACAACAGATTCATTAAAAAAATAGCTGTTGCAAATGGAAATTTCATTACTTTTTTCTGGATTTATCTTCCTGATGATATATTATTAGTTGTCTGTAGCAATGTACTTTCAATATATCTTTAATATAAATATATTGAAAGCACATTCAGGTTGTCTCAGATTTGTCTTGGTTGTTAATAAATTACATTATTAGTGTAAAGGGCATTCTCACTCAAGAAACAATGATCATAACTGTAAAGAGAAAAAATAAAATGTGATATCTTGAAACAATAAATCACAGTTTGATAAAGTTGGATTTAACTTGTAAGAACTTTAAAATCATTTTCTACTTATAACATATTAAGTTGCTTAACTAAATTCTTAATTATTTCTGCACTAAATATCCCAGAACTGTATACATTTTTCAGGGAAGATCATATTGTTCTTGGAAATCCAGAGCTAATGGACTGAGTCTTTAGCACTTCATAACATAATGATCACAAAAGTAAAAGTAGGGTATACAAAGACAGCTAGGGGTTTATTCTGTATACCCTCCTTGTCTACAGTTCTATCTCTATCTAAGATAATCTGAGGGCACTGGCTTCTGCTTTTCTTCCCAAGTATACAGGCACAGAATGCATGCTGTTTGATTCTCCTCCTAGTAGAATGTTTCATGTTGTGAGGTGTTTCTTGTAAAGAAACCTCATCTCTATTACAGTTCCAAAAGCTGCTTCACTAATTATTGTTCAGGTCAATTGTCTACTCTCGGGAATGAACACTTCACAGAACATGTTGTGTTCTGACTGACCTCTAAATGAACTCTAAATTGTTATGCTTAGCTGAACTCTGAATGAACCCTGATTTGTTATGTTTTAGTTGAACTTTAACTGAACTGTGTGTTTTCACTCAGGTCCAGCGTTTGAATGCTCAAACGCTATTGGTTGTTGTGTCTGACAGCCCTCTATAAAAGAGCTAGCTGTCAGACCGTGCTTTGCTGGTTGTCTTGAGTTGAGCTAATAAAAAAGAGCTGTTCTGAAGTCAGTCTCCTGTGGTCATTCCCACCTCTCAAGCGCAGCAATCAACTAGGCGGCAACGATTATGCCTGCCTTTGACCGTGCGGAATGTCTACCTTCCACCCACCGGCGCCATTCGATCCCACCCGGGAAAAGTGCGCTTCGAGTGCTTCCTTGAAGCGAACGATCTCTTGGGGCTACCGGACAACAGGAAGCGGGCGTTGTTCCTGAGTCACTGCAGCCCCGAGGTGTTCGACACCGCAGAGTCTCTCTCTGACCCCACGCCGGTGCACACTGTGCCGTGGCACGTTCTTCAGGCCACCCTGAAGACACATTATGCGCCAACGCCGTCCAAGGTTGTCCGGCGCTACGAGTTTCACCAGCGGATGCAGCAGGAGGGCGAGACCATCAACCAGTACATTGCTGCCCTCCACAAGGCATCTGGGCACTGCGAATTCCGCAACCTGGATGACATCCTGCTCGACCAGCTCATCTGCACATTCGCCTGCAGCGCTGGCTCCTGGCTCGGCCTAATCTCACTCTGGCTGCCGCCCTGGATGAGGCCAGGGCCACCGAGTCCTCCACCAAGGCTGCCGAGTCACTACATCGCTTTGCATCCGGCAGAAAGGAGTCGAAGCCTCCTCCTTCCATGCATCGGGGCGTGCTAGACGAGCTGGGCAACGACAACGACGTCTGCCGCACCGACCAAAGGCGTCCCCTGGCTACCTCTGACTCTTCCCCTGCATGTGCTAGCTGTGGGGGGAGACATCCGAGAGCCTCATGCAGGTTCAGAGACGCTGTATGCCTGCGATGCAACAAATGAGGCCATTTGGCGCGAGTCTGCCACACCAATTTTCCAAATCGGGACGCGCATTCGCAGGATGCACCGAGAGGCGACCTGTCAAAGAAATTCTGGTGCAAATTCTCAAAACAGTGCCAAAAGTCCACCAACCTCGATCTTGAGACCAACCAGACACGGGTTGCAAGAGCCAGCTGCCACAGCATGGGCAAGCTCATGGTCAACGTATCAATCGACGGCGCCCCTATCGAGATGGAGATCGACACCGGCTCAGCGGTCTCGATCGTCGCATGGCAAACCCTGAAGCGTGCCCTGCCTAGCCTCCGATCTACCCGCCTGCGGAAGACCTCCATCCGTCTATCCGACTACCAGGGGAACAGAATCCCTGTCCTGGGTCAAGGCCGGTTCCGGGTGAAATTCAACACCTTCGAGGGGCCTCTACAGCTCACTATCGTCAGCGGCAGCCTCCCGAGCCTCCTCGGTCTCGATTGGTTTGAGACGCTCGGCCTAGGAGTGACCAGCATCAACTCCATCGGGTCCCATGAATTCGACGACATTTTCGACGAATTTAAGGATGTTTTCAGTGATGGCTTGGGCAAGTATGGGGGGAGTCCAATATCTTTTAATCTAGACCCGAATGTTGCCCCCATTCGCCTTAAGCCTAGGAGGGTTCCCCTGCTGCTTAGGGACAAAATTGACAAGGAGTTGGATAAGCCCATCAAACAAGGCATATTAGAACTGGTTGACCATGCTAAATGGGAGACCCCGATTGTCACTCCCGTAAAGAGGGACGGTAGCATTAGAATCGGTGCAGATTACAAATGCACACTTAACAAGGCTCTACAACAGAGCGCCTATCCGGTGCCGATTGTGCATCATCTGCTTCACTCCCTAGCTCCTGGTCGCCTGTTTGCCAAACTAGACCTTGCGCAGGCGTACCAACAGCTGCCGGTAGATGGCGCTACCACTGAGGCACAGACCATTGTGACTCACAGGGGAGCTTTCAAATGTTGCAGGCTGCAGTTTGGGGTCAGTGTGGCCCCGGGGTTGTTCCAGAGTGTAATGGAACGGTTATTCCAGAGTGTAATGGAACGTCTGTTGCAGAACCTCCCCGGGGTCGTGCCCTATTTTGATGACGTCCTCATCTCTGCCTGTGACCAGGACCAGCTCCGCTGTCGAGTCAGAATGGTCCTCTCAAAACTGCGTGCTGCTGGGCTTAAGGCCAAACGCAGCAAGTGCCTGCTGGGGGTGCCCGAGATCGAATTCTTGGGGTACAGAGTCAATGGTCAGGGCATCCACCCCACGGAAAGCAAGATTAGGGCCATCCACAAGGCCCCCGCCCCAAAGAACCAAGCGGAGCTCCAAGCCTTCCTTGGTCTCCTTAATTTTTACAGCCTTTTTCTTAAAGGCAAGGCCACCGTAGCAGAACCTCTCCACAGGTTACTAGCAAAAAACACCCCTTGGGTGTGGGGCCCCAAGGAACAAACGGCTTTCAACAATGTCAAAAAGCTTTTAACCAGCGACAGTTTTTTAATCCAATATAACAACACCTTGCCTTTGGTTCTGGCTTGCGACACCTCTCCAATGGGGTTCGGGGCAGTTTTGAGCCATAATCTTCCCAATGGCTCTGAGCTCCAGTGGCCTATTACTCACGCACCCTGTCGAGCGCCGAAAGGAACTACAGCCAGCTCGACAGGGAAGCATTGGCTTTGATTGCGGGAGTTAAAAAATTCCATGAGTATCTTTTCGGGAGGGACTTTGTATTAGTGACAGATCACAAGCCGCTCATTGGGCTACTCGCCGGAGACCGCCCTACACCGGCTGCCTTGTCCCCCCGTTTCGGCCGCTGGGCCATATTCCTGTCTGCCTACTCCTATCGCCTGGTACATCGGCCAGGAAAGGACATGGGCAATGCGGATGCTTTGAGCAGGTACCTGTTGCCCAATCTACTGACTGATATTGTTCCTGAAGCGGCTGTACTACTCATTGACCTTGCGGACTCAGGACTGGTCACCTCGGCCGAGATGGCTAAATACACGGCCAAAGACCCCGCACTCAGAACTGTGTTAAACTGGGTGTGGAGGGGATGGCCAAAGGACCTAGTCAGGCCTGAGTTGAAGCCTTATGCCCAACGGCAGCATGAACTATCTGAACAAGGGGGCTGCCTCCTGTGGGGCAATCGAGTAATCATTCCAACCAGTCTGCGTGCTGCTATACTTAGGACATTGCATGAAGGTCATCTGGGGATTGTCTGGATGAAAACCTTAGCCAGGGGGTATGTCTGGTGGCCGGGCATGGACAAGGAAATCCAACAGTGGGTCGGCCTTTCCAAGCCCTGTCAGGATTCGTGGCCAGGTCTGCCTAAAGCCCCGGTCCACGATTGGGACCAACCCAAGAGCCCCTGGTCTAGGTTGCACGCCGATTTTGCAGGCCCCTGCCATGGCCAAATGTTTTTAATAATTGTAGACGCCTATTCAAAATGGCTTGAGATATTTCTCATGGGCTCTACCACCGCTGAGGCCATTATCAAGGTTCTGAGGCATCTGTTCGCAACCCATGGCCTTCCTGATGTGTTAGTTACGGACAATGGGCCCCAATTCACGGCCACCCAATTTGAGGGGTACCTTGCTGACCAAGGGATCTGCCACGCCCTGTCCTCGCCCTTCCATCCGGCCACAAATGGATTGAGAAGCATTGGGGTGCTTAGGCCCCGGGGACTGGCAGGCCCGAATTGACAAATTCTTAATTGCACAGCATATAACGCCAAGTGCTACCACTGGCCGCAGCCCAGCCGAACTCCTCATGGGTCGCAGGCTTAGATCCGTCCTGGACCGTTTACACCCAAACTACGCCACTAAGGCAAAACCAGAGGTCACACAAAAAACCAGGGCCTTCTCCCTGGAAGATTCGGTATTCGCCCGAAATTATGCTGAGGGTTCCCTGTGGCTACCTGGGGTCATAGAAACAATCTTGGGTCCACTAACATACGAAGTCTGCCTCCAGGACGGATGCCTCTGGAAGAGGTACATAGATCAGCTACACAACCGAGTAAAAGGGGAATTTAACAAACCGCAAATGGTAACACCCTGTGTTCTTCCCCTAGCTAACTCACGCCCGAGTGTCTCGGAAGGCCTACCTGAGGAAGCTGAAGTCCAGCGGCATCCTCAATTAGAACCGGTTCCACCAGTCGAAGAGGCCACGCCCGATACATTCCAGGAGCTTCCATGCTCCAACCCAAGAGCGACAGCAGACCTGTCCGAACAGGCTGCTGCCTTGCCTGTGACTGAGCTGCGCAGGTCAGGGGGGGTTCCCAAACGCCCCGCCTACCTGCACGACTATGTTTGTCGGACTGCTCCATCTAGAAGGCTGTCAGACTGTGCTTTGCTGGTTGTCTTGAGTTGAGCTAATAAAAAAGAGCTGTTCTGAAGTCAGTCTCCTGTGGTCATTCCCACTCTCTAACAGAACACTTCAACTTTCAACAAGGTTATTGGCACCAGTGACTGAAACAAATGGGAGAAGACTGTTCATAAAGGAAAGAGAAAATTGTGAGTCTCCTAAGCAGCAATTTAAAGATTAGGGAAGAAAGCAAAAAACTTAGATAAAAGGTATCAGGAAAGTGGCAAGAGCAAAGAACCTGAAAAGCTGCAAGTGACTGAACAGCTGCTGGGATCAACAGGTGGTGGTGAGACACATTACTGTGCATTTATAGGATTTAGACTAAGCAAAAGTCATTTGAAAAACTGTCTCACAGCTATACAAGAAATAAATCACAATTTATGAACTGTCCTTTGTAAAAAAAAATCCACAAAAAATTCTCCATCTGGAGGTAGGACAAATCTAAATCAGTGTGTATCAGTAATGGGTTCCACTTACCTTTGCTACCGAGAGCACGCGGGCGAGCACACAACGCTTCTGTGCATGCGCAGAGCATTTTTGATGACATCCGGGCAGGTGGGTGGAGCCTTCCGCCGCCGCCGCTACCAGTTCGCAGAACTGGTGCGAACCGGTAGCAACCCACCACTGGTGTGTCATGACATGTGCCCTCATTTAGACATTAGCACAGATTGTTATAGGTAATGCTGCAACAAGGATTACTTCTTTATGACCAGAAAATGGGAAAGGACCGATGTTGAGCAGTGTTATAATGAAGGAGGTGCCATCTGTAACTTGGGAGGCAATTTCAGAAGTCCCTGCAAGAAAGCCATTCAGATCTTCAGCAAGTGCCCGCTGTCCTTCCTGGCAGATTGTTGAGGGGGCGGGGGGGGGGGAAGGGGCAACAAAAAAGAAAAGGGAGAAACAGGAGATTTAGGGGGA
>QLTV01003753.1:466621-483990 GCA_003457575.1 Thermophis baileyi | reverse complement strand
CAGCCTCCCAGCTGATCAGCGCAGCTTCCAGTCAGGCCCCTGCAGCTTCCTCACCCTGAATGGCAACCCCAGGGGGGCGGGGGCTGGGGCGGGGCTGAGGCACAGGGGGCATGGGGGGCACGGGATGGGCGGGGCCAGCCAGTGGTGGGATTTGCCGGTTCAATGAACTAAGCAGAATCTTAACATCCAGTTCACCCGAACCGGTGCAAACCGGCTGCAGCCCACCACTGCACTTACTGCCCTATAACTAGTTACGTTATGATTACTGGAGACTCTATTATGAGAATAAGGAAGACTGTTAAGTAAAGCAAAGTGACTTTTGACCTGCGGAAGCTTCCTGGACTACTTAAATGGAATTGATTAATAATTCTGAGATGTAAAGGACTATGATTACTGAACTTTCTGAGGAGTAACATTGGACTGGAATATATTGCTTTTGGACTTGAGTAAGAGCGGGACTTATTAAATTAAGACAAGATGCTCCATCAGGGGGAAAAGAGTGAGATTTCAAGAGAAATGGCATTGATGTTTCAAAGCATTAGGGGTACTATGGAAAAGAAGCACAGAGAGGTAAAGTATCAAATGCAAGGCATATATGGGAAAACTTTTTACCTGTAGAACAGTGTAATGAATGAAGATCAAAGAGTCCAGGAAAGAGAGGAGACAACAGAAAGAATGGAGGAAAAGAGAGAACAGACAAATCAGCAAATAAAGCAAGGAGATGAGAAGGAGAAGATGATAAAGATAATAATGACTGATGAAATAAACCAAGGGGAAAGTATTTTAAGAGATTTAAAAATGGAATCGGATAAGCTGGAAGATACTTTTGAAAGGGAGATACAGGCTTGGGTCGACACTCTGGAGACCTGGCAGCTTAGGAGGATAGAGATGGGAGAAATATTCAGACTGAATGGTAAAGACGCAGATGTTGATAGAGACAAAGATCTAAGAGAGGATTATGGGAAGCAAGCTAAAAAACGAATAAGAATTGAAGTATTAAAATGGACAAGAGATGATGGATAGAAAGGAAATATTTTTTCCCCTAATATAATGATGGCCTGATTAAAAACTAGAATAGAGGTAGAAATAAGAATGCACACTTTTATATAAAGCAATAGTTAGATGGAAAGATTGGAGGTTGAAAGATGGTATTATTATGTATGTTTAAATAATATGATGATTGGAACTAGAGTGGTGTATTGAAACATTGAATAACCAAATAATGAAGGACTATGTCTTAATATAAACATGTGTATTAACACTAGGGTTAGTAATGGTGGCTTGACTAGAAGCCAGAATACAGGTAGAAATAAGAAACAGGGGGAATATTAGCATATATAATTTTTATATAATAGAATATAAGCAATAACTAGATGGAAAGACTAGCAGCTGAAAGATAGTATTACTATGTATGCTTAAATAATATCATTGCCATTAAAATGGAACATTGAAATATTGAATGACTACTTTAAAACAAACATGTATATTAATACTAGGATTACATAAATTTGATTAATGTAACAAATATTATTAATATTATTATCGCTACTTGTATCAAAATGAATTATACCCAGAGGCCACACTGTTCATGTATGGATATTGATGTATATTTAAAAATAAAAATCCATTAAAACTTAAAAAAAGAGAAAGGGAACTCAATGTAAATAAATAAGATATATTTCCCTTATTATCCATGAGGTTACCTGCCAGTCTAGAAACTACGAATAACAAGACCTTGGACTTGGAGAAATGTACTTTACATTTTTTTGCATGAGTAAAATACATACATACATAACACACACACACACACACACACACACACACATACACACATATACACAGACATACACACAAACACACACACACACACACACACACACACACACACACACATCACCTGGTATTTTGTTTTGTTTTGTATTACAATTTTATTGTTTACTGTATTATGACCTGCTTAGAGTTAGCTTAGAGTTGGCCAGGGCCAATCAAAGCAAATAAATACATTTACAGTATATCTTTGCAGTCAGTAATTGTACCATTGTACAGCTACATTATTGTCTGAAATAATGATTCTAAACTCATGCTTGTGAATCTAATGCTAAGGCATGTCAATATGTTGAGCTAAACTATGAAATGTCAAGAAATATGTATTTTACTTCTGAGTCTTAATTGGGATATTGACTTTTGGATTGACAGGTGCTCCACAGACATTCTGACCTGCAAATAAATCTCCTATTCATTCACTGAGGAGGATTCAGAAGAAAAACATGATCTTTGTGAAACCTGTAAATATCAGCCTAAAGTATTCTAGAGCATTAATAACAGAATAACAGAGTTGGAAGGGACTGTGAAGGGTCCTCTAGTCCAATTCAATGATCAAGAGGAGACCCTTTACCATTTCAGATAAATGGCTATCCAATTTCTTCTTTAAAACCTCCAGTAATGGAGCACCAACAACTTCTGAAGGCAAGCTGTTCCACTGAATAATTGTTCTGTTAGGCAATTTCTCCTTATTTGTGGGTTAGATCCCTCCTTGATTAGTTTCCATCCATTGCTTCTTGTTCCTCTTGCTTCTCTGTGCTCTTTCTAGAGTCATCTTTGTTGCTCTTCTCTACACTCTTTCTAGAGTCTCATCATCTTTTTTATATCATGGCAACCAAAAAACGAAATCAATATTCCAAATATGGTCTTACCAAAGCATTATAAAGCAGTTCCTACACTTCACATAATCTTGATTCTATCCCTCTGCTAATGCAGCCTAGGAGAGTTTTGGGTTTTTTGGCAGATGCAATACACTGCCTGCTCATATTTAAGTGGTTGTCTACTAGGACTCCTATATCCCTCTCATACTTACTCCTATTTAGTCAGGTACCACCAGGGGTGGGCTGCTGGGGGTTCACAGGGGTTCGGGAGAACCTCTAGCTAAGATTCTGTGCAGTTTGGAGAACCCCCAAATCCCACTCCTGGCTGGCCCCACCCTGCCCACCCTGCCCAGCCCCTCCCAGGAGTCCCCACGCAGCTCATTTTGGATGCAGGTAAGTGCAGGGCGCGCTCAGAGGCTCGGGGAGGGTGAAAAATGGGCCTACCGGAAGTTCAGGAAGGCCGGAAATGGGCCCATTTCTGGCCTCCAGAGGGCCTCTGGAGCCTGGGGAGGCCGTTTTCACCCTCCTGGAGGCTCGAGGAAAGCCTACGGAGCCTGGGGAGGGCAAAAACATCTCCCTACCATGGTGCAGGAGGCTGACTAGGCCACGCCCACCATGGCCACACCCACCCAGAGAACCCCTTGCTAACACTTTTGAAGCCCACCCCTGGGTACCACCTATTTTATATCTATACATTTGGTTTTTCTTGTCTAAGTGTAAAAATTAAGTGTAATCTTGAATTCCAATTAAAGATTTGGAGATAATCAGAATTAAGCACAACCAATATATTCCCATTTACTGAAAAAAACCCCAATTCTAATAGAAGACTTATTCAAAATGAAACCTAATTTTAGGGTCCTGTACAAAAAATCTGAACATAAATAAATCTTTTTATAGTAAGCATACTACAATTAGCCCTTAGTTAGATCTAGAAGAATTGAGATCCAGGTGCCATGGGAATGGATGGGCTCCTGTCCTTGTCCATCTCAGCAGTTTGAAAGCAGACTAATATGACTAGATAAAGTGGGAAGGTAACAGCACTCCATGATATCATGCTGCCCACATGACCACAGAAATGTCTTCATACAGCATTGGCTCAAGAGTCTTGAAATGGAGATGAGCTAAATGATTACAGACCGGTTGCTCTGACATCTGTAGTTATGAACACCTGACATCTGTAGTTTTGAAAGGGTAGTGCTGGCCCACTTGAAAATCATCATGGACCCCCTTGCAGTTTGCCTACCATGCAAATAGATAGGCAGATGATGCTGTTAACATGGCACTGCACTATATATTACAACATCTTGAATGCCCAAGGACCTATGCAAGGCTTCTTTTTCATTACTATCATCCCAGAAATTCTTCACTCTAAACTGACTCAGCTAGCTGTACCTATCCACACTTGTACATGGATTATAAGCTTTCTGACAGATAGAAAGTAGCAGATGAAGCTAGGTAAAATCATATCGACTACCTCGTTCAATTAGCACAGAGGCCCCCCAGGACTGTATGCTCTCTCCATTACTTTTTTCTCTATATACCAATGACTGCATCTCAAAGAATCCCTCAGTTAAAGTACTGAAGTTTGCAGATGATACAACAGTTCTTGGTCTCATTTGAGATGGTGATGAGTTTGCATACAGACAGGAGGTTGAACAACTGGCCCTGTGGTGCAACCAGAACAATCTGGAGCTGAACACACTTAAAACTGTTGAGATGAAAGTGGATTTTAGGAGATCTCTTATTCTACCACCTCTTACAATATTAGACACAGTATCAACAGTAGAGACCTTCAAATTTCTGGATTCTGGAATGACCAGTTGGTGTCACAGTGGGACAGTTATGGGATAGTTATGGGACTGCGGCCCTATTTAGATCAGGAGGCTCTGCTCACGGTCACTCATGCCCTTATCACCTCACGGCTTGACTATTGCAATGCGCTCTACATGGGGCTACCCTTGAAGAGTGTCCGGAGACTACAACTGGTCCAGAATGCAGCTGCGCGAGCAGTCATGGGTGTGCCAAGGTACACCCACACAAGTGCCATCCTTCGCGAGCTGCATTGGTTGCCGATTGCGCTCCGGTCACAATTCAAGGTGTTGGTTGTTACCTTGGCCTTCTTCAGGTCCCGTCGGCCAGACAGTGCCGGCTGGCGGGACCGCGGGGGAGGGCCTTCTCTGTAGCCGCTCCGACTCTGTGGAACCAACTTCCCCCCGAGAGCCGTACTACCCCCACCTTACTGGCCTTCCGTAAAGCCCTTAAGTCCTGGCTTTTCCGGCAGGCCTGGAGCCAATATTTGTTCTGATTGGCCCATGCATGGTTGCGTGAATGTTTTATTTTAAATATAGTTGGGGTTTTTTTTTTTCCCCCCTTTCTTTTTTAAATTGTTTTTATATGTTTTATTTTTTATGATGTAAGCCGCCCAGAGTCCTTCGGGAGTTGGGCGGCATATAAATTTTATAAAATAAATAAATAAATAAATAAATAAATAGCAGAGCTCTGTGAGCACCGTGAAACCCAGCCGACACCTGCTTGCCAGGAGACCCTACGGTGCCAAAGCCACCCTGGAGGGGTGGTGAAGAAAGGAGGGATGCTTTGTAGATCGCGAGGAATCAGCAATTTCCTCGTTTGATTAAAAAAAAAAAACCTCCTGATCGGCAGCAGAGATGACGGCCATTTTGGCTAGACCAAAGGTGTGACAAACAGGACAAGAAGAATTTGTGCGATTTGTGGGCAGTGAATTGAAACTGGGTGAGACAATTTTCAACTTCTATATTAGAGACTTAAACCCAAATAAAAAAATTCTTAAAAAAAAAGATTCTTCCAAACGTTAAGAAAGCATGCCTCCATTCAAAACTCAAGAAAGGAAAACCCCAAGTCCATGTTTATAGAGAAAGGTGCTTTTACTGAGTATGAACTGATAGCAACAAAAGAAACATAACACAACATGGACAAGGTGATTGGACATGGACAAGTCCTAGGTGACATGGAGAAAGATTACAGACCTAAAAGTGAAACAAACTGGCATGGGAAGACTGTGAAGCTTTAAAATAGAAAAGGACTGGACTGGAACTGTTAGTAGCATGAAAAGTGATTTAATTTGTGGATAATATTGCTTGATTATTGGAAGAATTTGTACAAAGAAAGAGGAACTTCGTGTTTCATTTCTTATATTTCCCCCTTAGTTTTGCTGTGTTTAAAGCTGGATTTTAGAGCGGGGGTGCCATCTACTGGTCAAAGATGATATTATATTAGTGCTTCATGAGAATAACCTTGGACAGTAAAAAATTATTTGATATTATTGAAGAATAACAAGATGAGAAGAAAGAAAATAGTGAAAGGTAAACAACACCTGGAAGGCCTTTTTATTTCAGTTTCATATCTACTGGAATTTTGGCTGCTTAGAAGTATTAGTGAGCTGTTTGAAGAATTTTAAGGTAAGGTGGATTACAATTAACAAGAAACATCCTTGAAACTGAATACCTAACTTTGTGGACTAAACACATGTGGGGCAATTTGGTGGGCCAATCTGGATTATTAAAATCATTTGACAGAACATTCTACGAGGTGAAAGAAGAAGAAAAATTGAATAAGACTTAAAAACTTGGAAATCTTAGAGGGTGCAAATTGGAAAATTTTAAGGACTATAAATTTAAGGGATTTTGAGGAACATTTCCAGGACTTTGTAAATTTTATTAATACTGGTGTTTTTGGTGTTTCTGGACAATTGGGATATTGAAATATTGAGCAGTGATTAGTGTAGTACAGCGGTTCTCAACCTGTGGGTCGTGACCCCTTTGGGGGTCGAATGACGCTTTCACAGGAGTCGCCTAAGTGCGTGCTAGCCTGCCATCTTGGTGACTGGCAATGAGCACGCACGGGGAGGGGGCGGGGTCATGGTGGCGGGGCGGGGGTCGCGGCATTAGGAAGGTTGAGAACCACTGGTGTAGTATATCAGCACAAAATGTCTCAGCAAGGGAAAACAAACATAGTCTATAAAGAAATATTATTGATGTTTCAATGTATTAAGGAAGATATAACAAGAAATCATAAGGAGATGATGGAATTGATGCAAGATACTGTGAGATTAGGAAAACCCCAGCAAATGACAATAAAAAATGAATAAAGAACTCAGAAAATACAGGAGAAACCAGAAAGAGCTGAGGAGAGAATAGAGGAGATAATTCCAAAAATGATACAAACAGACAAAGAGATGGAAGAGATAGCAATAATCTCAAACATGGAACAAATAGAATATTTTAAAAAAATTCAAAAGAAAAAAGAGAATAAAGAGAAAGATCTCCTAAAAATGAGGGAACTGCGGATGGGTGCTCTAGAGATTCAACAGCAAGAGATAGATGCTGTGGCAGAGGAAATATTTAGATTAAATAAACATGACAAAAGGAGTTACATGATACCAGAGGAGAAGCTGGAAAGATTCACCAAAAAGTTAATAAGAGTTGAAATTCTAAAAAGGGCAAGAGATGATGGATAGATATAGAATATTTTTTAACATGGTGGTTATTTTATTAAGTGTTAGAAAAAAGTAGAAAATAGAAATTGAGAAAATAGTATTATGTATACTGAAATATAATAGAACATATCATAATTACTATATATACACAAATGTTAGAAGTTGAAAAATTACAATTATGTATACTTAAATGGTAATATTATTATCACAATTGTATGCAAAGTATATTAACCCAGATAATACTCTGTTCACCAAGCACTTATCGATGTTAAAGAAAAAAATCATAAATAAAATTATATATTTAAAAAAAAGTTTCTGGATTCTATAATCTCCCAGGATGTCTAACATTAGAACCATCATTAAAAAGGCACAACAAAGAATCTTCTTCTGCATCAACTCAATAAGTTCAGACTGCCTCAGGAGCTGTTGATACAATTCTACAGAGGAATTATTGAGTCTGTGATTTGTACTTCTATAACTGCCTGGTTTGGTACAGCAACCAAACAGGACTGAAACACACTTCAGTGGATAGTTAGGACTGCAGAAAATACAATTGCAACCAATCTGCCTTCCATTGGGGACCTGAATAGTGAATGGGTCAGAAAAGATGTGTGAGGAAAATACCTACGGACCTTTCACATCTTGGACATAAACTCTTTCAATTCCTCCCCTCAGGACAATACTATAGGGCATTACATGCCAAAACAACTAGACACAATTCCCGCCCCCCCCCCGGTGCCATCACTCTGCTGAACACTTAATTACCATAGTACGGTCTTACATCTATTTACACATGTAGTATGGCTGTATTATTATTAACCTTATCATCTTTTCTATTACATTCTTCTATTGGTATTTTATGATTGTCAACATCCAGCCCGAGAATCCCAATAAAACTCCAGGTTCATTTTGTTTCTGAAAATCTGACTGCTTATTGAATATACTGCATGGTAATGTCGAAGCAAAACTAACTCTGAGCTTACCAGACACAGGTTTATAGAATTAAACAATACTTTCCCCAGCCAAACACCCAATCTCTCACATAGGCCATTTAAACAAGTTCACTTTGTTATGGGAGCCATCTGCTTCAACTCCACACCTGCTGCGATGTCCTTGAAAAGGTTTCAGGCTCTCAGAGTCTTCAGTGGAATTGTTGAGATTTCATTTCTCCATTTAACCCATTCTAAAGCAACACCTCCTCCTCCTTACTCTAATGGCAAGTTGAAAAGAAGACGCACGTAGCTGCCAAAGTTTTCATACTTGACAATTTGTTGTTTATGTGTACACTGAGAGCTTATGCACCGGAGACAAATTTCTTGTGTATCTAATCACACTTGGCCAATAAAGAATTATATTCTGTTCTTCTCCTAAAGAATCTTAGGGTTCTATTCTATTCTATTCTATTCTATTCTATTCTATTCTATTCTATTCTATTCTATTCTATTCTATTCTATTCTATTCTATTCTATTCTATTCTATTCTATTCTATTCTATTCTATATTGATGAAGTTTTATCTTTGGACATCAGACATTAACATAGACTTGGAAATCCAAATCTTAATCAAGTTCTCCTCTTTAATTTTTATTAAGTGATTTCCCAATCCATCTACAGATAGCTCTCAAGTTATGACCATTTGTTCAGCAACCATTTATTTATAATGGTACGGAACAAATGATACTTATGATCATAGTTCCAACTGTGACAGTGTCTCAGGGATCATTTGATCAGGACCAGAGTACTTGTGGCACCTGGCTCACAATTATGACATCACAGTGAGTTGCAATCACATGATGACAATTTCCAATGTTCTCCTACCAGCTTTTCACAAGCAAAGTCAAGGGGAAAGTCAGCAGTTAAGTCAGAAGTTGTGGTCATGTCAGGTCCTTGCTTAATGACCCATGCATTTTTGTTTAACAATGGCAACCAAGACTACTGGAATTACCATCACTAAGCAATGTGATCAAAAGCATTCCCTTGCTTTTACAGATCTGTGAAAGTCATAAATGCAGGCATTGGTCGGAAAGTTACTTCTCCATCACCATGATATTGTGGCAAATAGTCCCTGTCCAAGGCAGATAAAAAGGATTACCTATAGAGCTTTCTTTATATAAGCATGCAATTTGAAGTAGAACTTCTTGCACTTTGTATATCCTAAATCCATGTAGCCATGTAATTCTATTACTTATTACCTAGACATGCCAATGACAAATTTAGTCACAATATTCACAGTACTGGGGACCCACAAGATTCCAAATACATTATTTCTCAGGCAACTGATTCTTTAGATGACATGACCCATTGTGAATATAATAGCTGAATTTTTTTATCTACCAAACATTTCTACAGCATAATGAATAACTGGACCTATCCCACTTGAATCTCTAAACAAATAGTTGGCTGTCATGGAATGTCTTATAAAGCTCTCATTTTTAATCAATATTGTGTTGGAACTATAGTATTTTAAAATGCATAATAAAAAAATATGGAGGATCCATGCATGTCATAATCACAAAATGAATATTGCTTGTTGCTAATAGTTTTTGAAATAAGCAACAAAGGTCAGAGGATTTGCATATATATTGTAAGATTGTTTTCCCCCATAGCAATAAAAATAGTAGAAACTTATGCCTAGCTATCTTGAGAGAAAACTATATTATCCCAATAATGATTTGTATGATGGAAATCACCTGCAGAGATAGTCTTTTTTAATATATTTAGAGAAAACAATTTTAAAACTAAATAGCTCCTTTTAAGTAAATAAGTAAGTAAAGTAAATAATATTGTTTCCTTCAAAATGGGTAAGAAGGAATGCTGTTACAGGGAACATAATAACGTTCTATTGGCTTTTAAAGTAGAAATAGCACAGATACCAGCAGTAGCTAACATATTTGATACATTCAATTTACTGAAATTGCTTCCTGCAAAAGTCATCTGTCAGCAAATATGTCTGCAATGACATACTATATATCTGAAATATATTTTTAGAAAATGGCCCAGATGTATATAAGAGTACCAAAAAATAGAATTATTCGTGCAAAAACAAACCATGAAAGTATGTCCTGTTCCTGAACACAAAGAAAATAATCCATTATCATTCTGCATCCCAGCTGATAAAAGTTTGCCAGCATGGCTATACTACCCACTGTAGTAACTTACCTATTGGTATGAACAGAATAATTGCATATCCATGTCTCTAGATGTATTAGTCTTTGCACCTTACAAAAGTTTTATCATTTAAGTATGTGTTGTCAGATAGAATAAACCTTGTGAGATACTGTAGATTTTATATTATTGCTGGAGGATTATGGAAATGAGTAGGAAGAATAGTGGAAGCATGTTTGGTCGTTTTGTTGGGGGAGAAAAAACGACTCTTACAGGGGATCCATAGGTGTGTTGCCATAGGCCCGGCTTACTATTTTCTTTCTCGATTGTACTCATTTGCATTATAGATTTCAATTTGATTATGCTATTGTAAATAAAATTACTAGAAAATTCACTTGATTCTGTAGCAAAGATGTAGTAAAAATAAAGACGTCTCAAATTGAAGGCCCGCTCATAATAAGGCTTAAATAAAGAAGCATGAATGGAGAAACTTTGCACAATCAAATCAAAGGTCAAGCCAGTCCAACATTCTGGGTAATCCAATGAAAAACAAATGAATCTATGCCCCAACTCTCCTGGTCTTTCATAAGACTTTAAAGACCTGGACTGGCCCAGGGCCTGGGCCTGGCTATGTGCAGGGACCCACTTTCATTGTTTTTATTTTATTTTAATTCTGTTTGCCATGCAGCATAATGTGTTGACATGAATAAAAAAAATAAAGATATTCCTTTTGCTGAACACAAAGACTTATTTAACTAACAATATGCCAATATGCCAAAGCCAGCACTGCAGGCTACTTCAGCTGACTGCTAGCTGCAGTTCGGTGGTTCAAGTCTCACCGGCTCAAGGTTGACTCAGCCTTCCATCCTTCTGAGGTGGGTAAAATGAGGACCCAGATTGTTGGGGGGCAATATGCTAACTCTGTAAACTGCTTAGAGAGGGCTGTAAAGCACTATGAAGCGGTATATAAGTCTAAGTGCTATTGCTATTGCTATAAAAGAGAAACAGGGATACCAAGACAGACCAACCCTTTGCCTCATTTATATCTTGTCCTTTTCCTAGTAGTCAAAATAGGCAAATAAGAACAAATACAATTTTAGTTTATCTGTGGATTATGTAAAGTGTTCTTATTATATTGCTTTTCTGCATTTAATTTCAATGGATGGCTTTAAATTCTAAATATTGTGTCAATATTTTTCATTTCATACCATACAAAATGTATTAGATTTGCATCTAATGTAACTCTTCTACATGCCACTGGTTAAAAATCACAATAATTGGTGTCAGACATTGTACAAGAACAAACAGCAAACAAATGATATTAGGATTTGTTACTTAAATATTTGTTCTTAAAAACTGGCTCTATTTCTTTTGAATGGACCACCCATGTTTTATTACAAATTAAAGTGGGGGAAGATGGAAAAGGGAGTGCCATGTAGGCCATCATGTGCTTCAAATACATATTTAAATAAATGTTATACAGAAATCTGTCAATATTTAATATGGCTATAAAACCTGCTTGTGTAAAATGCCACTATAATATTATTTATTGAGTACCTCTATTATTATCATTAGTTGCACAGACAGCCATATCTTTAGACTGGATTTGACATCTTTATCCACCAATCAAGTCTCTCCCAAGGACCCGGGACAGGCACATGTTATGGTTTGATGGTGTTAAATATTGCCACATGCTCAGTTATTCTTTATTTTAATTCTTTTTGAATGAGAGGGCTTTGTTCTTTCTGAGGAAAAAGCAGAGGAGAGGTCATATCTTTTGGGAATGAAAAAGATTCAATATCTATGCTGGCTTCCACTATTGCTGACTCCCCTGATTTGCCTCTACAGTCTGAGTTATTTCTGGCAAGGCTTTGATTTCTTTGCCTTAAGTGGATCTTTGCAGTTCTTCTAATTCTTCTTCTTGAATATTGCATATTATAAACCAGTGTTGATCTGCTAGCCTCTGTTCTTATATTTCTAATTCTGAATGTTGTTTTTTCCAAAACTGGTGCATTATTTTCATTCTAACATCTTCTTGTAGGACTTCATTTGTAATAAACAATCATTATTTTTTGTTTTCAATCTTTATATATTTGCAATGGGTAAACAACTTTTTTTCCAGTAGTTCTGCAGCTGCTGGTTGCTCAGCTCACAGTCCTATATAGCCCATTTGTCACCAGATGTGCAGGAACTCCTACTCCTGGCACTGTCCTTGTTGACTCGAACAATGACTGATCCAGTATTGGCTGTGGTAAATTATATCTCATTATATTATTTATGGAAGATAAATTCTTCATCTGTTTCCTCTAATGAGGCATTGGTAGAATCTGCATGGTAGATTCTCTGCACAGTCTCTTCTTCAGAGCATATAAGTCCCACAACTGCATCAAGGTAATGACTTACTGGGGGATGATGATGATGATGATGATGATGGTGGTGGTGGTGGTGGTGGTGTCTATTTGTCAGTCATACAAGATTTATTAGTTTTCACTTTTTTAATTATCAACAATATATTCCAATGTTACATATGCAAGCTTGTGGATTATTTTTTTCAAACAAACAAAAAGCCCTTTCCTGTTTCTTTCATATTCTTTCATTGCTGTGCTGTAATGCACTATTGCTACTGTGATTTGTTTCAGAAATTCCATATCCAGACGCTTCTTCATTTACATCATCATTAACAATTCCCAAAGGGACACAAAATGATTAGAATTAGACTCTTGCCTGTCATCTTTCAACACACAATGGTGCCTGTTCATCCAAACTCAGTACTGATACTTCCTGTTTCCATCAATCAGCTCCTTAAACCCTATTAACTAAACCAATATATATGGGTACCAGAAGAAATATACTTACAATTATAATTGCAGTTCAGTTTTAAAACTGAAAAGTTATCAGTTTCTTAGTAGTGAGAATTCCTATACCAGAAATAAACTGTATATTTATTTGTATTTGCATCAGTGGTGGGATTCAAATTTTTTTACTACTGGTTCTGTGGGCGTGGCTTGGTGGGTGTGGTGTGGCTTGGTGGGCGTGGCTTAGTGGGTGTGGCAGGGGAAGGATACTGTAAAATCTCCCTTCCCCACTCCAGGGGAAGGTTACTGCAAAATCCCCATTTCCTCCTGATCAGCTGGGACTCGGGAGGCAGAGAATAGATGGGGGCGGGGCCAGTCAGAGGTGGTATTTACCGGTTCTCCGAACTACTCAAAATTTCCGCTACCAGTTCTCCGAACTACTCAAAATTTCCACTACCGGTTCTCCAGAACTGGTCAGAACCTGCTGAAACCCACCTCCGATTTGCATATTATTGCTTTAAATATGTTGCTATTATTAAAGTTCAAAATTAATTATTTTGAAGTCTTATATCAATTTGCTACAATACATGTCCTATATTGAATTTTTTTTAAAAAAATGAACAATGAACAAAGCTGCAAGCTGCAAGCACATACTGAAGGAATTATGTGTGGTAATTAGACATGGACTTAGACTTAGAATAACTTTATTGTCACTTACTTACATATTTTACTTAACTATGTTCATTATTCCTGGGCCAAAATTTTAGTGAAAATCTATGGTGATACTGTTATATTTTTAGCATTAATAAAATTGTTTCCAAGTGAGATTATGACAGCAAAACTGTTAAAACACTTGTTGTAAAACAGCCAAAGGCAATGCATTTCACAAAGTAATATTGAACAGTTTAATACTGAAGCAATAGTTGGCGTTCAATGAATGGTTGATCTTTATCCAGATGACTTGTAGCCAAGAAACTGATGTCATCCTATTAGTATCCAAATTAATAAGAGCCTCAATACACTCTTTTGCCACTAAAAGCTCAGCAAAATCAATTGGCATTTTTAAAGCACAATTATAAAAATGTCAATTCAGTAACCACAATACTGTAATTAATATACTTAGATTACTTATTTAGAAAATAACTAAAAAGTTCCATAATATGCATGGGATTTTACATACATACATATTCATGACTACCACCTATGACTGAGCTATAGCCCTAACTGCTTTATCTAGGATTCTCAAAATCTTTCAAGAAAGGGAAAATTGGACTCATGGTAGAAATTGCCTAATACAACTGAGTCAAGAGATTTAGGAGCAGACATGCTTCTTCATGATAACCCATAAACCTTCCAAATTCAGAACTTATTCTGCAGAGAACTCTATCTTTTCCCAAGGTTAAAAAAAATGCACTCACTTCAAGACATATTTTCCCAATTGTCTCACTAGACTCTGTTATAGTGATGTCAGACCATATATCTTTTCAAACTCCATTCTGACATCATTGAAATGTTTCATGGCTCACATGGAAATCAATGTACATATAATTTTATGCACATACACTTTGATCCTGTAGAATATTGCATCAAAGTCCAGTCTGAGATGCTAATTACATATGGTATACATAATATTCCAGTATTTTTATCCTGAATTTAACACTATCATTAAGTTGCATTTTACAACTAATGGACATAATCATAATTAAGTCTGTAGAGATGAGAGATACATTCTATTACAGCCCGTCTGAAACTGTTAAAAGTACCATAGGCCTACTGTACACATAATATTCACATATCATGTCTGTTTGTCTCTATATAATCTTTTATAATATTATTATTATAAAATTGTCTCCAACTGTGCAGGGTTGGATTACAGGTTCTTTTGGATTTAGAAACAATGAACAATACCAGTATTAGTAGTGTGTTTACTTTATTTTCATTATCTTTATTATAATGAGGTATAATAACATCTGGGGCTCCTCATGGACTCATGACTCCCTCTTGATAAGCAGGTGACTGATGTGGCTAGGAGCGCCCTTGCACAACTTTGTATTGTGCACCAGATGCACCCATTCCTCAATTAAGTGGCCCTAATCATGATCACTCATGCCCAGGTTATCTCCTAATTGTTCTATTGCAATGTATTGTTCATGGGACTGTCCTTGAACAATATCTGGAAATTTCAGCTGGTGCAAAATACAGTAGTATGAACAGTTTTGTGTGTTTCTGATAAAACAAATATTACAAATCTGCTTTGTGAGCTGCATTGGTTACCCCTCTTCACCCCCGCAGTGGCAGCAGCAGCAGCAGCAGTAGAGACCAAGCGCCAGTTGGGCGCCCGGCCCAAAACCCACACCAAGTGGTCGGCCACCCAGGAGCTTTACCTGAGGAAAGATACCGGCTACCAGTCTGCATTTCAGGAGTTGGCGAGAAAACACATGGTTGCTTCGATGAGGGAGGAGGGGACCGCGATCCTCAAATGGAGGTCAACAGGACCCATGGACCTCAGTGAGTCCGGGAGTGAAAGTACCAGACTGCAACCCATAGTCAGAACCTGAAGGGGCTGCCAGAGAAGCTCGGCCAACTCAGCCTTGGTAGCATCGGGCAGCATCAAACGTCCGGCCAAGCAATGGTGCTCCTTGGCCAGCCAACCTTTACGTTTCCCACCCAGAGAGACTGATCTACTCAGGGAGCAACCCCAGTGCTGCTCCTGCTAGCACAGTCTAGCATGCAACCGAGTCTCCCCAGGAGGGCCCGATCTACCTCCTTGACAGCCTGGCCTTCCAGCCCTCCAACGCCATCCTTGGCACGGTTGAGCCCCAGCCCACGCCGGAGCCCGTCCCAGTGCCAGAGACCCAGTGGGGCAACCCCAGATGCTGCCAGCAGGGCATGTGCTGCCCGGGTGGGCATACTATCTGGGCCAAGGCTGGATCCAGCTCCAGTGGATGCATGCTCCTGTCCCCACGCCTCAGCCGCCGCTGCCACCCGCATGGCCAGCAGCCCCACCCCACTTGAGGGCCACCTTTGATGGAAGCCCAGATAAGCTGGCCTTCTACCTGAACCAGGTGTGGACCCACATTGACTGCTACAGAGATGATTACTTCACTGACCGAGAAATGATTTGGCTCCTTCGAGGAAATGCCTCCAGGTCAGTAGGGCCCAACGGACAGCAAAAGCTTCCTTCTCCCAAATCGCCCACCTCCTTTCGGTCTCAGTTAATTTACGGGAGGTGTAGGCACAGGGTTGTAGAGCCCCATCAGCATTCACTTGCAGTAGTACTGCTCCAACCGCCACGTCGCTGGCATCGGCTTGAACCACAAAAGAGCATCCATGTCAGGGTGCTTAAGGACCGGCTCAGCCGCAAATAGTCGCTTGAGCTCCTCGAAAGCTGCCTGGTACTCCACACTCCAAGGGCCAACTAGGTTTAGGCTTGGCCTCCCCTTTTGTTTTGAGGAGGTTGGTGATTGGCAGCACAATCTGGGCAAAAGAGGGGATGAACTGCGGGTAAAAGTTGGCAAAGCCTAGGAAACTCTGCAGCTGTTTACGGGTACGTGGGGCCGCCCACTCCATGACTGCCTGCACCTTCTCGGGATCCATTTCAATGCCCTCATGCGATATGCGGTAACCCAAATAGTCAATTTTACTCTGGTGAAACTCGCATTTTGACAATTTAGCATACAGCTCAGCAGCCATGAGCTTTTTCAGGACTGATCACACCAGTCTCATGTGTTCCTCCATGGTCTCCGAGTAAATGAGAATGTCATCAAGATTAAACCAAGACCCCCTTGTAGAGGTGCTCATGGAGCACTTCGTTAATCAGTTGCATGAATACTGCTGGCACCCCCTGTAGACCAAACGGGAGCACCCGAAACTGGAAACAACCTAGAGGGCAGTTAAAAGCAGTTTTCCACTCGTCCCCTTCTTTAATTCGGACTCGGTAATAGGCCTGTCTTAAGTCCAGTTTGGTGAAAATCTTTCCCTTGGCTAGATGGGCTAGCATGTCCTTCATAAGGGGCAGGGGGTAAATATTCTCAACGCAAATGGTGTTTAGGTTCTTATAGTCCACACATAAGCGAAGAGAGCCATATTTCTTCTCTCGGAAGAGCACCGGGGCAGCCACTCGTGGCCTAGCAGGTTGGATGAAACCTCGTTTCAGATTTTTGTCAATGAAGTTTCGTAGCTCCTCAAGCTCACGAGGGGTCATGGAATAAATATTAGGTTTGAGGAGTTTCACCCCTGGCAGGATCTCTATGCTGCAGTCTGTGGGCCGATGGGGTGGGAGCACGTCCGACGCCCTCTCACTGAAGGCCCCTGTTCTGAATCAAGCGTAGATTGGTTATGCCATCATCAGACAG
>QLTV01003753.1:424020-434884 GCA_003457575.1 Thermophis baileyi | reverse complement strand
CAGAATGGGTTCGCAATTTGGGTGTCCTCCTAGACTCACAGCTAAGATTAGATCAACACCTGACAGCTGTGGCTAGGGGGACCTTTGCACAGGTTCGCCTTGTGCACAAACTGTGGCCCTACTTGGATCAGGAGGCTCTGCTCACGGTCACTCATGCCCTTATCACCTCACGACTTGACTATTGCAATGTGCTCTACATGGGGCTATCCTTGAAGAGTGTCCGGAGACTACAATTGGTCCAGAATGCAGCTGCGCGAGCAGTTGTAGGTGTGCCAAGGTACACCCACACAAGTTCCATCCTTTCGCGAGCTGCACTGGTTGCCGATTGCGCTCCGGTCACAATTCAAGGTGTTGGTTGTTACCTTTAAAGCCCTACATGGCTCAGGACCAGTTTATCTGCGTGACCGCCTTATACCACATTCCTCCCAACGACCAGTGAGGTTGCACAGGGCTGGCCTTCATCAGGTCCCATCGGCCAGACAGTGTCGGCTGGCGGGACCGCGGGGGAGGGCCTTCTCTGTAGCCGCTCCGACTCTGTGGAACCAACTTCCGCCCGAGATCCGTACTACCCCCACCTTACTGGCCTTCCGTAAAGCCGTTAAGACCTGGCTTTTCCGGCAGGCCTGGGGCCAATAGTTGTTCTTATTGGTCCATGTATGGTTGTGTGAATGTCTTATTTTAATATAGATATGGGGGTTTTTTTATTGTTTTTATATGTTTTATTTTTATTTTTTTACATGATGTAAGCCGCCCAGAGTCCTTCGGGAGTTGGGCGGCATATAAATTTTATAAATTAAATTTTATAAATTAAAACTCTTTTGCTTCAAAGCTGGAAGATAGCACTGACATGACACCTACTGGTGGAAAAAAGGTACTAAACAATGAGTGAATATGAGAATAGATTAAACAAGGCCGGAATTGATAAGAAAGGTGATAAATAACATCTGGAAGGCCACTTTTTTGGTGTTTGGAACAGATGAAATTTTCTTTTTGGAACGTGTTGATCTTGGTGGATTAGAACATGGTTGGCTTTGATGAACTATTTGGAAACTGAGCAAATTGTTGTTGTTTTTTTGCTTTTTGGCTTCTTTGGTTTTTCTTTTTTGGATTATTGTTTATTGGGGTGTTTAGTGGGCCATCTTAGATTACAAATATCTTTTGACTGAATACTGTGAAAGATGAAAGAAGAAGAGTGAAACAACATTTGTAGATCTTGATATTGAGACACTGGGGAACTTGGTGGGTCTTTTGGATTACAAATACCTTTCTGGATTATAAATACTAACTGACAGATGACAAGGATACAATTGCTGATCTCAAATAAGTTTTTCCTTCTACCCTCCCAATAGATTGGCGTTAAGGATTATAAAATATTATTGGCTTTGAAGAAACATTCTGTGATTGAATGAACTGGAATTTTGTGCTTTTTCTTTGATGCCCAGGCTCCTTGGATTAATCCTTGTAGTACTGAGTCATCATGGCTAGGGGGTGCCTGGGTGGGGTATTTGGGATTACTATCTTTTCTGTATTTAAGAGATTTGATTAGAGGTTAGTATATCTAGAGGATAAGAATAGAGAGAAAAGAGACAATGACAAGTGTTCCAAGCTTAACTAGAACTGGCAGGAAAGCATCTTCCACACCACCAACATTGGCTGCTTCAAGCCCATCAAGCCAAAGAACAATAGAGACTATGTTGCAACAAGAAAAAATGAATACATTTCAAAAAGACATACAAATGGTGCTCCAGTCCATTCAGGAGGCCATGGCAAAGAACCATAATGAGATGAAAACCAATTTGGGAGAAATGAAGGAACAGATTCACAAAATGGATGAGAAACTAGGGAACTTTCAGCAGATGATAACAAAAAATGAACAAAGAATCCAGAAAATAGAGGAGAAATCAGAAGAAGCTGAGAAAAAAGTAGATGAGATAAATAAAAAATTAACACAAGCAAATAAAGACCTGGAAGGCAGAGTCATAACGTTGGAGATGGAAAAGATGGCCTACTTTTTAAGATTCCAGAACATAGAAGAGGATAAAGAGGAAAACCTCCCAGAAGTTATAATAGAGTTGTTGGCAAGCGCTTTTAAAAATTGGGGGGGGGGAGAAATGGATGCAGAGACAGATAAAATATTTAGATTAAATACGAGCTATGCGAGGAGACATAAACTACCAAGTGAGGTACACATGAGATTTCTTAAAAAAAAAAAAAAAACGAGATGAAATATTTAAAAAGGCAAGAGATGAACCACTGCAATATAGAGGGAAAGAAGTTGTGGTCCTGAAATAGATCCCTAGAAGGGTAAGAGAGCTAAGGAAGCAATACCAATTTTTGACAGCAAAGCTGATCAAAAGAGATGTAAACTTTAGATGGTTGGTACCAGAGGGAATACTAGTCAATTGGGATGAAAAAAGATACAGATTGGATTCGATAGATAAAGCGCTGGAATTTTTTGACAACTACTTCAGTACAAATGATGGACAAGAAGCACAAGGAGGAATGGAATGCGAGAGGCGAGAGGATCGAATAAGAGAGGAGAGGAGTATACAGCAAGAAGAAAGTGAAATGGAGAAGACAGAACGAGAAGGCGCAAGAGCGAAAGATCAGAGACAGATAAGGACAACTAGGAGAATAAGACCTATCTATAAGTAAGGAAGATGGAAGAGGAAATTGTGGTGTTCTCAATCAACATAAATGGATTGAACTCCCCTATGAAAAGGGAAAAAAATCTACACACAACTACAAAAATTAAAATTAGATATAATTTGCTTACAAGAAACTCATATTAAAAAACAGCATAGTAAATTATTGGAATGTCTGAAAATTGGGAAATTATACTCCTCATCAGCACAACAAAAGAAAAGAGGGGTAGCTTTATATATGAAGGAAACAACAAATTCTAAACAGATATATACAGATGAAGAAGGAAGAATCTTGATGGTGGAGATAGCGATAAACCAAAGACAGATGCTCTTGATAGCAATATATGTGCCAAATAATAAACAAGAAGAATTCTATAAAAAAACTCCATAAAAAGATAATGGAAACAGAATATGAAAATATCTGTGTGGTAGGAGATTTTAATGCAATTGTAGATACAAAACTGGACTATAGAAGTAGCAAATCTGGAAAAAAAGTAAGGAAGACTCTTCTGAGCAGGGGTGGGTTCCTCCCAGTTCGGACCAGTTCACCCGAACCGGTAGTGACCTGCTGGTGACGTCACGATGACGTCACCAAACTGGATCGGTCGGTGCTGGTCCGTGGGCGCTGCCATCTTTTTTTTGAATTTTTTTTTTTGAATTTTTTCCGGGTTTTTTCTTCTGCCCATGTGCAGAAGCCGAGTTTCCGGCACTGCGCATGCGCCGCCAGCTTGTTTTTGGCTTTTTTTGCTTGTTTTGCTTGTTTTTGCTTCTGCGCATGCGCAGAAGCCTAGTTTTTGGCAGGGAGGGGGGAACGTTTGCCTGACTGCTCCCTCCCTAAGCAACCTCGGAAGTTTTCAAGCTCATCTGGAGAGGCTTTTTTTTTAAAGAAATCCCGGAAAAAGCCGCAAGATCCGGAGCTGACGGTCTCCGGTAAGATGCGCATCTCGTGGCCTGCCCCGCCCCATCCCCTGCCCCACCTGCCACCTCCAAATTGCACCCCCCTGCGAGCGTCTCTCAGCCGTTGCGTGCAGGGAAAAATCTTAAACAGTAAAGAAAAACTTCTCGTGAGTGTGAGGCAATTAACAACCACCCAGCCCAATGCCAGACCCCCCTTGCCCGCCATTTAATTTGCCTGTTCCTGGGGTCGGTCAGCCCAGCTACGGTCGGCTCGGTTCTTGGTGGGTGAAGAATCTACGGGTGAAGCAAGCCCCTCTGGGGGGGCAGTGGAGAGCAGCTGCCCGGGAGGACCTGGCCGCCATCCTTCACTCTCCAGACATTGCATGGCTGGGCTGGCTGGAGGATTAGGCACCCCAAAATCTACAATTGCCAGGGACAACTTTCTTGGTCTGCCGGTGCCCCTTCGCCTCTTCCCATGCCCGGGTGGGGGAAAAACACCTCAGGGCACCCTGATCCATCTTCCTCAACCGGGAGGCTCTGCTGCTCCCCAAGCAGCAGTGCTCTTGGAGGACAATGTTTTGCCCAGCCTGGAAGTTGCTTTTGAAGTGCGGAGAAGCTTCGCTTTTTCTCCTCCCCAGTGAGCGAAAAGCTGATGGGCCGGCAGGGTCCAGCCCACAAGCCCTCTCTGGCCCTGGCGCAGGAGCAGCCCAAGCCAAACAGAGCTGAGCTGATCATAGCTGGGCTGCCCAACCCGAAGAAGAGGTGAATAAGTTTTTCTTTACTTGTGCAAGGGCTGGGAGTTGCTCTGAGGCTTGAAGGAGCAAAACTCCCCCCCCCCGAATTCCAGCCCCGCAGCGAGGGATGAGGTGATCACGTCAACAGCTCGGTCTCCCGCCGTGTTCAAGCAGAGCTTGCAGGAAGACTCCGCTCTTGGGGTGCGCGCACTCCAGGCTTCCTCTGGAGACACCCCCCACAACCTTCCTACAATTGCCGGGGACATCTTTCTTGGTCTGCCGGTGCCCCTTCGCCTCTTCCCATGCCCGGGTGGGGGGAGCAAAACATCCGCCACCCCCCCCCTGAATCCCAGGCCCGCAGCCCCCCCGACCCTGCCGGCCCGCCAGCTTTTCGCTCACTGGGGAGGAGAAAAAAAAGCCTCTCCAACTTCTAGGCTGGGCAAAACATCATCCTCCGAGAACACTGCCGCTTGGGGTGAAACCTCCCAGTTGGGGGAAGATGGATCAGGGTGCCCTGAGGTGTTTTTCCCCCACCCGGGCACGGGAAGAGGCGAAGGGGCACCAGCAGACCAAGAAAGATGTCCCCAGAAATTGTAGGAAGGTTGGGGGGGTGTCTCAAGCCTGCAGTGCACGCACCCCAAGAGCGGAGTCTTCCTGCAGTGCAGATTCAAGCCCCGCCGGAGCTCTGCTTGAACATGGTGGGAGACCGAGCTGTTGACGTGACCACCTCCTCCCGGCCTCTTTCCCTCTGCCAGTAGGGAAGCTGGGTTCAGTCCGAGCCGGTCACTGCCCGGCCTGATGCCAGCCCCCACTTGCCTGCCATTTAATTTGCCTGTTCCTGGGGTTGGGCAGCCCAGCTACGGTTGGCTCGGCTCTTGGCGGGTGAAGAATCTATGGGCAAAGCGAGCCCCTCTGGGGAGGGCAGTGGGGAGCAGCTGCCTGGGAGGACCTGGCCACCCTCCCTCACTCTCCGGCCATCGTGTGACCGGAGGATTAGTTCCCCCGAAATGCACCTGTGACGCCGGGTCGACCTCAGACCCCACAAGGCAGCGGAAGCCGGAACGCCGCCACAATCTGAGCTCCCTTTGGAGTGGGTTGCAAACAAGGTGCAAAGCGGCTCCGAAACAGAATGTGGCACACCCAGAGCTGCTGCTTCTTTGCAACAGCAGAGGACTGAAGAGGTGCCTCTTCCGTCCTCGGCTGTTGGAATAAGCGGCGGCTTTGGCTGCCGCCATACCCGCTTCGTTCTCCGGTCCCTCTCCTTCCCTCGCTTGGCTGCTACTGCCGGGGTGCTGCCAGGGCAAGCGGTGTGTGTGTGTGTGTGTGTGTGTAGGGGGGGCATGGTCCGTTCGGCGCTGAGGTAGAAGCAGCCACGGTGGCAGGGAAAGTGAGGCTTCTTTGCCAGACTCCCAGCTGGCAAAACATAAATTTTCGCTGTGGGGGGGGCTGGCAAAACATAATTTTTCACTGGCTCTGTGGGCGTGGCTAGGTGGGGGCATGTGACTGAGGGCGTGGGCATGAGTGACATCAAGTTGGCCATGCTTACTCAGTCACATGACTATCAAACCATGCCCACAAAATAAGCCATGCCCACAGAACCGGTAGTAAAAAAATTTGGAACCTACCCCTGCTTCTGAGGGGTTTCTTTAAAATGGTAGAGGAAACTTGTATACAGGATATATGGAGAGAAACAAATCCAGGGAAAAACCAGTATACATTCTACTCAAATAGGCACAAATCATGGTCTAGAATCGATACGATATCGATGTCACTGGAATTGAGAACAAATGTGCAGGAGATAGAGATTGAAACTAATATATGGGCTGACCATAACCCAATAAAAGTCAGTTGGAAGCGGCAAAAGAAAAGGTCAAGGTGGACATTGAACCAATCTATACTAAAAGAGAAAGAATTTATACAAACAACAGTAAAAGAAATGGAATTTTTCTTTAAGGAGAATAAAAAAGAAGAGACTTCACTACAAAATCTATGGGACTGTAAGGATCGCCTCTACGTCTAACTTAAGAAAGCGAGAACTTCTGAGCCAATGTAGTTCAAAAGGATCTTTTATTAAGCAGAAGTGAAAGCATTCCATTCAAAGCAACGTCTGAATACTCTTAGGCAAAGCAGGTAGAGTTAAAGCAGTAGAGACCCTTCCCATTAGCCAGAATGCAGATTCTAGCCAATACACAAGTGTGAAAATGTTTTCTTTATCAACTGCTCTGGGAACCGGATAAACATACATTTCTCTGACCATCTTCTGTTATCCATTGAAGTGAAACATCCCACATTGCCCCTCATAAACCTTCTCCAAAAGTGAAGAGATCTCAGGATGCTTGGCGCCCGGGTATGGATTGTAAACCGTCAATTGACACAGGCAATGCTAATAAATCAAACCCAAGGCCCCCCCTTCTCTCAACTGAATGGCACGATCACTCTTTGGGATCTGACAGGGACACTGTCAAAGCATATATCAGGGGATTAGCTATAACCTATATAATGAGAAAAAATAGGAAAAAAAGACAACAGCAAAAGATATTAGAAGAAAAACATTAAAAACTTGAATTAGAACTACAAAAAAGAACAGCAAAAGGGAAAATTAAAAAACCAAATGGAAATAATAAAACATAAGCTGAACCTAATGGAAAAAGAAGAATTGGCACAACAAATTAAAAGAGCAAAACAAAACTTTTTTTGAAAATGCCAATAAACCAGGAAGATGGCTAGCATATAAGCTGAAAAAGGAGAAAGAGAAGAAATTGATAAGCTACAAGATGAGAGGTGAATTTTACAGCACCAAAATGAGATAAAAAAGAAAATAATTTAGGAATTCTACGGGGTATTATATGATAAAGAAAAAATCTCGGAGGAAAAGATAAAGCAATACCTAGAAAAAGCTGCCAAAACCAAAAATGTCTGAAAATGTGAAAACAATGCTAAATGAAAGAATAACGATGATGGAATTAACAGAGGTGATAAATAGACAACAGAACAACAAAACACCAGGACTAGATGGATTACCTGCAGAGGTTTATAATACGGGATTCACTAAATTTGTCAATGTTAGAAGTTTATAATTAACTGTTAGAAGCTAAGATACCAAATTCGTGGATAGAAGCAAATATAACATTAATCCCGAAAGAAGACTCAGATTTAACACAGATAAAGTATTATAGGCCTATATCACTATTAAACGTAGATTACAAAATATTTGCAAAATATTTGCATCAATAATAGCAGAAAGACTAAAAAGATTTTTGAATGAATTTATCCATTCAGATCAAAATGGATTTTTACCCAAAAGACAAATTAAGAACAATGTAAGACTTATTTTAGATACGTTGGAATATTATGAAGTACATTCTGAAAAACAAATGGCGTTGATTTTTTTAGATGCACAGAAAGCATTTGATAACGTAAATTGGCAATTTATGTTACAACAACTAGAGGGTATGGACTGTGACAAGAAGTTGATAAACATGATTAAGATAATATACTCCAAACAAATGGCAAAAGTGATAGTGAATGGGGACCTGACGGCAAATTTTAATATAAAAAAAGGCACAAGACAAGGATATCCGCTGTCCCCATTACTATTCATTTTAACATTGGAAGTGTTAAATAGAAGTATTAGACAAGATCTAGAAATAAAAGGTTTGGAAATAAAAAGAGAAAAATATAAACTACAAGCATTTGCAGATGACCTGGTATTCATTTTAGAAGAACCATTGGAAACTGGCCCTAAGCCAGTCCTTCTCAAATAGTGGGGCACGCCCCCCTGGGGGGGCTCGGAGCGATGCCAGGGGGCACGTGTGACCCCGGGGAACAGTTTTCAACATTTTTTCCACGCGGCGTGGCCACGCGGCACGGGAGGAAGCAACCGGCAGCGAGGTAAGTTAGAACCCACCCCTGCCCTTTGCCTCTTCCCATGCCCGGGTGGGGGAAAAACACCTCAGGGTGCCCTTTGCTTTTTCTCTTCCCCAGTGAGTGAAAAGCTTGCGGGCCGGCAGGGTCCAGCCCACAAGCCCCCTCTGACCCCAGCACAGGAGCAGCCCAAGCCAAACAGAGCCGAGCTGCCCTCCGCACACGAAGACGAACCACCGCTTGCCTTGAACTCCTCACCACTCCCGCACTAACGCCCCGGCCCCGCTCAACCGCGCTTCTTTGCTGGTCCCAGTGCTGAAGCCAGGAAGGCGAGAGGGGCGGCGGTGGCTGCAACAGCACTCCAGAATGGCACATGACAGGGGACGCACCACTGCCGGGCGGGGCCACCCACCCTCCCAGTCCCAGAACACTTTCTTCCTTCTCCCGCCACTGAGAAGAGAGTAAGAGAAAGAAAGAAAGAAAAAAAGAAAAAAAGAGGAAGGGAGACAAGAAAGAAAGAAAGACAGACAGGAAGAGAGAGAGAGAGAGAAAGGAAAGGAAAGGAAAAAAGGAAAAGAAAGGAAAGGAAAGGAAAGAAGGACAGGAAAGGAAAGGAAAGAAGGATAGGAAAGGAAAGGAAAGGAAAGAAGGATAGGAAAGGAAAGGAAAGTGATTTATATTTCTTTCTTTTTTTTTTGTTTTCTTTAATGTTATGCAGAGGTGTACTTATAACAATAAGGAAAGGAAAGGAAAGGAAGAACAGTCACGGCGGAGAGTTGGGGGGCGCGAAATGTTTACTTCTTCCTAGGGGGGGCGTAACAGAAAATAATTGAGAAGCACTGCCCTAAGCTAATGGAAAAAATAGAGGAATATGGAGAAGTGGCAGGAGTGAAAATAAATAAAGAAAAAATGAAAATACTACCTAAAAATCTTACAGATAAACAGAAAAATGAATTGACAAAGAAAATAGACCTTCACATAGTTAAGAAAGTAAAATATTTGGGAATTTACCTAACAGCTAGATGTGCAACAATTAAAGAAGACAACTATACAAGGTTAATACAACAAATAAAAGTGGACTTGGAAAACTGGAAAAACCTGCAGCTGTCAATGGTAGGAAGAATAGCAACTATAAAAATGAATGTCCTGCCAAATTATTGTTCTTGTTTCAAACAATTGCTATAAAACTAAAGAAAAAAAATATTTTGATGAACTAAATGCAATAATTCTGAAATATGTTTGGCAAGGAAAAAGAGTGAGAATAAGACTGAAAATGGCAACTTTTGATGTCCTTTGTCCCAAGTTCATTCATTTTTTGGGGGGCTGGGGGAGAAAATTGAAATCAGGGAAGAGAAAGGAAATCTCTCATGGAACGGAGTGTCTATATATCGATATATTGGAATTGGAATATGCAGCTGGGGGAGAGGAATCGGTGACTAATGAAATGCAAACCAGTAATTTAAAAAAAAAAGGTGGACAGGAGAGCAGGTTGTAAGATTTCGGAGTCTTCAACTCTCAAGTGATGATTTCTCCCCCCTACTTCTTCCTCACGCCCCCCCCCAAAGACTTTCTCTCCAAAGAACTGAGGAGTTTGCTTGGCTCCTGAAGAAGCTGCAACTCGCTTCTTGCTTGAAGTTTCTGGCCCTGAGTTCAGGTTGGCTCCAGACTGTGGCCGGAGTGGTGGTGGGTGGGTGTGAATTGCGTGCTGAATTTTATTTATTTATTATTTTATTTTATTATTATTTTATTTTATTATTTTATTTTATTTTATTTATTTTATTTTATTTTATTTTATTTTATTATTTTATTTTATTTTATTTTATTTTATTTTATTATTTTATTCCATCCTACTATCCAGCATAACTCTGAGTGGCTTACAATGCAATAAAAATAGAATTATAAAAACAATTATACATATAGGAATAATTAACATTGCAAAAATTAAATAGACTAAAAACTAAGAGCTTATCTCCTTGTTCTCTTTCTTTTCCCTCATCTAAGTCATTGATTTATTTTTTTATTTTTTTTTATTTTATTATTTTATTATTTTATTTATTTTATATTTTATTTTATATTTTATTATTTTATTTTATTTTATTTTATTTTATTTTATTTTATTATTTTATTTTATTATTTTATTTTATTTTATTATTTTATTTATTTTGTTATTTATTATTTTATTTTTATTTTATTTTATTTTTAAAAAATGCTCCATTTGTTCACTTTCCCATTTGCTCTACATGGTTCCCCTGTTCTCCAACTGTTAACAAGTGAAGTGGTAGCTTTGCACATCTGATTTGATTCATGGGAAAGAATGAAAGTTGATTTGTTTCTGCAGTAACGTCCAAGTTTAAAAGATTAGTCTCCTTTTTGCAATTCACTTAAGTAAGGAATGGATAAAACTTATCATGGGTTCTTTCTTTTTTCCCTCCCTCATTTAATTCTTCCTTTTCCTCCTTCCCTGCTTTAAACACCTTCCTTCCTTCTTTCCTTTGCTCAGAATGCAGTCAGCTTGCAGGTCTGACTGCATTCTGAGTGCCCAGGTCTGCCAATCTGTCCCCCTCCCCTCATCCCTGCCTGAGCATGGAGGGAGGAAGGAGAATGAGAATCAAGGAAGGAAGGAAGGAAGGAAGGAAGGAAGGAAGGAAGACTAGAGCACAATATCTTAATAACATAAACACTAAGCTATTAATTTTCCAACACAATTATCTTTGTATTTATATA
>QLTV01003753.1:411536-423857 GCA_003457575.1 Thermophis baileyi | reverse complement strand
AAATGTGATGCATGCATGAATGAAGGAAGGAAGGAAGGACGGAAGGAAGGAGGGAAGGCAGGAAGGAAGGTAGGAAGGAAGGGGCAACTTAGTTGGGGATGCGCCAGTTCATGCAGTTCTGCATCAATCCTGGATCCATTGAGACTTGGGCTCAAAGGAGAAAGCAATTTTGTGTTCTGTTTTGTCACAGACAGGACTTTGTTGGCAATCCAAGTTAACATTGGTATTCTTGAATTGTGAGCTCTTAGGAAAGTATCCCCTCCTTGTGTGTTGCAAACAGCCATTTCCAGTGGGGAAAACAGGACAAAGCAGAGTGGGGAAAAAATATTTTCCTTTGCTATATTTCCAGTCTGAATTAGACCAGTTTTTTCCCGAACGCCATCACTCTGCTAAACAAATAATTCCCTCAACACTGTCAAACTATTTACTAAGTCTGCACTACTATTAATCTTCTCATCGTTCCCATCACCCATCTCCTTCCACAAATGACAAATGACTGTATGACTGTAACTTTGTTGCTTGTAGCCTTACAATTTATATTGACTGGTTCCTACTATGATTTGATTGCTTATTTGTACCCGGACTATCATTAAGTGTTGTACACACACACACAGGTCCATAGTAAAATTGTCTTCCATGAAACCAGTCCCTGGTGCCAGAAAGTTTGGGGACCTCTGAATTAGACCATGCAGGGTCCCTACAGGAGAGCCTTTTTAAGGATTATGTATTAATAGAAAAGCAACTAACTTACCTCTGTTCCTAAATGCTAAAGCTGTTGTGTAGGAAGTTAGCACCCACCCCTCTCCTAGGAAAATGAAATATTCTAGGAAATATTAAAAAAGCAGAATATTATATTTTCCCTAAAGGAGAAACATGTTTCTAAAGACAAACTCAGAGCCTCAGCTCCCTGCCGCCCCCAGCAGATATTTTGGTGCCAACCTATCTACAAGACAAAGGCTGGGCCAGCTTATCTACAACACAAAAGACATGGCCCTCAGGACATGATAGGATTAGCCCTCACTCAAGTTCCAAACCAGGAGAATAGGAATTGCCCAAAGCACCTTCATTACATCATCACTCAGCAAGATTCAACCAGGCCTGGGACTCAAGACAACCTACAAAGTTACCCCTGCATGGCCCCATGGGAGTCTGACAACCAATCAGAATACATTTTGTACACAGGAACAGGAAGCTCTAAGGCGGGGCCCAAGAGAGGGTATAAATCTCTCTCCCTCTCTCACCCAATGTGCTTTTTTTTTACCCAGGACCTCAAACTATGTGGTCCTGTCCACCATTAAACCATCTTTCCAAGCAGTCTCCATGTTTCCAGTGTACAACTCATTTAACAACTGCCTTAACAACAGAAATTTTGGTCATAAGTTGAGGAATAGCTGTATATATCACCTGGAAAATAGGTTCAAAAGTGATAAAAATAAAATGCCGTTGCAACACCTTTATAATGTATGAGTATTGAGTATTGAATAACAGGAAAATGTAGCAAAATGGATTATACAATCCTCTATATCCTTGTGATATTATATGATACTTTAAAATTCTTGGCTATACAACTCCAGTTCTTTAATATTGTATAATAATAATACTGATTGGTTCAACAACTGCAGAATTTTGTCAGTGTTATTTTCAAAGAATTCTTCTCAGGCATTCAAAGATCAGATTCTACATAAGAGGAATCTTTTTACGTCCCCCTTTCTTCGTATGATTGAAATAACATACATTAAAATCATTTTCTTCTCCTTTTATTAAAAAAAACATCTTTACACTTTATACTGTATACTTGATATAATTATAATTTTACACAATTCCCCTTTCACTTAAATTCTTGAAAAACTCATGTCTCCTTTACTGTATCTACTGAGCAAATGAAATATAACATTTTTTCAGAGTTGTTCATTCAGAGAAGTACAGCTACTTATTTAGTTCCTTCCTCCCATTCTCTCTTCAGTTTTCAGAGAAATTATTGGTAATAAAATGCTGGTATGAGCAATATATTTAAGGTGAAACAAATCCATCCATGTTTCCTTCCATTTAGTCAATCATATGAAAAATATTTTGAATAAGATCAAAAGCATATGTGGCCTACATTTTGTTCCCACAGGTGCCAATTAGATGCCAATTGAAAGCTCTATAGCAGGATATAAGGGCAATAATATTTCTACTCATGTTCTCCAGAGGCTGATAGGCTCTGATCATGAATGTATTTAAATAATTATCATTACTTTCCCATTCCACTCTATCTTTTATGTATCTTCCTAGCCTTCTTTTAAATCTATCTAAGTTTATGGTTTATCTTGCTGCACACTAGGTTAATAACTTTATTGGCCATTTCTACCAAAGCCTTGATTCAACAACTAGGATAATGTTTGCATCAATGTGCATTATTTTATACTTACTTATGCTGATCTGCATTTGCTATTTAAATATCCATTCAAATTTCAGGTATACTTCTAGAACTATGTGATGACCTTTTCATTTCAGTTACACTAAATAAGTTAGTATTATTAACAAGTTTGATAATATAGTGTTCAAGTTGTTTTTTTTAAATAGTTTTTTATTGAATTATTTACATTTAAAAACAACACACACACACACAAAAACAATACAATACAAAAAAAGACAATACACAACCTCTAGGGTTATATTACAGCAGGTAATATCAACAATAATTTCATGCTTATACAATCTTCTCCATTTATATATTTAGTTATAGTTCAGTAACGTAAGTATCACATCTTAACATACATAGACATCATAGTATTTACAGTGCTAATTTAATTGTAATATTTAATTGTAATTGTAATATAGTGTTCAAGTCCTAATTTGAAATCATTTAAGAACAAGTTCATTTTCTATCACATGCAAATACGTGCTATTATTTCACTCTATGTGTTAATACTTTTATTAACAAAATGTTTATCACTGAATAATTTTATTTATGTTAAGAATTGTCGCTAATTTAACCAAAACTAATTTTAAGTTGACCTATGATTACCCGAGATCATAAATCTTTAATAATTGTTTTGTTTTAGTAATAGCTTATTATTGTCTTTCTTGCATTGTATTGATTATTAAAATGTTACACATTTTTATAGAAGACTAACAAATTCACATTTGCTTAGTTTCTTTAAGAATTTTAGTGGGATACCATCTGGCTCTCGTGATACATTTTCTAATGTTTCCATAACTTAATATTTTGTCACAAAATATTTGCCTCAGTTATTTTGATTAAATGGTTTGACTGATTGCCTCAAGTCATTTTAAGTCCTTACTGCCACCCAGAGAGATCTTCTTGTGATCTGTCCCTAATTTGGTCTTTCGTATCTTTCAATGGTGCATTAATTTCCATGTACTTGAGTCCTTGAGTCCATCCACCTCACTGCTGCTCACCCCTTTCTTCTTTCTTTTTCTTTCCACCTTTCCCAGCATTAGAGCCTTCCCCAGAGAAATAGGTTGTCAGCCTCCATGCTGCTTGTTTGCTATCGGCTGCCATAGAAACGGGGGAGGGGGGAGGCTTAGGTATTTGGGAGGGGGGGAAACAGTGCTGGAGGGGATTCTCCGTATATGCCTGATTATGGAGGAGCAGGGAGGAAAGTTCTCATCATCTACTGCGCTGCTGAATGGACTTGTTTACAGCCAGCCCAAGGTCAACCGTCCCAGCATACCAGATGCAATGGCTCCACCTAAGATGCACCCCATGTGACATCATGGGGGGCTGGGGATTGGACATTCAGCCAGGGTCCTTGGGGGGAGGGATTTGGGAATACTTTCAATATGTGATTTTCGCGCCTTTAGCTTCAGATCTTGCTCCGCGCCTTTAGCCTCAGATCTTGCTTTCAACTTGTTGCTATCAGTTCTTACCCAGTAAAAGTACCTTTCTCTACAAACATGGAGTTGGGGGTTTTCTTTCTTGGGTTTTGAATGGAGGCACATCTGACATTAAGCAAGATCTGCTTTATCAGCCATCCTGGAGAGAACTCTACTGTGGGGGCTGAGCAAAAATATGTCTAGCCCAGGCAGTGACCAGGAGGACGTGGGAGCTGCTGGGTCGACTCCCCCCCAGTCCTGCCGTGGCTGGGAATGGTCGGAGTGGACGTGTGAGCCACAAATTGAAGAGAAGCTGGTCAGAGCTAAATGGTCATTGGGCGTGGGTCAGATGGAGGCTCCAGAGGAGATTCCCCCGGGAGTAACTGCCACTAGATGCCAGAGGGGAGAGGCTGCCTGGCAGGAAGCGGACAAGGAGGACCTCCTGCTTGTTCTGTCCCAGCTGCCGAAACAAACAACAACACAAGCAACGTGCAAACAAACCTTGTTTAATATTCTTTAAACTACTAATGCTCTCGTAGCAGTCGTGTTGGTTAAAGTCCATAAATCATAAAGTAGTCCTTTCGGTGCACCAACTGTTAATTAACATCTTAACAGTTGGCAAGAATTAAAGCACAAAGAATCCAAGAAGTTCAACAAATGAAGCTTAAATGATAAGAGCCATGAGAACTTACTGAAGTTGGCAGAAAGCCCAGAACTAGGAACAGGAAAAGTAATGCCGACTTGAAGCAAGACTTGAACAGGAAACCCAAATCAATACATGGATTAAACGGAGTTGTTTCCTGCAACGTGTTGAGCGTCACTACTTAAATAGGCTAAGGGCGTGGCCAATTAGCCCAAAGCCTTACTCCCAAGGAGACCTCCTCCTGAGTAACCATTCTTGCCTCTTGACAGCTCTGCATTGCCCGTGCATTTAGAATAGGCTCCTCCTCTTCTTCTTCGTCAGTGATGGGAGCCTCTGGAGGTTCTGAAGGCCCTGGCTGCATCTCTGCCTCTGGCACCGAGTCCACACCAACCTCCTCACTGTCCAACTCAGGTACCAACTGCACAGGCCACCGGCGCATCACCACCACAGCCTCTTCGCTGTCGGAGTCTGCAACCAGCTGCATGGGTCGCCAGCGGGCCACAACACTGCTGACTCAGACCCTGCATCTTCTGAAAGAAGCTCTCGAAAGTTGGAGAGCATGTGAAAGGTATGCCTTGCCTGCGGGGAGGGAAGCCGAAGAAACAATGGGAGAGGCGGAAGCCTTAGCAACCCCTAAAGCATTTCCTAGAGCCCAGCCAGAGCCAGCAGGGGCTGCAGGAATGCAAGCGGCTGCAGCAGCCCAAGCCCCTGGCGGCGGCGCTGAATTCCAAAGTTTCCTCAGCTAGGAGTAAAGTACGGAGGAGATCCCAAGGCTTTGGGATTCTTCTTAACCCAAGTTTGGAATCATATGCAGGAGTACGGGGCGGATTTTACCTCAGAAGCAGCCAAAGTCAGGTGTGTCACCATGGTCCTGGAGGGAACCGCGGCTGAGTGGATGGTGGCCCTCCATAATGAGGATTCTCCTCTGATGAGGGATTATGACTCGCTTATGGCAGCCCTCTGAGTGTGTTTTGATGATCCCCTGGCTGAACGAAAGGCTAGAACCAGGATGAAAACCCTGACCCAGGGGAGGAGATCAGTGGCTGAATACACCCAGGAATTTCGCCAGCTGGTTGTCCACATGTGGGGGTGGTCCACAGAGGCCCTGATGGAATGCTACAAGGATGGCCTCAATGAGGACGTCTACCAAGGCTGTTGTTCCCAAGCCCCCCCCCCGAGACCTGCAACGCTGGTATGTGATGGCGGCTGAGGTGGAGATTGACCAGGCCAGAGACCGGTACAGGGAAGGTCGCACCTAGAGCAAGCCTTCCCCCTCCGCACTGAAGGAGACCCCTAGAGTGGCAAGAGGGGGGTCAGCATCAAAGCCCAGATCATCAGCCTGCTTCAAATGTGGGAAGGAGGGGCACCAAGCTGCTGAATGTTTCTCCAAGCCTGTCTCTAAGATGATCTCAGCTGGAGGGGAAAAAGCCAACAAGCCGGCAGCAAAGAGCCGTGAAACGGCTTTGAAAGGCATGGAAGTCATTGAGTTCGCTTCTCCAGGCCTGGAGGAGTTGGGAGCTCCGACCACCCCAGGGGACAGCGACAGTGACAGCGACTCCAACTATGACCCCCTGGTAAGTCAGCACATGGGCCCCCTGACCATTCCAGTAGAGCTAAGGGTGCCATCATCCGGTGCCCAGGGGAAGATGCTAGCCCTTTTGGACTCTGGGTGCACTAGGTGTGTAATCAGCCCAGAGGTGGTGGAAAAGATGGGACTGAGACTGAGGACCATGAAAGTGCCCATTGCATTTTGCCAGTTGGATGGGTCAGTAGCTGGGGGGGGGGCAGCCCACTTTGTGACTGAGCCAGTTGAGATGAGGATGGGGGACCACCAAGAGACTTCGAGTTTTATCATAGCCCCCGGAATGGAATGACCCCTCCTACTCGGACTACCCTGGCTCCGGAAACTGCTTATTTCTTTACTGTTGACAGTTTTTCCTACAAGGGAGAAACTATCCATCACTTTGATATCTTCTTTGTCAGGTTTGAGACTGGTTGTTCTACAGCATTTTGAACTTAATTATATTTAATTTTAGTCCCAATTTTTTCACTATGATCCTTGACTTTTAGTACTAAAGCTTGCAGATGTTATTTGCATTGTCAGCTATTGGGGTAGCGTTATCAGCATAGTGCCAGTTATTGATGTTTCTTGCTCCAATTTTAAAATGCGTTCAGTTTCTTTCAATCCAGCTTCCCTTAATATATATTCAGCATATAAATTGAATAAATAAGGGAAGAATATGCAGCCTTGTTATACTCCATTGCCAACCTGGGGCCAAACTGTTTCACCATATACTTTCTGTACTGTGGCTTCTTAAACTGTACATAAGTTTCTACTGTGGCTTTCTGACTTGTATATAAGTTTCTCATGAGGACAATGAGATGTTCTGGGATTCCAATTCTTTTTTTTTTTTTTGAGCAATTTCCACAACTTGATATGATTGGCAACAAGGGATTTTTTACAATCAATGAAGAACATACTGACTTTTGCATTCCTTCGCTTTCTTAATTATCTGGTATGTCTTGTGTTCTTTTCTAAAGCCAGCTGGAACATCTGGCATTTCTTTTTCCATGAAGAGCTCTAATCTGTTTTAGATTATCCTATTTTGCTTGCATGTGAAATTAAGGATATTATAGTGAAGTTTGCACACACTGGTATGTGTCTTGTCCTGTCCCACTCACACATCCACACACCAGGAGGGTTTATTGTTTATTTATTTGCAAACTCCTAATATTATTCCCCAGGACTTACCCCACATGGAACAAATGCAAAAACCAATGAGTCCAAGCTACAAACAAGCTTAATTCTGAGAGCAAGAACAAGTCCATAAATCCACATGCCATGTTCAAAGTCCAGATACAAATCCACAGTCCAAGCACAGCACATGAAACCAAAGTCCAAGTCCAAAATCCAAAATGAAAAGTCCAAAGTCTAGTCACAGGGTCAAGGTACAGGTTCAGAAGTAGAAGTAATGAAGTCAGAACACTCACATGGCAGGAAATGGGTGAGTTGTCATCAGTGTCACTGTCAGTTCCCATAGAAAGCTATTGGGACACTGCCATTCTGTTGGGAGAGGGGAGGCTTGAGGGGGAATCTTTCATGGGCTTTCACTTGCTTTGTTGTACGGGACATTGAGGGAAATAGGGAGGGGGAAGGAATGTGCCTCGGGTCATCCTAGGGAGTAAGAATGGAATGCAGTTGGAGCGATCTGCGCTATCTCAGCGATTGAGAAAGTGAAACCAAAGTGGCTGGGAGAATGACAGATATCACCTTCTGTGCCTGAGGTTCTCAAAACATCTTCGCCACCTGGGATTGGCTCAATGTTGGACTGGACATTGGGAGGGGCTTTGCTTACAATAGTTTAACTTAGCATTTTGAGCGGGAAATCTCAGATCCTTTGCTATCCCTGTCTTTCAATAAGTTCCTTTTGAAATGCTAAATGCTTCAAGAGTTCTGCTTTCTTGAGAAGACCGGCAAGGCAGGACCTTACATTAGGCAGGATCTGCAATTTGGTCAAACCGGAGAAGTACCAGCCCTACCGTGGGGACTGTGCACATGATGTCTACCTAAGGCAGCGATCATGAAGAAGCTGAGTGTTGGGGAGATACTTCAATGAAAACCCAACATGACGAAACCTTTGGAGCATGAGTTGAGGAAAACCTTGCCTCATGCAGCTATACAAAGCCGTGCTGGTCTATCAATGTGGGGAAGAAGGCAGACTGGGATGGATGGATTAGGGGAGTCACCTTCACCCAAATCATCCGGCAACAAGGGTGGAAGCGAGAGCTGGAGACCCTATATCATGACTACAAGATGGAGGAGTCCACAGCTCAGTTGGATCACCTCATGAAGCAAGCCATGAGCCTCATGAGGGAAACCCTCCATGGTATGTGGATTCAGGGTGACACCACATGTGCCAGAGGTGAGGGAACAGTGCCAGAGGAAGCCACAGGAGAACGGGTGGAATCCCCAGTGGCAGGGACATCTGCTGAGGCTGCAGGGACCAAAGAGGCCATCGACACCCCAGTGAACCCACCACGAAGGGACCCCGGCCCAGGGTGCACTGGCTGAACTGGAGGGAGGAGGCTTCCCCCCATGGAGCAGAAGGCACCCCCCTGGGCATTAAGCTCAATGGGGATCCCCAACAATTAGGATTCTTTCTAGCACATGTGCTCACATACATGCAAGAATATGGGAGAGACCTCCCCACCAAAGGAGCAAGAGTCAGGGTCGTCATTCTGGCCCTGGAAGGGTCAGCTTCCCACTGGATAGTGACTCTCCACAACATGGATGTCCCCAAACTCTGGAATTTCTACTGCTTCATGATGGCCCTGAGGCGATGGTTCGAAGATCCCCTGGCAGATCAAAAGGCCAGGGACCACATACAGAACGTAAGGCAAAGTCATAGATTGGTGGGTGAATACACTGAGGAGTTCCAAGACCTGGCTTGATGTGTGGACTGGCCAGAAGAGATCCTGGTGAGCTGGTTCAAGGACGGGCTTAACGATAACCTGTACAATGCCTGCATCACCTGTGGGCCCCTAGCTCACCTGCACGATTGGTATGTTCTGGCCAAAGAAGCAGAGATCGACCAAGCTCGGGACCAGTACCGCACGAGTCACACCTGGAGATGATCACCACCTGAGAGGAAAAGGGAGGTGCCCAAGCCTCATTCCACCCCACCAAGATCAATGGCCTGTTTCAGATTTGGGAAGAAAAGGCATCAAACTGCTGACTGCTGGGCAAAGACCCTGACCCGAAAGGGAGAGAAACCAGCAGGGGGGAGACCAGTGAAACCATCACAGCGTGTGAGGGACACTACCCTCAAGAGCCCTGAGGTCATAGAGTTCCCAGCCGGGACCCCTCCGAAACCAGTGGATGTGCCAGATCAGTCGGACAGTGACTATGAGGACCCCCTGGTAGGTGGGATGATCGAGCACATCTCTATCCCCATAGAACTGTTGATCCCAATAACAGGGAGAAAAGTCAAGCTGATGGCTTTACTGGACTTGGGTTGCACCAGCTGCCTGATCAGCCGGACCTCAGTGGGGGAACTGGGAATCCACCTCAGGCCGCTAAAAACCCTAGTTTCCTTCTGCCAACTTGTTGGGTCCAGGAGGAACTCCGGCCACATTTGCCATCAAACTTTTGCAGCTCACAACAGAGGGGCACTTTGAGACTATTGCTTTTATAGTGACCCCTGGCATGGAGTGGCCTTTAGTGTTGGGACTAACCTGGCTGAAGAAATGGAATCCGAGGGTGGACTGGACTAAGGGGGCTCTCCGATTCCCGAATCATGGGGGAACCTAGAAAGGGGAAGTAGCCGTGGCCACTCAGGAAGGGGCAGGGCAGGGCATCCCCAGGGAATACCGGGACCTGGCAGATATATTCAGTGAGGCAGGCTCAGACGAGCTCCACCTTCACCAGCCCACAGACTGTGCCATCGAAATCCTCCCAGGAGCGAAATTGCCAAAGCCAAAACTTTACTCAGTGACCCCCTGGGAGCTAGATGAACTGTGCCTATTCATAGACAAAAACCTAGAGCGTGGATCCATCCAACCTGCTAGACCCAAAGTGGCTGCGCCAGTCCTATTCCATGAGAAGGATGGCTCGCTTCATTTGTGTGTGGACTATAGAAATCTGAACACTGTCTGTGTGGAAAATGTGTACCCCCCTCCCCTCATGACATGCTGACTCACCTTTCGAAAGGAAGGGTCTTCTCTAAGCTGGACCTGAGGGAGGCATATTACCAGATCCACATTAGGGAGGGGGACGAATGGAAAACTGCTTTTAATTGCCCGTTGGGGTGCTTTCAGTTTAAAGTGTTACCCTTTGGGCTCCCACGGTGCTCATGCAGCTGATAAATGAAGTGCTGCATGAGCACTTGTATAAGGGTATCCTGGTGTATCTTAATGACATATTGATCTATACTGAAATGAGGGCAGAGCATATAAAACTAGTGAGGGCAGTCCTGAAGAAACTCAGAGCTGCTAAACTCTATGCCAAACTTCTATCCCCTCCTTCACACAAATCACCCTCCCTATCACTAACTTGCTGAGAATGAGGGGGGTGGACCAACCCAAACCGAGTCAGCCTCTGAAATGGACTATGGAATGCCAAGCCGCATTCGAAAAACTAAAAAGACTTTTCTTGGCTGAACCGATACTTAAGCACACAGACCCAGAAAAGCCTTTTGTGATCCAAGCTGGTGCCAGCGATGTGGCAATGGGGGCAGTCCTCCTCCAGGAAAATGAGGAGGGGAAACTACAACCCTGTGCCTATACCTCCAAAAAACTGACTGACACAGAACAGAGGTGGGTAGTATGGGAAAAGGAGGCTTTTGCAGTTAGATGGGCTCTGTTGACTTGGTGGCATTTCCTGGAGGGGAACAAAATCCCTTTCCAAGTATGGACTGATCACAAGAACCTAGAAGCTTTGAAAATCCCAAGGAAAATGTCCCCTAAACAAGCACGCTGGGCACAGTACTTCCAGCGTTTCAACTTCATGCTTCACCACCTGGGATTCACTTGATGTTGGACTGGACATTGGGAGGAGCTTTGCTTGCAATAGTTTAACTTAGTGTTTTGAGCAGGAAATCTCAGATCCTGCCTAGATCTCCTTTGCTATCCCTGTCTTTCAATAAAAGTTCCTTTTGAAATGCTAAATGCTTCAAGAGTTATGTTTTCTTGAGAAGACCAGCGAGGTGGGACCTTACAGTCACTTTGCTGGGCTATGTAGCTTGCCAGCTGGTATAACTCATTAGGAGAACCTATGGCACGCGTGCCAGACGTGGCACGCAGAGCCTTTTCTGTGGGCATGCGCACAGTCACTTCGTCTCCACTCGGCAAAAAAAGCAGTTTCTTTTCCTGCAGAGATGCCTGTGTTGGGATGGCCCACCTCCCCGCCAGCCAGCTGGGCTACTTCAGGCACTTAGCTTGGAACATATTAGCTCCACCCCACCTTCCGCCTCAGCGAGTGGCGCGCAAAAGTTCGGCCGGACTCCTCCAGAGACAGAGTTTTCAAGGGGCTGATCCAGCACCCGGGCTAGCTTCAACACAAACGTTCATTCTTCGCTTTGAGATTCCTAGCTGTAATGGGCAGCAAAGCTAGGTTTGTCCCCCTGTGCCGATCCGGCAGACAAAATAGGAAAAGGGGGCGGAGAGAAACAGTCCCGTTGCCAAGCTGCGTGCGGGTCAGAGGGGGGCAAAAATTCCAACTTCAGCCTCCTCGTGCGGCGTGGGGCTTTGGGAGAAGGCTGGAAGGAAGCACCACTGGCTTGCTCACGTTCTCCATCCCCAGTCTAGCTTGACGCAGATGGCAACACAGCTCACATTGCCCTTTCCAAGCCCGCTGTCAGTGAAGCTGGACGCCGGTGAGGACTGGCTTTTTGCCTAGCTTTGTCCAGCTGTGGAGGGGAGGGAATGGATGGGGGCCTGGGGCAAACTAGACTGGGAAAGCTGGCTGTGAGAGGAAGAGAAGCCGGGTGAGCCGGACCCAGACGCTTCCCGAGTCCCCAAATCCCAGAAGCAGCAACCTGAGGGAGAAGGGGGCAGCATTCCTGCAGGCTGCCATTTCTGTGTGCTAACGCTGCTGTTCCCTTCTTTGCATGGGATCCCCCAGCAATGGGAATGGAAACGGAGAAGGGGGCGGCATTCCTGCATGCTGCTGTTCCCTTCTTTGCATGGGATCCCCCAGCAATGGGAATGGAAACGGAGAAGGGGGCGGCGTTCCTGCATGCTGCTGTTCCCTTCTTTGCATGGGATCCCCCAGCAATGGGAATGGAAACGGAGAAGGGGGTGGCGTTCCTGCATGCTGCCCTTTCTGTGTGCTAACGCTGCTGTTCCCTTCTTTGCAT
>QLTV01003753.1:375174-386870 GCA_003457575.1 Thermophis baileyi | reverse complement strand
GGGGAGGTGTAGGCACAGGGCTGTAGAGCACCATCAGCATTCGCTTGCAGTAGTACTTCTCCGACCGCCACGTCGCTGGCATCTGGTTGAACTACAAAAGGGGCATCCATGTCGGGGTGCTTAAGGACCGGCTCGGCCGCAAATAGTTGCTTGAGCTTTTCAAAAGCCATCTGGCACTCCATGGTCCACTCCAAGGGCTGACTAGGTTTAGGCTTGGCCTCCCCTTTTGTTTTGAGGAGGTTGGTGATTGGTAGCGCAATCTGGGCAAAAGAGGTGATGAACTGCCGGTAAAAATTGGCAAAGCCTAGGAAACTTTGAAGCTGTTTACGGGTGCGTGGGGCCGCCCACTCCATGACTGCTCGGACCTTCTCGGGATCCATTTCAATACCCTCATGCGATATGCGGTAACCCAAATACTCAATTTTACTCTGGTGGAACTCACATTTTGATAATTTAGCGTACAGCTCCGCAGCCATGAGTTTTTTCAGGACCGATCGCACCAGTCTCATGTGTTCTTCCATGGTCTCTGAGTAAATGAGAATGTCATCAAGATAAACCAAGACCCCCTTGTAAAGGTGCTCATGGAGCACTTCGTTAATCAGTTGCATGAACACTGCTGGCGCCCCCTGTAGACCAAACGGGAGCACCTGAAACTGGAAACAACCTAGAGGGAAGTTAAAAGCAGTTTTCCACTCATCCCCTTGTTTAATTCGGACTTGGTAGTAGGCCTCTCTTAAGTCCAGTTTGGTGAAAAATTTTCCCCTTGCCTAGATAGGCTAGCATGTCCTTCATAAGGGGCAGGGGGTAAACGTTCTCAACGCAAATGGCGTTCAGGTTCTTATAGTCCACACATAAGCGAAGAGAGCCATCTTTCTTCTCTCGGAAGAGCACTGAGGCAGCCACTTGTGGCCTAGCAGGTTGGATGAAACCTCGTTTCAGATTTTTGTCAATGACGTTTTGCAGCTCCTCAAGCTCACGAGGGGTCATGGAATAAATTTTTGGTTTGAGGAGTTTCACCCCTGGCAGGATCTCTATGCTGCAGTCCGTGGGCCGATGGGGTGGGAGCACGTCCGACGCCCTCTCACTGAAGGCCCCCCTGAGTTCCCCATATTCCTTAGGGATTTTCTCTTCTCCTGCCAGGCGTTCAGCCCATATTGCCACCAGCCCCTCTGTGCCTTTGGGCCCGTGGAAGGGTTCCCCCTGCTGGTTATAGCGGATGTGCAATAGCCCCGTCCTCCAATTCACATTAGGGTTCCATTTTCGGAGCCAGGGTAGCCCAAGTATAAGGGGTCGTTCCATCCCTGGGGCCACTGTAAAACTCAGAGTCTCTTGGTGGTCCCCCATCCTCATCTCAACTGGTTCAGTCACAAACCGGGTGGGGCCCCCCCAGCTACTGACCCATCCAACTGGCAGAAGGCAATGGGCACTTTCACAGAATTCAGTCTCAATCCCATTTTATCCACCACCTCTGGGCTGATTACACATCTACTACACCCAGAATCCAAAAGGGCCAGCATCTTCCCCTGGGCACCAGATGATGGCGCCCACAGTTCTACTGGGATGGTCAGGGGCCCCACATGCTGACTTACCAGGGGGTCGTCGTCGGAGTTGCTGTCGCTGTCCCCTGGGGTGGTCAGAGTTCCCAGCTCCTCCAGGCCTGGAGGGCGAACTCAACGACTTCCACACCTTTCAAAGCCGTTTCGCGGGTTTTTACTGCCTGTCAAAGTTTTTTCCTCCAGCAGGGGTCATCCTTGGGACAGGCTTGGCAAAACACTCGGCAGCTTGGTGCCCCTCTTTTCCACATCTGAAGCATGCTGATGATCTGGGCTTTGATCCTGACCCCCCTCTTGCCATCCTAGGGGCCTCTTTCGGTGCGGAGGGGAAAGGCTTGCTCCAGGTGCAACCTCCTCTGTACTGATCTCTGGCCAGGTCAATCTCTACCTCAGCTACCATCACATACCAACGCTGCAGGTATTTGGGGGCCCCTCGAGAACAGCAGCCTTGGTAAATGTCCTCATTGAGGCCATCCTTGTAGCACTCCATCAGGGCCTCGGCGGACCACCCCCACATACAGACCACCAACTGGCGAAATTCCTGGGTGTATTCAGCCACTGATTTCCTCCCCTGGGTCAGGGTTTTCATCCTGGTTCTAGCTTTACGTTCAGCCAGGGGGTCATCAAAACACACTCGGAGGGCAGCCATAAATGTATCATAATTCCTCATCACTGGGGAATCCTCATTATGGAGGGCTACCATCCACTCAGCCGCGGTCCCTTCCAGGGCAATGGTGACACCCCTAACTTTAGCTGTTTCTGTGGGGAAATCCTCTCCATATTCTTTCATATGATTCCAAACCTGGGTTAGGAAGAAACCCAAGGCCTTGGGATCCCCACTGTATTTTACTCCCAGTAGAGGAATCTTTGGAATCTGACGCCTGCGGGGGATCACCCCCCTTGCCGGGGGTGGGGTGGGGTTGGGTTGCTGCTGCCGCTTGCGCTCCTGCTGCCCCTGCCGGGTCTGGCTGGGCTCCCGGGGGCACTTCAGGGTTGGCTGAGGTCCCCTCCTCTTCCCGCAATTCTTCGGCTTCCCTCCCCACAAGCAGTGCGTACCTTTTGCGACCCCTCTGACTCTCAAGCGCTTCTTTCAGCAGATGCAAAGCTTGAGTCAGCAGGAGGTCTTCTTTGTCCTCCTCCTGCCAGGCCACCTCACCTTTTCGGCACCTAGCTGCAGTTACTCTGGAGGGAAGTTCCTCCAAGGTATCCAGATGCCCCACGCCCAGTGACCATTTGGCTCTCACTGGCTTCACTTCAACCTGTGGCTCACACAGCCACTCTGACTTCTCCCAGCCACGATGGGATGGGGGGTGGGGTGGACCCAGCTGCTCCCTGGTCCTCCTGGTCACTGCCTTGGCTAGACATATTTTGCTTAACCACCTCGGTAGAAGGTCTTCTCCGGGTTGGCTAATAAAGTAGATCTTGCTTAATGTCAGGTGTGCTTCCGTTCAAAATCCAGGAAAGAAAACCCCCAACTCCATGATGATAGAGAAGAGTACTTTTACTGAATGAGAACTGATAGCGACATAATGAAAGCAAGATCTGAGGCAAAAATGTGCGTAAATGCATATAGAAATAATCCCAAATCCCTCCCCTCATAACCCCCCAGGCTATTCATGCAATCCCGGTGCCCTCCAGGTGTCATGTGGGCACGTCTTCGAACAGAGCCTCTGCAGATGGCCGTTGACCTTGAGCAGGCTGTAAACATGTCCATCCAGCCTGGCTGTACATGATGAGAACTCTCCTCCCTAAACCCCTAATCAGACACATGTAGAGACATCTCCAGCACAGCTTCCCCCCACCTCCCAAATACCTAACCTTCCCCCTCCCTCCGTTTCTATGGCAGCCGAAGCAAGCAGGCAGCGTGGAGGCTGACACTTTCATTTCGGTGGAGAAAACCCAGAAGCTTTCAGATTTGGGTTTTCCCAGATGTTGCCAACATGACATCTCTAATAAATTGGAACTTTGAGGAACTTCTAGCCTCGAAGTTTTATTTTGTTGGGGGTGTTTATTGGAACCCTGACATTAACTCGAATCTCTAGATAACTAAGCAGCACCCCAAAAGGGGGCTGTCTGGGGTGCTGATCCCTTCACACTCAGGCAGTGTGAAGAGTCAGTGAAAATGGAGGAGAAAGAGGAGATAACAGAAGGAGCCAAAGGAGCAGATACCCGAGAGTTTATAGAGGTCTAATATTCTCCTTCTGAAGAAATGGTGCAAGCCCTTGAGGCTGCAGAGATGGCCCGACGGCTTGGCGCTCGGCCCAAAGAGATGGATTCCTGGAAGAGTTGCCAGTCTGATCCAACTTCAGAGATGGGGCCGGGAGAGCGACTGCCTGAATGTCAGCCCATCGCCAGCCCCCTGAAGTCGCCCCACAAGCCAGAATGGAGAGAGGTGAAGACAACGGGGTCTGAAACTCCCTGAGGCTGGAACCTGTTGCCTCAGTCTTGAAGCCAATCGTTATCCAGGCTCCCGGAGCAGTTTGAGCGGCTTGAAATGGAAAGTTATGCACTGCTGGCGCAGCCCCCACAAGTGAGATGGAGTTTAGCTCAACCCACCTTCACCTTTCCTGATCCAGACCTGGCAGTGGAACTAGCGTGGCATCAGCACCTTTCTACTTGGCCAGGGGCAATCGGGGAATCAGCTCGGCACAGCAGGGTCAAGCAACAGGAGGGGGACAGCAGATGCAGCCGGCACGGGGTAAGCTACAACTGCCAGTTGCCCCCCCTCGCCAACCAGGCCCCCTGCTGCCCCCTGCGGAATGCATTCCCCCAGGCTGGGGATTCTATCCTGGCCACAGGTGGGTCCAGTGCTAGTGGATGCCAGCCCCCCCGCTCCACTTTCTTTGGGATCCCCCTATGCCCAATATGCCCCAATGATCCCGGCACAGCAGTGGGGTCTGAGCCAGCAGCCGGCTGGATCCCCCCCCAATGGCAGCTCAACAGCCAGCCCTGGCCCCAATGCCAGCCGCATTCCAGCAGCCAGCAGCACCGCCCGCGGCAGCGCCCCCTCCCCAGGCCCCTGCCCAACAGCCAGTTGCCGTGGCAATTCCATCGGCAAGGCCACTGCCGCTTAGGTTCAGGCAACCTTTGATGGCCAGCCTGCCAAGCTAGTGTACTTTCTCAGCTGAGTCTGGGCTCATATACTGTAGATCAGTATGGAGAACAGTACGAAACAGAGTGCGACTTGGTATCTGCTATTGCGGATGGAATGAATGGAGACGCTGCTGCCTGGGGGCTCAGCTGCACAACGAGGGGGCAGCTGAGCTAGATGATGCCGATGGATTTGTTGAGCTACTCCAGGCCAGATTTGATGATCCTGATCGAAATGAGGCCACAATAAACGTGATGAAGCAAGGCAGTCAACCAATAAAGGACTTTGTATGGGACTTTAGATGGGTCGCAGGAAACCTAATGCATTGGCCGGACAGAATATTTCTGCACTATTTTAAAGAAGCCATTGATCCAGAGGTCAGAACAGCCTGTGCCATCAGAGGGGTGCCTGAGCGGCTACAAGATTGGTAAACCATGTCAATAGCTCTAGACCGAGAAATCCACCCACGCCACAGACCCCCTGCTGAGAGACCCCCGAAGAGGACCTTGGCCAGGCGTCCTCTGACTAAACCTACAGAGGCTCCCCCTTCTCAACCTACAGGAACTATCAGATGCTACCATTGTGGACAAGGGGGTCATCAGGCCTCCGAATGCCTAGCACCTGCGCCGGTTCCACAGCAACGTCCTGCTACAGCTGCCCGGGGCCGAAGGGCTCCACGAAAGCCTCTGGATGCCAGCCGATTCACCCAGCAGGCAGTCGAGATCCTCCCTCCCCCTGAAGAGAGTAAGGGGACCTCGACCAAAGACCTTCTGCCAGGCCAGCCAACAGTAGCAGTGGTGAAGACGACCCGATGGTAAGTGGGACCATCCGCCCATTTGCAGTCAAGGTCAAACTGGTAGTGCCAGAGACAGGGGTGCAAGGGGAGGTAGCAGCAGTAATAGGCTGCACCCGGTGCCTGATTAGCTCCTCCATTGTTGAGCAGCTAGGCATAAGGACACATTTTTTAAACCGCCCCATACGCTTTGAGCAGGTAGATGGGACCTTAATAGGTGGCACCCCTGCTACCCGAGTCACTGAGCTCATCAGAATGGAGCTGGGGATCCACACATCCAGTTCGTGGATCCAACTCATCCAGTTCGTGGACGCCCCCAAAATGGCAAAGTCAATCCTTCTGGGGCTCACCTGGCTAGACAAATGGGCCCCGACGATTAAATGGGAGGACGGCTACCAAAAAATCAGGATAGGTGTGGGGCCCTTGCCACCCATCCCACCTGAGGCAGGACTCACTGAGGCGGGCCCACAGGGGCCCCCACCCCAATGAGAGGCAGTCACGGCGGCCATCAAAGTCCTGCCTGGGACTCCCCATGTCCCCAAGGAATACAGGGATCTGGCTGAAGCATTCAGTGAGGAAGAGTGCAACATCCTTTCCCCCATCGCCAGACCAACTGTGTGATTGAGATTGAACTCAGGGCTAAACTCCCTAAGCCAAAGATGTACTCGATGACCCCAAAAGAGATGGCTGAGCTAAGGAACTACATCGACACCAATCTGGCCCGGGGGTTCATCCAACCTGCAAAATCCAGAGTAGCCGCCCCGGTGCTATTTAAAGAGAAGGATGGTGGGGGGGATGAGGCTCTGCGTTGATTTTCGTGGAATTAATGCGGTGTGCGTAGAAAACACTTACCCCCTCCCACTCATGAAAGACATACTGATCTCTTTATTTGCTCTGATCCTCCTTAGTAGCAACTCTAATGTAAGAATAAATAGCAGAGGTGACAAGGGGCATCCCTGATGGACTCCTTTTGTTATTTCAAATGTCCTTGTGATGTTTCCCTTTATCATTATATTTGCTTTTTGGGTGGCGTATACAGTTTTTATCATTTGTTCAAATCTCATTCCAAATTTCATTCCATTAATCTGTCTAATCATATATTCCCAATTTAGGTTATCAAAGGCTTCTCATATATTCCCAATTTAAATTATCAACGGCTTTTTGCGCATCCAGAAAAACAAGTGCAACTTGTTTCTCTGGATGAGCTTCATAGTACTCCAATATATTTAAAACCGTTCTTGTATTGTCTCTGATTTGTCTCATTGGTAGAAAACCATTTTGGACGGGGTGTATTATCTCATTTAAAATTTTCTTCATTCTTCCGGCAATGATGGTCATAAAAATTTTATAATCCACATTTAAAAGTGATATTAGCCGATAATTTTGGATTTGGCTTTCATCCGTGCCTTCTTTCTTAATTACTGTAATATATGCTTCATTCCATGACTGAGGCATCTTAGCTTCCAGCAGCATCTCATTATAGAGTTCTATAAGTATTGGTTCTATTAATTCCTGTGTATTCATATAGAACTCTCCTGGTATACCATCTGGACCCGGGGTTTTGTTATTTTTCTGTTTTTGGATTGCTTCTTTTAATTCCTTCACCGTTATCTCTATTTAACATCTCTCTTTTTTCTTCTTCCAATACTATCATAGTTTCTTCTTTTAAATAATCTTTTATTTTATCTGAGTCAATTTCCTCTTGTCTATATAACTTCTCAAAGTAATTAATTGCTATTTTTTTAATTTCCTCTTCATTATTTTGCAAGTTCCCTACTTCATTGTGCAATTGGTGAATTATCCTATTTTCTTTTTCCTTTTTTTAATTTATATGCTAACCATCTTCCCGGCTTGTTAGCATTTTCAAAAAGATGTTGGTTCAAATGTTTAATATTATTTACATATTCCGCTTGTTCTATTAGATTTAATTTATGTTTGCTCAATGCTAACAATTCGACAATTTGTTCATCCCCTGGTTTTGTTTGAAGTTTCTTTTCCAATTGACCTATTTCTTCCATTAAGGTGTCCTATTGTTTATATTTTTCTCTTTTCTTTTCTGATGTATAAGCTATTGTTACCTCTCTTGTGTAAGCTTTTAGAGTATCCCACAAATTTTGTAAAAAAGTATGTTGTTTTTTATTTATATCAAGAAATAATATCAATTCCTTTTAAGTCTCTGAAGATACTCATTCTCCTGTAGTATCTGTAGATTCATAGTCCACCTTCTAGATTTCTTTTTGGGGCCTTTCCATATTATTTTCAGGGGACTATGATCTGCCCATATGTTCAAATCTATCTTCTATCATTTTGCTGACTTCTTTATTAGCCCATATCATGTCAATTCTTGAAAAAGATTTATGAGGGTTTGAGTAGAAAGTATTTTTTTTCCATTGGGATTTAATGCCCTCCATACATCCATCAGATTCAGTTCTTCAGCCATATCAAAAAAGGCTTTCGGTAGTACATTTCTTTTCTTTTGCTTTTTTTTTATCACTCACATAGTCTTTTTTGATATTTACTATTCCATTATAGTCTCCTACTATAGATATATTCTTATAATCAATTTCAATAATTTTTTCATGAATTTTCTTATAAAACTCATTTTGTTTTTTATTTGGAGCATATATATTTACCAATAACACTTTCATTCCCCCTATTATTAATTCCAATGTTAATACCCTTCCTTTCAGATCTGTATAAATTAATTTCGCTTTTATTCCATTTTTGACATATGTCACCACTCCTCTCTCTTTTTTTTCATCCAATGCCACAAATAAATTCTCTAATTTCTTGTGTTCCAAATATTTTTGATCTTATTTTTTTTATATGAACCTCTTGGAGACATACAGTATGATATCCACATTTTGTTTCATCAATTTTGTATATATTTTCTTTCTTTTCACCAAATCATTCAACCCATTTACATTTATTGACAGTAGCTGCACCTCCTTTTCCATTATTCCTACTTAACTACGGTTCTTAAACTTTCCTTGTTCTAGTAACTTTGTGTCTTAATTCTACCTTTCTGTTCTTGTTGTTTCTCTGTTGTTACTTTACTTCTTTCTTCTACCTCTTCACCACCCGTTTCTTGAGATTAAAGGAACTAGGATTAGAAAAGAAGAGTACAAAATTCAAGCGTTTGCAGATGACCTAGTATTTTTTATGGAAGAGCCAAAAGAGACGGGACAGATCCTATTAAGAGAAATAGAGAAATACGGAGAAATAGCAGGTCTTAAAATTAATAAAACCAAAACTAAAATGATAGTGAAAAATATGACTTCAAAACAGGAAAGAGCATTAGAGGAGAAATTGGGATTAAAATGTACAAAGAAAATTAAATATTTAGGGATTTGGCTAACAGTGAGATGCTCTTCAATTAAAGAAGATAATTATGGGAAATTAATACAACAAATGAAAATGGATTTGAAAAGATGGGGAACATTGCAATTATCAATACTAGGTCGTATTGCAACTATTAAAATGAATATTCTACCGAAGATACTTTTCCTTTTTCAAACCAAACCCATAAAATTAGACATTTTTTTTTACAGAATTGAACAAAATTATAACAAAATTTATTTGGGCAAGGAAAAAGGCAAGAATAAAATTAATAGATCTTCAAGACGATAGAAGCAGAGGCGGGATGGGGCTCCCTGACTGGCGACTGTATTATAAAGCAGCAATTTTAGTATGGGTGAAAGAGTGGATTAACTTAAGAAATAAAAGACTATTAATGTTAGAGGGACATGATTTGCTAAAAGGATGGCATGCTTTCCTCTGGGACAAAGAAAATAAACCGCACACATATTTTAGGAGACATAAAATAAGAGAGGCCCTGATGTACGTATGGCAAGCAGGTGTTCACAAAACTGGACTTGAGAGAAGCCTATTACCAGGTGCACATAAGGGAGGGGGACGAGTGGAAGACGGCTTTCAACTGCCCTTCGGGTAGCTTCCAGTTCAAAGTTATGCCCTTTGGTCTCCAAGGAGCCCCCGCAGTATTCATGCAATTGATTAACGAGGTGCTGCATGAGCACTTATATAAGGGGGTCCTTGTCTACTTGAACGACATTCTCATATTCAGTGAGACATTGGAAGAACATGTGAAACTAGTCCGACAAGTGCTAAAGAAACTGTTAGCCACAAAGCTGTATGAGAAGCTGTCCAAGTGTGAATTTCACAAAACTTCCCTGGAGTACCTGGGCTACCAAGTGTCAAACGAAGGCATAGAAATGGCTCCCGGGAAAGTGCAAGCCGTACTTGACTGGCAATCCCCTCGCACCCGGGAACAACTGCAGAGCTTCCTGGGGTTTGCTAACATCTATCGGCAATTCATCCCAGCCTTTTCGGAAGTGGCTCTGCTGCTTATGGAACTGCTAAAGACAGGGTACTCCCCCATGAAGCCGCAGCCAATGCAGCCCCCGGCATGGATGCTAAACTGTCAAAAAGCATTTGAAAGCCTAAAATGGCTGTTTGCAGAAGAACCCATTCTTCAGCACCTGGACCCCAAAGATATATCCAAATCTGGAACCAAACTGTTGGAAATGTGGCCAAAAGCAAGGCATCTTTTATAATATATGGTGGCTATGTATCACCTGGACCCAGACAGGCAGTTCATTGTCCAGGCCAACACCAGTAGTGTGGCGGTGGGGGCCATGCTCCTCCAGAAGGACCCCCAGGGACGGCTGCTGCCCTGCCCATATGTAAATAATTGGTAAATGAGCACAGTACTGTATAAATTGTGGAAAAATTTTTTAAATGACATAATACAATAAAATTTAATTTAAAAAAAGAAAGACATGCTGAACTTGTGTCCAAAAAGCTCACGGACACCGAGTGGAGGTGGGCAGTATGGTAGAAGGAGGCCTTTGCCGTTCGTTGGGCTCTTCTATCATGGCGACACTTCCTGGAAGGAGCCAAGCTCCCCTTCGAGATCTGGTCCGACCATAAGAACCTCGAGGCCTTAAAGACCCCATGAAAGCTCTCCCCCAAACAAGTCTACTGGGCGCAGTACTTCAAGTGGTTTGATTTCAAGCTGAAATATATCCCAGGGGTGAACAACCTGCTTGCAGATGCCCTGTCAAGGAAACCCAAATATTACAGCCAGCGGGAGGAAGTCGTCCACACCATCATCCCAGACACACAGAGTGTGGCACAACTCACTACCAGGGGCCAGGCCAGCAGGCGGGCTTGTCAGAATCATGTATAAAATGATTGGGTTTACTAATGTATACTTAAACCATTAATCTATGTTTGTTGGTATTGCTTTAAATGTATTGTAAGCTTGTTAACTGTTATATAAGGAGAACAGGCTAGCTTGAGTCAGACTGACTGCCTGATTAACTAAAGAGAGTTCGTTTCTGCTCATGCTCCTGATACTCTACAGAACTACAGATAAAACTACAGACGCTCAAGGATTCTTCTATTATATTTCTGTAGAAGATTTATCTGCTAAAGATTAATAGCTAAGTGCTAAATTCTTATCTTCGTGTTAATATTTTTTGTTTTGGACATTGTTAGTTTAAGCAAAATTATTTTTGAAGACTTTGAAGATCTCTGTTTTATTGACTCTATGATATCAAATTGCAACCCCACATTCTGATGCGTATACTCATTTCCTTAACAGGGCTGACCCCCTCGATGGAAAGCTAACTGAGGATTTGAAAGCAGCATTGTCTACCGACCCGTGGCTAGCCAACAATCGAGATATATTGACGACCCGGGACGGACTAGCCTGGAAAGGTTTGAAGATTTACGTCCCCAACAGGATGAGACTTCTGGTACTCAAGCATGGCCATGATTCTTGATTGGCTGGCCACTTCAGATTTCTAAAGACTCTTCATCTGACTAGATGGCAGGTTTGGTGGCCCAAAATGAAAGCTGATGTGGAGGACTATGTGAAAAGTTGTGCCACGTGTGCTACAAATAAGACAAGACCAGGGAAGCCTCCCAGTTTGCTTCAACAGGTAGCTGAGCCAGCTGCCCATGGGAGGAAATAGCTATGGACTTTATAGTAGAACTCCCAGAAAGTGGTGGCAACACTGTGATCTGGACTGTGATAGACCTGTTCTCCAAACAGGCCCATTTTATCCCTTGGTCTGGGCTCCCCTCAGCCAGGAAATTGGCCAAGATGTTCGTCAAACAAATCTACCGGCTACATGGAGTTCCACGGTGGGTGATCTCTGACCGAGGAGTTCAGTTCACTGCTAAGTTCTGGAGAGAGTTCCTGAGATCCATTGGGTCATCACAGGGGCTTAGC
>QLTV01003753.1:334383-348899 GCA_003457575.1 Thermophis baileyi | reverse complement strand
TCAATTCATTCTGAGCTTTAACTTTCTGACATTTCTGTAATAGTGTATATATACTCTTCTTTAGATCTACCCCATCTATATGCACAGTATATAGGGATGCACAAAATGTTACCTATTATCCAGACCAGTGATGGGATTCAAATTTTTTCCCAACCGGTTCTGTGGGCATGGCTTGGTGGGCAGGTCATGTGACTGAGGTGTGGCACCTTGCTGTGAGTGACATCTAGTTCGCCATGCCCACTCAGTCACATGACCCCCACCAAGCCATGCCCACAGAACCCGGTAGGAAAAAATTTGAATTACCTAATACTATATTTTTCCTTACCATCACCCATTCCCTGAGGCCCTGGAACCTCTGCCCGCTCGCCGCCCGCTCGCCGCCCACTTGCCGCCCGCTCACCGCCCTCTTGCCACCCACTCGCCGCCCGCTCGCCGCCTGCTCGCCGCCTGCTCGCCGCCCACTTGCCGCCTGCTCGCCGCCTGGTCTCCCTTAAGCGCAACACGTCGCCCCGTTTCCCCTCTTCCAGAAGCCCTGGCCCTTAATCTCCCCGCTTCCTCCCCCACGACCACCTCTTTCTTTGTCCTGCGACCGCGACCTTACTTTCATCCCATGGCTGGCTGCCAGGGAAGGCAAGCCAGGGCTCAGCCGTTGCCGCTGGGCTCCCTGCCAGCCTGCATCTCGCCCCCTTCTTGCAAGATGCCTGCAGCTGCTGCATCTTTTTTCCGGTGCAGCTGGAATCCAGCCCCACTGAAAAAAAGATGCGGCAGCTGCAGCTGCAGGCTTCTTGCAGTGAAAATTGCCGACCTCTGGCTCCGCTCTGCTTCTTGAATGCGCCATCGCCGCCCTGTTCTATGTGCTGGTCACCCACGCGCACCCCATTGCCTGCTGCCGCTGCACCAGAGGCACTTGCCCGGACAAGTCTTTTTTTTTTTTTTTTGGTGTGGCTGGACTCCAGCTGCACCGAAAAAAAGACACGGTGGCTGCAGGCATCTCGCAACAAGGGGGCAAGATGTGGGCTGGCGGGGAGCCCAGCGGTGACAGCTCAGTCCTGGCTTGCCTTCCCTGGCAGCCAGCTGTGGGAGGAAGGTAAGGTCGCGGCCGTGGGATGAAGAAAGAGGTGGTCACGGGGGAGGAAGCGGGGAGACTAAGGCCCTGGGGCCTCTGAAGGAGGGAAAACGGGGCAACGCATTGCGCTTAAGGGAGAGCGGGTGGCAAGCGGGCAGAGTAGAGGTGGTGTTCAGCCGGTTCGCACCGGTTCAAGCAAACCGGTAGGGGAAATTTGGCATCTGTCACCAAACCGGTAGCGACCACTACCTGGCCCCGCCCCCTGCCCTGTTGCCCGGGCCCCGCTCGCTCAGCCCGCCTGCCCAGTCACCGCTCGCTCACCCCGCCTGCCCGCTCAACGCTTGCTCACCCCACCCACCCCCACCATATATATGTTGCCTTCACTTCACCACGTGGCCCAGCTAATTGCCTCTCCAGTCACCTCGCCTCACCTGCTCAGCTCACCAAGGGTAAGCAATGTGTGCCACCCACTCACCCTTCACCTTGAGTCAGGGGCTGGGGCCCAGGGACACGCCATTCCCTGAGGCCCGGGAGCTGCCGCCCACTTTGGCCAGGTTGGGGAACGTGCCATTCCCTGGCTCCAGCCTTTCCCCGGAGCCGCTGCCCACTCGCCGTCTGCCTTGGCCGAGTCGGGGAATGCACCATTACCTGGCTCCGGCCTTGCCCCAGAGCCTCCGCCCCGGAGCCATCTGCCTCAGCCGGGTCGGGGAATTGTCATTCCCCGGCTCTGGCCTTGCCCTGGAGCCACCGCCCACTCGCCGTCCACCTTGGCTGGGTCAGGGAATGCATCATTACCCAGCTCCGGCCTTGCCCCGGAGGCGCAGCCCGCTCGCCATCCACTGTCCCTTAAGCGCAACACGTCTCCCCATTTCCCCTCCTTCCTCCCCCACGACTGCCTCTTTCTTCGTCCTGCAGCTGCGACCTTACCTTCCTCACACAGCTGGCTGCCCCTTGTCACGAGATATCTGCAGCTGCCGCCTCTTTTTTTCAGTGTGGCTGGAGTCCAGCCGCACTGAAAAAAAGACTTGCCCGGGCAAGTGCCTCCGGCGCAGCGGCAGCAGGCAATGGGGTGCACATGCATGGCCAGTGTATAGAACAGGGCAGAGTGTTCCAATAGCTCTAGTCTTCTATTCCAATTTCTATTTCCTGTTCCAATAGCTCTAGTCTTCTATTTATGTATAACAAATCTGGAATAATTTGCAACCCATGGCTCTGGAGCCGCATGCGGCTCTTTGGGCCCCCTGCTGTGGCTCCCTGTCCCATCACCAAGGTGGCGCAGTGGTTAGAGTGCAGCACTGCAGGCCACTTCAGCTGACTGCTAGCTGCAGTTCGGCGGTTCAAATCTCACCGGCTCAAGGTTGACTCAGCCTTCCATCCTTCTGAGGTGGGTAAAATGAGGACCCAGATTATTGGGGGCAATATGCTAGCTCTGTAAACCACTTAGAGAGGGCTGTAAAGCACTGTGAAGCGGTATATAAGTCTAAGTGCTATTGCTAAGTGCTATCTTTTCTCCCTCTCATCTTTCTTTCTCTCTTTCCCTTTCCCCATCTCTCTCTATCTCTCTCTCTCCCTCTCCCTCCCTCATCTCTCTTTCTCCCTCTCTCTCCTCTTCTCTCTGTGTGTGCTGAGGAACGAACGCCACCCCCGGCTTCGGGCGACCTTCCTCCCCTTCTCGCGACTCCCTGGCTGGCTGTGGCGTGCGCGGGGAGAACCTCTTCAAGGCGCAAAGGAGCATGCGGAGGGTGGGTGGCGAGTGGCTGCTCACTTAAGGAGGGTCTTTGGACGCAGCTTCTCTCCTGCCCTAAGGATCCAGCCATCGCCCTGCTGTGCCCCCCCCCCCGCATGAGGGGAGGGGGAGGAGGGTCACGGGGGCCTTAGTGCAGGAGCAAAGCGGCCCTGTACCTGCCTTCGTGCTACATTTACGCGTAAGGCAGCCTTTGCTTCCTGCCGCTTCAGGCTGGAGCTTACGCCCTCCCCGCTCGGCCGAAGAGCTGTGGGGGTGGGGTGGACATGGCAAGGTGATGGCTGGATCCTTAGGGCAGGAGAGAAGCTGCGTCCAAAGACCCTCCTTAAGCAAGAAGCCGCCTGCCCTCCGTGGCTTCTCGCTTCCAGAAGGAGGATTCTCGCGGCTCCGTGGCTTCTAGAAGGAGGGTCTCCCCGTGCATGCGCTGCCAGCCAGGGAGTCGCGAGAGGGGGAGGAGGGTCACCCGAAGGGAAATCTCCGCTGGGGGTGGTGCATGTTGCTACAGAAATGCATGAAACCAAAGACAAAAACCTCCTAGAATGCATATGGGTCAATAGAAAAGAAAAAAAGAATGACATTGCCATACTACAGGCCACCCAACCAAGCAGAAAAAATAGATGTACTTTTTGCTAACCAATTAACAAATATATGTAGGAAACATACAATAGTAATGGGGAACTTCAATTACCCTGACATCAACTGGAAGACTAATTCTGCACAAACTGAGAAATCGAATAGGTTCCTGACCAACCTAGCTGACAACTTTGTTGTCCAAAAGGTAGAGGAGGGAACTAGAGGAACAACCATACTGGACTTAATTCTTACGAACAGAGAAGTGATAGAGGGAGTTGAAACTGCAGGAACCGTGGGTGAGAGTGACCATGTCATATTAGAATTCAACATAACGCAAAGATAATGATACCAGCATCTTAGATTTTAAAAGAACTGATTTTAACAAACTCAGAGAGAACTTGGGAAAGATTCCTTGGATGAAAATCCTAAAGGGGAAAACAACTCAAGAAGCTTGGGAAACTCTGAAAAATATTATCATAAAAGCCCAGTCCAGCACAAAAGCACTGAAAAAGATAAACAAGAAATCCAAGAAGAAACCAGCATTGCTACAGAAAGATCTCTCTGACAAATTGAAAGACAAAAAGGACAAGTACAAAAAATGGAAAGAAGGGCACATAACTAAGGCAGAATATCAGCAGATAGCCAGAATCTGTAAAGACGAAGTCAGGAAAGCAAAGGCTCAGAATGAACAAAGACTTGCAAAAAAAAATCAAAGATAATAATAATAAAAAAGTTTCTTCCAACATGTAAATAACAAGAAAAAAATCAAGGAAACAGTTGGTCCACTAAAGAAAGAAGACGGCAAGGAAGTAACAGGCAGCAGAGAGAAAGCAGAGCTGCTTAACTCATTCTTTGCATCGGTCTTCACGCAAAAAGAAACTATAGCCCAACCTACCAAAAACATAACTGTAAAAGACAGACTAGAAATAAAAGCTAAAATAAGGAGGGGAAACGGTAAGAGAACACCTGTCTGATCTTGATGAATATAAATCACCTGGACCTCACAGATTACATCCCAGAGTTCTAAAGGAGCTGGCAGATTTCATCTCAGAACCATTGTAACATATCTTTCAAAAATCCTGGAGCATTGGGGAAGTACCTGAGGACTGGAAAAGAGCTGATGTGGTTCCCATCTTCAAAAAAAGGGGGAAAAAAAACAGACCCAGGAAACTACAGACCAATCAGCCTAACATAGGCGGGAAGATACTGGAAAAGATAATCAAAAAGCAGATCTGCCAACATCTAGAAATGAGTAAAGTAATAACTAGAAGTCAGCATGGGTTTGTTAAAAACAGATCATGCCAAACCAATCTTATTTCATTCTTCAACACAGTGACTAAATTAGTAGACCAGTGAAATACTGTGGACATAATATACTTAGACTTCAGCAAGGCATTCGACAAAGTAGACCACAACCTACTTCTTGGTAAACTAGAACAAAGTGGAATAGATAGCATCACCATTAGATGGATTTGTAACTGGCTGACAAACCATACTCAAAGAGTAGTCCTTAATGGTACTGTGTCTACATGGAGGGAAGTAAGCAGTGGGGTACCACAAGTTTCCGTCTTAGGCCCAATATGCTTCAATATCTCCATAAACGACTTGGATGAGGGAATTGAAGGGGAACTTACCAAATTTGTTGATGATACTAAGCTGGCAGGAATATCCAACACCCTAGATGAATAGGCTCAAGATCCAGATGGATCTTGACAGACTTGAACACTGGGCCCTATCTAACAAAATGAAATTCAATGTAGAGAAAAGTAAAGTCTTCTTAGGCAGGAAAAATCAAAAGTACACATATAAACTGGGTGAAATCAGGCTTAATAGCAGTAACTGTGAGAGGGATCTTGGAGTCTTAGTGGACAACCAATTAAATATGAGGCAACAGTGTTTGGCGGCGGCCAAAAAAGCTAATGCAATCCTAAATTGCATTAACAGAGGGATTCAATCAAGATCAAGTGAGGTACTAATACCACTCTATAAAACCTTAATAAGACCACACCTAGAATACTGCATCCAGTTTTGGTCACCACACTATAAAAAAATCTTGAGACTCTAGAAAGAATGCAGAGAAGAGCAACAAAGATGTTTAGGGGACTGGAGACTAAAACATATGAAGAATGGTTACAGGAACTGGGCATGGGTAGTCTAGTGAAGAGAAGGACCAGGGGAGACATGATAGCAGTGTTCCAATACTTGAGGGGCTGTCACAGAGAGGAGGGGGTCAACCTGTTTTCTAAAGCACCTGAAAGCCAGACAAGGAATAATGTATGGAAACTGATCAAGGAGAGATTCAACCTAGAAATAAGGAGAAATTTTCTGACAGTGAGAATAATGAACCAATGGAACATCTTGCCTTCAAAAATTGTGGGAGCTTCATCACTGGAGGCTTTCAAGAAGAGACTGGACATTTCTGTCAGAAATGGTGTAGGGTCTCCTGCTTGGGCTGTGGGTTGGACTAGATGGCCTACAAGGTCCCTTCCAATTCTATTAATATGTTAATTTCAAAATTTTGCATTTTATATGTATATGTGTGTGGATACACACATACAAACACACACACACACACACACACACACACACACATCTATAAAGATTCATTGATGTAGAACAATGAAATAGTTTGCTCCATCAACTAATAATTTTGTAAAACATTATTTTTGTCCATTTCTAGAAGGACATTAGCAGGGACACTGACAAGTAGAAAGGTGAGTAGCTAATTTAATTTTTCTTCTCAATAAACATCTATTAAGTCACTGAAGCAAATTAATTGGTTGTTTGACATCTATTAACTTTTCCCAATTGATTGTCTTCTAATGAACACAGATACACACACACAAAATAAAATTTTACCAATGACATTGGATTTATTTTAATTCTGGCGTGCTGAAAAATGCCCTTGCAAGAAATTTTCTGAAAGTACTGTAATTCCACTAAAATATTTGAGTTACAGGAGATGACTTACCCTCTGTTGCTTAAAAAATAGTCATAAATGCCAACTACAGAGTTAGTTATAAATACCAACTACACGGTATATAGTGCCTTGGATCAAGAATGAGTGTCTTAGTATTGCAGAGGTAAAGCTACTATGATTTCTTGGGCAAACATCACTACAGTATTCTGAAAGCTTCACTGTTCAGTAGGCTTCCAAGTCCAATTCAAGGTGTTGGTGGTCAGCTATAAACTATTCATGGAATAGGGCTTGAATATTTCCACAGTCACATTTCCTCATTTTTTTTCTGCCCATCCCATAGCATCTGAGAACAGCTGGCATGTTCTAGTATAATTGTACCTTATGAAACGCAGAAAGTGTGCCTTTTCTGATGTAGCACCTATTCCATGGTTTAGCATCCTTCCTAAGATCCATGTCATCCTGAGTCCACTAGCCTTTAAGAAAGCAATTAAGGACATTCTTTTCTCCATACTCTTCTGTCTATTTTTTTATTTGACCTCAGGCTGCCTGCTATACAAGTCAGAAGACTCATAAAGTACATACAACCAGCAATTAGATTTAGTAGTAGACCATTGAAGAGCCACTTTGAATAATGCACACATTAGCCATCAGTGAGGCTTACTCTTGATTCTTGATGTATACATCAATTTCCCCAATAACAGTTACAGTATATCTGGGTTAGCTAATTATAACATGTGCATACCTATAACTTGGTAAAGACATGTAGTCATGGATTTAAGAATATATGTTCATTAAGCTGATGGACCTGTTTCAGAGTTGTTGTAATTGCTAAGTCAGAGCTAAGTGAGCTGGAACATGAGCTTAAATGCATTTACATCTCCTATACACACGTTAGTTAATATTTGTACACACTTTTTAAAACGGGAGCATTTTAGTGACCCAGTTTCATAAAAAGAAACATCTATAAATTTCAATTCCCCAATAACTAAATATCCAGTTTTTCCCAAATGCATTATCTCATGCTACTTTAATTTGTGAATTTTATATAAAGCTTTGAAAGGGAAGCTTTGAAAAACAAAAGATTTTTTTACTATGGAAAGCTAGAGATTTGGAGAGAAAAATCTCCTGGTATAAAATCATTAAGTTTATCTTTCTCATGAATAGAATCCTGTGTGCTAGTTTGGGAACAAGGAAAAAGTTGTAAAGCAACTTCATTAACTTTTGTCTTCTTTGAGCTGACCACATCTCAGAATTACCGTATTTTTCGGTGTATAAGACGCACTTCCCCCCCCCCCAAAAAGGTGGGTGGAAATGTCTGTGCATCTTATACAGCGAATGTTGCCAAAGCCCCCCCCGCCGGCCCCCACCCTTCGGCCTCTCCCTCCCAGCAATTTGCCTTCTTGCAGCAAATAGCAAACAGCCTGGTCAGCTTCAGCACAGCCTGATTTAGCATGAGCAGCTGATTGGCGGTTGGATCTGCCTCCAGGAATACCACCTATCAGCTGTTCCAGGCTGCGGGATCGCCACTGCCCATCATCGCCGTTGCCACCCATCGCTGATGCTGCCTACTGCCGCCTCCGTGCGCCCCATTTTTTGCCTCCACGCATCCTGTTTTCAGCTTCCACGTGCCCCATTTTTGGCCTCCGTGCGCTCTATTTTTGGCCCGTTCCAGGTGGCAGTGCCTATCCCCGCTACCTGGAATGGGTCAAAAATGGGATGCATGGAGGCAAAAATGGGGTGCACGGAGGCGAAAATGGGGCGCATGGAGGCAGTGATAGGTGGCAGCGGCAGTGGCGATGGGCGGTGGCAATCCCCGCAGCCTGGAACAGCTGATAGGCGGTATTCCAGGAGGCAGATCCAACCACTAATCAGCTGCTCGTGCTAAAACAGGCTGTGCTGAAGCTGACCAGGCTGTTTGCCCTAACTCTCAGGAATTTCATTTCCTCGTGGCTGCTCCTAAAATGGCGCTTTTCTTCTTCACTTAGCAAGCATGCCTTTAAAGCCTCAAAATTTAAGTCTGGCTCTTCTTTGCACTCAAATATAGCTGAAATTGTGTCCCAGGTTTTATCTAAACTGTTCAACACCACTAAAACCTTCTGGGACTCAGGGAATTTTATCCCACGTTGTTCTAAGTCCAAAAATAAATTTCGCATTTTATTTAAATGCTGTTCCACAGATTCGCCTGGATGCAAACAGGCTCTGTAAAGTTTTCTTGACAATTGCACGATATTACAAGCAGAAACATTCACGTGCACAGCTATCAATTTCAACCAAATCTGCTTTGCAGTCTTTAAATTTGCAACATTTAGAAATCGTTCATCATCTAAATTTAAGATGAGATAAGCCATTACATGATCAGAATGCACAGAGCTTTCCTTAAATTCCATTGCAGCCATTCTGCTAATCCTGCCTTGTTTTTATACTTTCTAAACACAGGCAATTTCATCCAGCTTTAAATTACAATGCAGTCCTTAGTGAGCTCTGGGTCCATAACCTGTTAGAAAAAGTTTTTTCTCTGTTGTAGAAAAATAAATCAGAAGCTCTCGCAGTTGACTGCATTTTGCTGAATCAAATAACTTCTTTATAATCATATCCAAATATTTACAATACCATACATTCTTTACACCAACATATCATAATGAAGTTTTCACACAGAGAGATACAGAGACAGACCTGAGACTGGAAAACATGTCCAGCTTCTCGCTTAATTCCTTTTGCACAGACTCAGTAGCACTTTACTCACATTGGCTGACTGAGTTACCACATGACTCTTCCTGCTCATGAATATCCCAACATAAAATATTTGTTCAGCCCCCATGTTTTCTTTTCTCACACTATGTTTTTCTTTATTTATAATAAAAGTGGGAGATGTTTTGAATCTTCCACTTTTTATTTTAGGAATCCAACTCAAGAATTATTTAATACTTTTCCAAGATAACCTACATGTATGATGATTGAGAGAAGGGGGGGCCTTGGGTTCAATTTATTAGAATTGATTGTTTTCAATTCTGCTTAATAAAACATCCTTTTGAAATACTTCGTTTCAAGAGTTCTCACTTTCTTAAGTTAGAGGAAGAAGCAATCCTTACACAAAGCCCTGCCCACCCGCCGGCCCCCACCCTTCAGCCTCTCCCTCCCAGCAATTTGCCTTCTTGCAGCAAATAGCAAACAGGCTGGTCAGCTTCAGCACAGACTGATTTAGCATGAGCAGCTGATTGGCGGTTGGATCTGTCTCCCAGAATACCACCTATCAGCTGTTCCAGGCTGCAGGATCACCACCTCCCATCACCGCCATTGCCACCCATCGCCGCTGCCACCTATTGCCGCCTCCGCGTGCCCCATTTTCGGCCCATTCCAGGCAGCGGCGCCTATCCCCACTGCCTGGAATGGGCCAAAAATGGGATGCGCGGAGGCAAAAATGGGGTGCGCGGAGGCGAAAATGGGGCGCATGGAGGCGGTGATAGGCGGCAGCGGCGATGGGCGGTGGCAATCCCCACAGCCTGGAACAGCTGATAGGTGGTATTCCAGGAGGCAGATCCAACCACCAATCAGCTGCTCATGCTAAATCAGGTGTCAGGCCGAAGCCATTTTAGTTGGGGTCTTTGGCCTGCCACACTTTATACTATTTTAATATGTATTCTTTGCTGTGGGAATTTGGGAGGGGCAATCGCATGAGGGCTGTCTGTATGTAGCCATAACAAATTCCTTCTAGATAGTCAAGGTCATCCTTTGTCTTTGCACTCCTGCACCTGCACGGGAGGAGATGGGTGGATGCTGCCAAGTTGGCAGTTGAAGATTGGTCAACATGATGGACTTGGGGGTGTGGAGACAAGGGCTTGAACTTTCAACTGGGTGGAGAAACCCGGGGGACTTCGGATTCGGGTTTCTCCCAGATGTGCCAACATGGCTCTGTTAATAAATTGGAACTTTGAGGAATACTTTGCCTCGGACTCTGATTTAAGTTCGGATGTTATTTGGAACCCTGACACTAGGCTGTGCTGAAGCTGACTAGGCTGTTTGCTGTTTGCTGCAAGGAGGCAAATTGCTGGGAGGCAGAGACAGAGGCAGATTTTTTTTCTTCCTCCCCAAAAGCTAGGTGCGTTTTATAGTCCGTAGTGTCTTATAGTCTGAAAAATATGGTATCTACAACCAAAGAAACTACTATGTAGTCTAGAAATATGAAAAGGAAGAATAAAACCTAATTAGAGAAGAAACTGGTTTATTTCTCTGTAGTTATAAGAAAGAAAGCTATTGTAATAAATTATTGTGCTTAGGAGCTATATCTCGCAGCCAACCATGATAAAATATTTGTTCAGCCCCCATGTTTTCTTTTCTCACACTATGTTTTTCTTTATTTATAGTAAAAGTGTGAGATGTTTTGAATCTTCCACTTTTTATTTTAGGAATCCAACTCAAGAATTATTTAATACTTTTCCAAGATAACCTACATGTATGATGATTGACACTTGCCAGAGAAAAACAGATTCTTAATGAAATTACTTCCTTCTTCCCTGAACTTGATACAATACTAAGCCACAAATTGCAATCAGTTCTTTCATTATTCTCTAAAATTATTTCTGGTTAAAAAGAAATCTGAAACAGCAGAAGTAATAAGCATGTGGGAAGAAAAATCCATCTGGTTTAGTTCCATTCTGGGAGAAAGGCACTGGAGACAAAATGGAGGCTGGAGTCTGATTGGAAAGATGGTTTATTGATGAACAGAACCACCAGCGTTTATGGTTCTGGTGCAGCTGACAAAATGGAGTTGCGAGGGGGGGGGGTTATACATGCAAGAACATGTATTCTATTGGCTGTTTTCAGATTCCTATGGGGTCATGTAGGGTTTATGTAGGGGTCATAGCTGGCTCTATAGGCAAAAGAGGAAATGCAAATCCTAGGTGTTTGTCTGAGCTAATTTTGTCACCCTTTTGTTTGTTGCTTATCTGAGTTTCTGTCTTGACCCAGTCTTTCTGAATGGATTACCAAATCTGCATTTCTAAAAGCTGGCCTCAGTTTCTGCTTGGGGCAGGGAAACTAGGGCTGGTTTCTGAATAGACTGGCCCAATCTTTCTTTTTTTAATCAATTTTATTAATTTTCTATTAGTTACATTACTTAGTGCTTAATAAACATCGTGTTGTCTGGGTATTTAATTTTCTTAACAAGCCTTTCTTACTCTCCATCCCATTTTTCCAACCATTGGTAAAATAAATTCCAAGTTTGATATTCTGTGACTTCTTTCTGTTTGATTTTCAATGTAAGTCTGTCCATTTCTACACAGTCTAATATTTTCTTAATTATCTTTTCATCTTGAGGTGTTTCTGTTAAAACATGTAATACTAAATACATACTTCTCTTATCAAGTTTTTCTGATATCATCCCTAATAAAAACAGTTCAGGTTTAAAATCTACATGTTTCCCTATTATTTTTTCTAGCCATCTATGTATTTTTGCCCAAAATTCTTTTGTTTTAGCACAAGTCCACCACATATGATAAAATGTGCCCGTCTTTTGGTTACATTTCCAACATTTGCTAGACCTATTTTTAAACATTTTAGCTAACCTCGCAGGTGGTAAATGCCATCTATAAAACATTTTATATAGATTTTCTTTGTAAGAAGTTGCTATTGTTAATCTATAGTTCCTTTCCCATACATTTTGCCATTTTTCTAATTCTAAGTCACATATAAAGACATTTTAGACACTGAAGGGAAATTAAAATCAAAGCAAGAGCTTGAAGAACAGGACATTATATTACCATGGTGGCCTCAATTGCAAATACAGTCTAGATATAATATACTGGTAGATATGAAAAAGTATGGTTTTTATAAAGGCCAAACACCGTTTGATAAGATACTGTTGAACTCTGATGAAAAATTAATTAAGTATATATATTTTTGTTAAATTTAAAAATGGAGAATGAACAAATAAAAGACATAATGGTACAATGGGAAAAAAACTTTGACTATAACATAACATAGGCCCAATCTTTCTTAATGGGCACAAAATATTTGCTATTAAAAAAGCAAAATATTTGCTTTGTGCCTCCAAGGGCATATTTCTCCATTTCTCCTTTAGGGAAATATAATATTCTGCCTTTTTAATATTTCCCAAAATATTTCATTCTTCTGGGGGGAGTGCTAACTTTCTACAATGTCATGAAATGTTAACAGTGCAATAATAACAATAAAATAGTGAATATGGAGCACTTGTGAACTGATAATGACCAAACAATTAACTTTATATAAATACATAGTTTAAAAATATAAACATTTTACAATTGAATGGAATGCAAATGTCATTTGTTTCTCCTGCAATGTTATGAGATGAAGCTTAAGATATTGTTTAATGTTACATAAGTAAGATGCCAAAGTGAATGAAATATTTTTTCATTCATGCTGTTAAAGAATCTCTGTGATGAATGTATGAATGAACACTAGGAGTTTCTATGAGCAGAGATGCTGGATAAAACACTACTTTATCTGTATTGAGGAAAGTGTAAAGTTTCCTGTGAAAGCACAAGAAATGAAGGGAACCCTTTGCAGTATAACTATATTGTAGCAACTTTCCATAATGGTTGTTGGTTGTTTAAATCTTGATGTACATGGTATTTTGTACATCATGATATTTTCCTCATAGATTGACATGATCCCAACACACATCAATTACTCGTAGTTTATTAACTAAGCAGGAAATATGAAGGAGGTGCTGTCTATTTTGACAGTTTTGGCAAACCAACATTTTCATTGGTTTGATTTCTTGCAACAGCCTGTCATAGAGATATATTACTTGTTGAAAACTCATAAAATTCCTGAGTGTTAAACAAGAATATTTAATGAATTTATGCACACGAGAACTTTTTGATTAGTTACAGAAATACTCTCTTACAGCAGGATTGGATGCTTTCATATTAAGAGTGTTTTTAGCAAGAGCAGCAATGACAGCAAAAAGAAAAATAAAACGAGTGTAAATACTTTTATTTTTCAATAATCCTAAAAGTTTGGACAGAAAAGTTTGAAAGAAGGAATGAGGGAAGATGCAAGATAGCAAATGATTTCATTGTATTGACTATGGGACTTGTTACCACAAGTGATTACTGTAAAAGCAGAATTGTAAGCACAGCTACCTAGAAAAGTTCACACCTTCTGTTTTGGTCATTTTGGTTTATCTCATAATCTAATGGCATCCTAGTCCAGAATTCTTCTTGAAACACAGAAATGCACACATTATTGCCTTGAAGCTATCTTTACTTTTCTCTCTCATTTTATTTTGAGTTTCAAGTCAAGACTGCTTTATTTAATCTCTTACTTTTTCCAGCACTGCTGCTTGAGATGGATAACCCATTGTTGTCTTATAATTACTACAGCCTTTATGTTTGTAAAATTATTTTTTCATTAATTTCACCTTTTGCATTGTATAACAATAGCCCAATGAGCTGCTTTTATTGTTATTTTTGTTTATTTTACAACTTTAGGATGTATTTGTGTAAATTACAGAGCATTAATTAAAAAGGCAGCATAAATAAACAAATATTAAATAAGAATATATGTGAACTATCACAATTTGTAAATAAGATATTCTTTATTGTAAAACCCAGATTAATCTGAATTTTTTAGTTTGAATTCCTGTCAGTCTCCATACTCTTCTGTTTATTTTTAATTTGATCTCATGCTGCCTGCTATACAAGTTTCAGCTCAGAAGACTCATAAAATACATACAACCAGCAATTAATTTAGTAGACCATTCAAGAGCCACTTTTAATAATGCATAAGTTAGCCATCAGTTAGGCTTACTCTTGATTCTTTCCCAAATAACATACAGTATTTTTTTTATTTTTTATTTTATTTAGTTTATTTAGTTTGTCAAACATGTACGATATAAAGGTATAGTATAAACATGGACATGAATACAAGAAATCACAATTCAAGGTGTTGGTTGTTACCTTTAAAGCCCTACATGGCTCAGGACCAGTTTATCTGCGTGACCGCCTTATGCCACATTCCTCCCATCGGCCAGTGAGGTCGCACAGGGTTGGCTTTCTTCAGGTCCCGTCGGCCAGACAGTGCCGGCTGGCGGGACCGCGGGGGAGGGCCTTCTCTGTAGCCGCTCCAACTCTGTGGAACCAACTTCCCCCCGAGATCCATACTACCCCCACCTTACTGGCCTTCCGTAAAGCCGTTAAGACCTGGCTTTTCCGGCAGGCCTGGGGCCAATA
>QLTV01003753.1:316476-331400 GCA_003457575.1 Thermophis baileyi | reverse complement strand
ATGTATATGTATATGTATATGTATATGTATATGTATATGTATATGTATATGTATATGTATATGTATATGTATATGTATATGTATATATGTGTGTATATGTGTGTGTGTTACTATTTTCCCCATTTATACTTTCTGTTTGTTTCTATTAGTTTTTAATACAATCACAGTATTACAAAATATTATGTCTCCATCCATCATCTCTCTGCCTTTTTAGAATTTCATCATTTATTGACTTTTTGATGATTCTTTTATATTTCTCTCTTGGGATCCTGTATTTCTTTCTAACATTTTTACATAGACTGAATGCTCCCTCCGCCTTACCTCTTATCTCCTTCTGTTGCATCATTTGGATGCCCATCCATAACCCTTTAATTATTTTTGGGAAGTCTTCCTTTCTTTTCTCTGTACTATTGTAAGCTCTGAAGGAATTAGATTCTTAGTATTAGATTCTTAGTATTTATTATTAATGTCTTTTCATTGTTTTTGTTTTCTTGTAGCTTATTTTGGTTTGTCTCCTCCAGCACTCCTTCTGATTTCTCATCTGTCTTCTGAATATTTTGTTCATCTTTTCCCACCATTTGTTGAGGATCTTCTACTCACTTCTTTATCTTTGGACAATCCCATCATCTCCTTATGATTCTTTGTCACACTTTCATAAAAACTTTTAGCCATCATTAACATTTCTTCATAAAACTTTATTGTCTCCTGCTGGGTCATTTTGTACCAAATTATAAATTTATACTTTACAGTTTTTACAGTTTTCAGTTTACACCTTCCCAATTGTCCAAATTTTAAAGTCTTATTTGTCTTTTCTTCATTTTCTCTTTCTTTTTTTCTTTTCTTCTCCCCCCCCCCTTTCTTTCTCTTTTCTTGTTTTGCCTTGTAGGTTGATCTATCAAATAATGTTAGTGAATCAAATCCATCTTAGCCCATCAGGTTTCCTCAAATCTGTCAAATCCACCTTTCAATGAACAGTTCAACAAGGTTTTGATATTTATAGTTCAGTTTACTTTAAAAATCTTCAAACAGCTCAGTAGATATTTCCAAGCCTCCAAATTGCCTTCTAAGATAAAGTCAAGGTCAAATAGCCATCCAGATGTTGTTTGCTTTCTCTCCTTTCATCACTTTCACTCAGATTTCACACATTGCAGTAATCTTCTTCCTCCAGTAGATGGCTCCCCTGCTCCCAATTCCAGCATTCAACAGGGTGTAAAAGTCAAAAACAGCTGATTGTCAGCCATTCAGGGGGGTTAAAAATGGAGTTTAGAAAGGCAATTTCTCCCAATAATCACTTTTCACAATGTTATTTGACTTTTTCCAGGCTTTCTATGGTTTAAAACATCCTTTAAATATTTCTTTACGTCTAAGTCTTTAATCTTTAGTCTTTCTCTTTGATTTTTAGTCTTTAATCCTTCTCCATAAATCCAATCGCTGCTTTCTTAATGTTTGGAGATTGTTTTCTGGAATTTTTTACTTGGGTTCAATCTCTAAGGTAAAAGTTGGAAGTTATCTCACCAGGTTTCACTGCTCTGTCCATGCACCACTCCAGCACAAGTGTCCCAGTTGTCCCACCAGACCAAAATGGCTGTCATCCCTGCTGCTGTTCAGGAGAGCTTTCTTCGGATCAATGAGGAAATTGCGGTTTCCTCATGATCGATGAAGTGCCTCTCCTTTCTTCACCACCCCTCCAGGGCAGTTTGACCCCATAGGGTCTCCTGGCAAGCAGTTGCCGGCTGTATTTCACGGAGCCCGGCGGAGCTCCGCTATTTTCCAGCTGTTCCCACCGTGACATCAACTGGAAGTCCCTCTGATTTTTTTAACATTTATTATAATTCAAAAAGTAAAGAATATATGCTGCAAAGTGAAACACCTAACATCATCCTTCCATCAACACCCAGACAATAATAAAGTATATTATGGGACTTCTGGTTGGCGTCATGGCGAGATAGCTGAGGGTGAGTGGAGCTCCCCGAAACCCGGCTGATTCTTTTCCATTTGGAGGCCCCAAGGGGCCAAAGTCACCCTGGAGGGGTGATGAAGATAGGAGGGACCCCTTGTCAATTGTGGGGTGACAGCGATCCTCCCGCTGGATCCAAGGGCACCTGACTGACCGACGGAAGAAGAGACGGCCATTACGACCCAACTGAAGCTGTGACAACCAAAGAAAAGCACTTACTAGCAATTTGTGAGCAGCGTACTGGGTGAGGATTTTTCCAATTTCTACTTTGGAGATTGATTCCCGAATAAAGAGATTATTTGAAAACTAAGACTCTCTAAAGACAAGAGGAAGGGATTTTATTCCCACCTCTAAAAGGAAGCGGTGAGTTAATATGTAAAGAGACAGATGACAGATCCAGAAAAAAATTAGAATTTTAATGGGAGAATATTAAAGTAAAATCATAAAGAAAAGACCAGACTATGAACTATGGTTTGGACATGGTGAAATCATGGCAGACTGACCATGAAGTTATAATAAACTAAAAAGTAACTTAAAATATTGGAATACTTTTTTATTTGACTACCTGGAAAAAAGTGAACTATTTGATAAACAGAAGCTAAGCTTTCGCTATATTAGCTGGAAGCTGGAAGACAGAGCTGGGATGACATCTACTGGTGGAAAAGGATATTACACAGATAGAAGTGAACTCAGGAAATATAAAAGAAGAAACAATTAATTTGGAATAGATAAGTGGACAGGAGATAAAAAAACAGCTGCAAGGTCATTTTAATTGTGGTTTGGGGACAGACGTTGAGCCTTTTGAAGTTTTTTGAACTATTGTGGATTATAAACATTGTTGACCTAGTGGAACTGTTTTGAATTGTTTTGAGTCTGAATGAAGTGGCTTTTTGGTTCTTTGGCCTTTTTGGATTACTGAGACATTGGGGAATTTGGTGGGCCATTATGGATTACAAACATCATTTGATAGAACATTCTGAGAGGTGAAAGAAGAAAAGTGAAACAATATACACAGATTTGGACAAGCTGCTGACAGGGAAATTTGGATTATAAAACTCCTGACTTTAAAGTTTCTTTTTTCTTCCTAATAGACTTAATATTTTAATATTGGAATTGATATAAAGTTGAATTAATTGTAATAGAGTAATGATGGAGTAACTATAAATGGTAATGTATTATATGTTACTATTAGATCACTACATAGATTTGTAAAACTAGATTGGTAAGACTATAAGATTACAAAATAGATTGTAAAAAAAAATGAGTGTTCCAAATCTAACTAAAATTGGAAAGAAAGCATCTTCCACACCGACATCCACAGCATCCAGTCCATCAAACTAAAGATCAATAGACACAATGTTACAACAAGAAAAAAAAACACAAATACTTTCCAAAAAGAAATACAATCAGTGCTCCAATCCATTCAAGAAGCTATTGTTTCACAGAAAGAGGAAGCAAGGAAGAATCACAATGAGGTGAAAGGTGACTTGGGGGAGATGAAGGAACAAATTCAGAAAATGGAAGTGAGACAAGAGAATTTTCAGCAAATGATAACAAAAAACAAACAAAGGATTCAGAAAATAGAGGACAAATCAGAAGAAACTGAGAAAAAAATGGAGGAAATAAATCAAAATCTGACACAAGCAAATAAGAACCTGGAAGAAACCATCATAATTTTAGAAATGGAGAAAGCAGCCCATTTCCTAAGATTTCAGAATATAGAGGAGGATAAAGAAGAAGACCTCCCAGAAGTGATGATAGAGCTATTGGCAAGTGTCTTAAAGATAGGAAAGCAAAAGATGGAGGTGGAGATAGATGAAATATTTAGAATAAACACAAGTTATGCAAGGAGACATAAGGTCCCGAGGGAGGTACACGTGAGATTTCTTAAAACATCAACAAGAGATGAAGTACTAAAAAGGGCAAGAGATGATCCACTGAAGTACAGAGAGAAATAAATTGTGGTTCTGAAACAGATCCCTAGGAGGGTAAGAGAGTTATGTAAGCAATATCAATTCCTGACTGTTAAATTGATTAAAAGAGAAATAAGCTTCAGATGGTTGGTACCACAGGGAATATTAGTGAATTGGGAGGGTAAAAGATACAGACTGGATTCTCTAGACAAGGCGATAGAATTCTATGATAGCTACATTGTTGCAAATGAGGGACAAGAAATAAGAAGAGAGTTGGAATATCAAAGATAGAGGATTCAACAGGAGAAGAGAGGAATACACAACAAGAAGAAGGAGAAGCAGAGACAGCAGAACAAGGAGGAGCAAGGGCAAAAGATCAGAGACAAATAAGAACAACTAGGAGAATAAGGCCTATATATAAATAAAAGAGATGGAGGGGGAAAGTGAGATTTTGTCAATTAATATAAATGGACTGAACTCCCCCATAAAAAGGAAAAAAATTATACACGACTACAAAAATTAAAAGTAGATATAATCTGCCTCCAAGAGACCCACATAAAAAAACAACACAGTAAATTACTGGAGTACCCCAAAATTGGAAAATTATATTTCTCATCAGCACAACAAAAGAAAAGAGGGGTAGCTCTATATATTAAGGAAACAATAAACTCTAAACAAATATATACGGATGAAGAAGGAAGAATCTTAATGGTGGAGATAGTGATACTGTTGATAGCAATATATGCACCAAACAATAAACAAGAAGAATTCTATCAAAAGCTGTATAAAAAGATACTGGAAGTGGAATATGAAAATATTTGTGTTATAGGAGATTTCAATGCAATTGTAAATGCAAAATTAGATTACAGAAGTAGTAAGACTGGAAAAAAAGCAAGGAAGATACTGTCCAAGGCACTTTTTAAAATGGCAGAAGAAACTTGTATACAGGATGTATGGAGAGTAATGAACCCGGGGAAAAATCCATAATTTTATTCAAATAGGCATAAATCATGGTCCAGAATTGACATGATTTGGATGTCACCCGAATTAAGAACTAACGTGCAAGAGATAGAGATAGAAACCAATTTATGGGCTGACCATAATCCAATAAAAGTCAGTTGGAAAGGAGAAAAGAAAAGGTGGAGATGGACATTGAATCAATCTACATTAAAAGAGAAAGAGTTTATGCAAACAATAGTAAAAGAAATGGAATTCTTTTTTTAAGAAAACAAAAAAGAAGATACTTTACTGCAAAATTTATGGGATACAACTAAAGTATACATCAGAGGATTAGCTATAACCTATATAGCAAGAAAGAATAAAAAGAAAAAACAACAAGACATTAGAAGGAGAATATAAAAAATTGGAATTAGAATTGCAAAAATATCCACAAAAGAAAACTTTTAAAAAGCAAATGGAAATAATAAAACACAAATTAAATCTAATAGAAAAAGAAGAATTGGTGCAACAAATTAAAAGGGCAAAACAATTTTCTACTGTCGACCTCACCCCATTCCTAAGAGGTCTGTAAGGGGCGTGCATAAGCGCACCAGCGTGCCTACCGTCCCTGTCCTACTGTCCTATTGTCCTCATCTATCTGTATTCACTTTGATTATGTTTATGTTTATACCTATACCTGCTATCTTGTACATGTTTGACAAACAAACAAACAAACAAACAAACAAACAAACAAACAAACAAATAAATAAATAAACCAGGAAGATGGTTAGCCCATAAATTGAAAAAAGAGAAAGAGAAGAAATTGATAAGTAAACTACAAGATGGGAAAGGAAACGTACAGTTTCAAAATTAGATTAAAAAGAAAATAATTCAGGAATATTATGAAAAATTATATGATAAAGAAAAAATTCCGGAGGAAAGGATAACACAATACTTGGAAAAAGTCAAATTACCAAAGGTGATGGAAAACATTAAAAACATGTTAAATGAAAAAATAACGATGATGGAGCTGACAGAGGCAATAAAGAGACAAAAAAATAACAAGACCCCACGACCAGATGGACTACTAGCAGAAGTATATAAACAACTACAGGACACATTGAGTTTGTCAATGTTAGAGGTTTATAATTAGGTTTTGCTAGAAGCTAAGATACCAAATACCTGGATAGAAGCAAACATCACTCTAATCCTGAAAGAAGACTCAGATCTGACCCAGATAAAGAACTATAGGCCTATATCATTATTAAATGCATATTATAAAATATTTGCATCAATAATGGCAGAGAGATTAAAAAGATTTCTGAATGAGTTTATTCACCCGGATCAAAATGGGTTCCTATAAAAAAGACAAATTAATAATAATGTAAGATTTATTTTAGACACTTTGGAATATTATGAAGCACACTAGGAAAAACAAATGGTGTTGATTTTTTTAGATGCACAGAAAGCCTTTGACAATGTAAATTGGCAATTCATGATACAACAGTTAGATTGTATGGATTAAGGCGAGAAGTTTATAAATATGATTAAGGCAATATATCACAAGCAAATGGCAAAAGTAATAGTTAATGGGGACTTGACGGATAATTTTAATATAAAAAAAGGCACTAGACAAGGATGTCCATTGTCCCCATTACTATTTATATTAACATTGGAAGGGTTAAACAGAAATATTAGACAAGATTTAGAAATAAAAGATATGGAAATAAAAAGGGAAAATATAGATTACAAACATTCGCAGATGATTTAGTATTTATTTTAGAAGAATCACTGGAAACGAGGCCCAAGTTAATGGGAAAAATAGAAGAATACGGAAAAGTTGCAGGACTGAATATAAACAAAGATAAAACTAAAATTTTACCTAAAAATCTTACAGAAAAACAGAAAGGTGAATTGATAAAGAAATTAGACTTACAGATAGTCAAGAAAATAAAATACTTGGGAATATATCTAACAGCAAGATGTGTAACAATCAAAGAAGAAAATTATACAAGACTACTACAGCAAATTAAACCAGACTTGGAAAAATGGAAAAATTTGCAGCTATCAATGGTAGGAAGAATTGCAACTATAAAAATGAATATTTTACCAAAGCTACTTTTGTTTAATTCCAAACGATCCCCATAAAAATAGAAAAAAAAGGACTTTGATGAGCTAAACACAATAATTTTGAATTATGTTTGGCAAGGGAAAAAAAGCAAGAATAAGACTGAAAATGTTGCAAGAATCTAAAAATAATGGGGGCTTTGGGCTACCAGATTAGGAGCTTTATTATCAAGCTTCTGTATTAACATGGGTGAGAGAATGGATAACTCTCAGACACAGAAGATTACTGTTTTTAGAAGGTCATTATCTCCAATTAGGATGGCATACTTTTTTATGGTATGATAAAAATAAAACTCATAGGTATTTTCAAAGACATTATATAAGAAATGCTCTACTTTTAGTATGGGAAAAGGTGAAAGCAAAAATCTACATGAAAATACCAGTTTGGTTATCAACAGTGGAAGCATTTATCCATCGAAATGTAGTAAATCTGGAAAAAAATTTTAACATACAAGGATATTTTGAATGTGGAAGGGGAACTTAAAATCAAACAAGAGTTACAGAATCAAGGTGTGGACCTATCATGGTGGCTGCATATGCAAAAACAAACAAGATATGAGAAAGATATCAAGACTTATGGCTTCTACAAAGAGCAAACAATGTTCGATCAAATAATGTTAGGGGTAGATGAAAAGCAAATAAAGAAAATATACAATTTCTTGCTAAGCTTAAAAATGGAAGATGAACAGGTAAAAGAGACAATGATAGTTTGGGCAAATTTTTTTGGATATACTATAGAATTAGATAAATGGCAAAAGCTTTGGGAAAGAAACTGTAAGTTGACAATGGCAACTGCCTATAAGGAAAACCTATATAAAATGTTTTATAGGTGGCACTTACCACCAGCAAGATTAGCAAAGATGTTTAAAAACATGTCTGCCAGATGTTGGAAATGTAACCAGACACTGGGCACGTATTATCACATGTGGTGGACATGTGCAAAAGCAAAGAAATATTGGACAAAAATACATACATGTTTAGAAAAAATGTTAAAGCAGCACATAGATTATAAACCAGAAATATTTTTGTTAGGCATAGTACCAGAAAAGTATGATAAAGGGAATATATATTTAATATTACATGTTTGAACAGCAAGAATTGTATTTGCACAGTATTGGAAAAATGAGGAAACACCTACAGAAAAAGATGTAATTTAAAACATTTTAGATTGTGCAGAAATGGACAGATTGACATTAAAGATAAAAGAAAAAAAAGATACAGAGTATTTTTGAACATGGGACTTGTTTTACAAAATGGTTGGAAAATAGAGGTAGAAATTAGGAGAGGGAAAAGTATTATTACATAAGCAAATTGATCCAGACAATATGCTGTTCACCAAGCACTTATGTAGTGAAAATGTATAAAATAATAATAATAATAATAATAATAATAATAATAATAATAATAACAACAACAACAACAACAACAAAGATCAACAGTAAAAATGTTAAGGGTTGATTGGGCAGTATTAATCATGAGAGATTCAATTTTCCTCAATAACATTTAGATTCAAGTGACTCATGCATGGGATGTGGCGATCATAATAATTGTTTTATTATTAATAATAATAATAATACTAATAATACTACTAATAATACTACTACTAATAATAATACTAATAATAATAATAATAATAATAATAATAATAATAATAATAATAATAATAATAATAATAATAATAATAATAATAATAATAATAAGTATATTATGGTAGACGTGTCTCAATGCTTGTTTGGAAGTACAGATTCCAATACGCCATGCAAAACAAAGTATGTCTATCTTCTAAACTGGCCATTGGAAATAACTATAGATGGCTAGATGTTTCCATCACAACTCTCATCACACTTCCCATAACCTGACCATTGTTCGTAGCTAATGAGAGCTCGGGTCCAACAAACATATGGCTGCCAATGACCAACTGTGATGTTCTGTGTCCCACCACTGAAACTGGAAACAATTACTGTTCAATAATATTCTATTTCTAATATTTTCAAAATGATAGAAGAAAATAATAGGAAACATGATTGTGCATGGACAATCGCAAGATAATAATGAATACTATCTTTGATGTAGAAAAAAACCTTTTTTATAATGGAACATAATAACAAACATCCTTGTATATTTCTGTTTCTAATATTTACCATTTTCGGACAAATTTCACAGACTATTATGCTGAGGATTGCATTTGGCATTCGATAGTCAGTTCTGCAATCCAAAATGCACAGAAGCCATTCAAATTTAATTAAATAATTAAATACGGTCAATATTATTGCTTGTTTTGTTGCATCAAAACTAAAATTATGATAACATTTGAATTGATCTGGGAACATCCATATCTAACAATCTCACAACTGTTTGCATGTTATGGGGATATTATTTTACTAGAAAAGTATTATCATAGTGGAAATGTAAGGGATAATAATTGATGCACTTTTTATGTTAAACAGTTTCCACATTTGGTTGTAGTTTTTCTACAAAGCAAATCCCCAAAGATCTTGATGTTTATCTCAACAACTTCATTTGCTGTTTTCTGTTGTCAATTATTCTCCTAACTCAGATAAACAAACTTAATAACAAAGATTCATGTATATGAGAATTCAGCATTATCCATTTTAACTATAACAGCAATGTAGCATCTGTCCTTTTTCTTCCCCCTCCACCTACAGAAGTGGGTAATGTTAAGATTATACACTGAAGAGAATACAGGTAGTCCTTGACTTACAACAATTCACTTAGTGACCATTCAAAATTACAACGGCACTGAAAGAAGTGCCTCATGAGCATTTTTCACACTTATGACCATCGCAGCATCCCCATGGTCATGTGATTTACATTGGGATGCTTGGTAACTGGTTCATAATTATGACGGTTGCAGTGTCCTGGAGTCATGTGATCACCTTTTGTGAACTTCTGACAAGCAAAGTCAATAGGAAAGCCAGATTCACTTAACAACTGTGTTACTAATTTAACAACTGCAGTGATTCACTTAACAACTGTGGCAAGAAAAGTCGTAAAATGGGGCAAAACTCACTTAACAAATTTCTCACTTAGGAACATAAATTTTGGGGTCAATCATGGTCTTAAATTGAGGATTACCTATATATATTTGTAAATGTACAGGTAATCCCCGGGTTGTGAGCGTTCCCTTAGCGAACATTTGAAGTTTGTGAACAAGTCCCAAAACTACGAATCTTGCAGCACCAACGCCCTTACGAACAATCGTAGAGGCTCTGAAACATTCGTCCTGAATGTTGCCGGCCAAAATGGAGCTTCCAGGGGGGCGGATTTGGCCCTCCAATGCTCCGTTCAGCCCTCCGCAGGCCTTCCCCAACTTAGGAAAGTGCAGGCCTTCCCTTGCTTACCTTGTGAAGATCTAGCAAGCAGTCTCCTCTCCAGCCTCTCAGCCGCGTGTGCCCCTCTGCACTTCTGTTTGGGCCTCCACAGGCCTTGACTGGCAGTTTGCTGGCCAAAATGGAGCTTCAGAGAGGTGAATCTGCCCCTCTAATGCTCCATTTGTCCCTCCGCGGGCTTCCCCTGGCCCATTGCAGGCCAAAATGGAGCTCTGTTCGGCCCTCTGACACTCCATTCCGCTCCCTGTGGGCCTCCCCCAGCCCATTACAGACCAAAATGTAGCTTCCAAGGGGCAGTTCTGGCACTCCGATGCTTCATTTCGGCTGCAATGGGCTGGGGGAGGCCCACAGAGGACCAAACGGAGCATTGGAGGGGCGCATGCGGCTGAGAGGCTGGAGAGGAGACTGCTTGCTAGATCTTCACAAAGTAAGTGACCTGGTGAGGCAGGTTGGGGGGAAGCAATTGTGGAGAGCATGAGGTATTTCAGTGGGTCAGGGAGGCCTTGGGTGGTCTTAGGCAGTTGGCCTGTAGGCCCCCCCATGGCCTTCCCCACCCTGAAATATCTCATGTGCACTTAATGAGCCTCGCATTCGATTAGCGAATGCGTGGGCGAAAGGAGGGAGTGATCCCGTTCAAGGTACAAGATTCATTCCCACAAATCCTCGGGTTACGAATGGAATGGGCAGGCTCCATTACATTCATAACTCAATGACTACCTGTATTACCTCTTAATTTAACTTTTAAATAGTGAAATGTGAAATAGCTTCCATTTGGCAAGATGAATCACATACATGAACAAGGCAAATTCACATTTTCCTGTTAATAAAATGCCCTGATGTGTAGCATAACAGAAAAATACTAAATGAATGAGAAGAGGCATGTTTTCCTGAAGATACAATTATCAGTATACTTCCCAGTCATGCTAAGTCCAGATTTGAAATATCTAGGCCATTTATGCATCTTGACAAATATTTAAGGAGGCAACAGGCATACAAAATTCACTCAGAGGGCAGAAACAATCATGGCAAAACTCCCATGTCAGAAGAAATCTACTTAAACTTCTTTTTCAAAAATGTTTAGAATTTACTGGTAATATAGAATGACCAGTTTGCTCTAGTGGCACAGTGAAATACCCCAGCCCCCAATATTGAACTGTTAGTTTCACACACAGAGTCACACACACAGAGATATATTTAATGTTATGCTGCATATTTTTTTCAGTTACCCCATGAATACAGGTAGTCCTCAACATACAACAGTTTATTTAGTGACCGTTCAAAGTTACAACATCACTGAAAAAAGTGACTTATGACTGTTTTTCATAGTTACAACTTTTGCAGCATCCCCATCAGGGGTGAAATGCTCCCGGTTCGGACCGGGATTGCGCATACCGATAGCGGTGGCCGCTGGTGGTTCACAGAACCGGTAGCGATGGCTGGCTGGCCATGCCCCCGAACCAGTCCCCCGGTCACCACTCACTTGCCCTGCCCCACCCAGTCTCTGCTCTGCAGCTTGCCTGCCTGAAGCGCTGCACCCCTGATCTGCCTGCCAGGTAAGTCTGCGAATTTGTGGCCTACCTAGCTGCCCCTGCCCCCCCCCACAGTCCCAGCCTGCCTTCCCTACTCCATTCCCTACGGCCCGCAGCCCCAACATGCTTTCCTGCCTTCCACGCGGCCTTCCTGGTGTCCCCGTGGCCAGCTTGCAAAGGCAGGCAAGCGGAAGGCCACATGGAAGGCAGGCAAGCATGTCGGGGTGGCGGGGAAGGGAGGTAGCAGCCTACTCCCTTTCCCGCAGCCCTGCCATGCTTGGTGGCCTTCCATGCAGCATTCCCGGTGGTCCCTGAAGTTGGCATCCAGCCCAGCCCAGCCAGTGGGTGGGCGTGCGGCCCTTGGTGGAAATGCAGATGCTTAGAGGGGCAGCGGAAGGGCAAGCGGATGTCCCGGGGCTGCTGCACATGCGCCCACCCCATTTCTGCAAAGGCAGAGCCCCCCTTGCAGGGCGATCCAAAGAGGGGAGGGAGATGCTGCAGAAAAGGCCGGCTTCCACCCGTGCCAGCTCCGCGGCGCTTGGGGCTCCGAAGCAGCCCACTGGCTTCTCACCCGGCCACCTGCCTGCTCTCTTTGCAGATCGGCCCAGCCGACTGCCGGCGCCACTCTGGGAACTCGGCCCGCGGCACCAGGTTGGAAGCCAGTGGGCTGCTTCTGAGCCCCAAGTCCTGCGGAGCTGGCACGGGAGGCACGGGTGGAAGGTGGCCTTTTCTACAGCATTCCTCTCCCCTCTTTGGATCGCCCTGCAGGGCTCTGCCTTTGCAGAAACGGTGTGGGTGGTTTGTACGGAGGATTGGCGGGGGGGATGTGCGGCCCTCCGGGATGGAGAGCAGGGCAAGAGAAGGCACAATAGGCTGCGCTGCCCCGGCCCCACTTAACCATGCTTCTTCTAGCCCATCTGCTCCAGGGCATGAACAAGACAATAGGCCATGCCTCCCTGCCCAGCCTTCCTCGCAGGGCGCTGCTGCACCGGCGGCTCCACCCTGTCCAGCTCTGCCTGCCACCACTTCATGGGAGACGCGCCGCTTCTGGGCCGGGTTGCCCGCCCTTGGGCCCCCGAAGGGCAGGGTGTGCTCTGCCGCCACCGCTGGCTCTCCCAAGCAAGCTCTCCGCCATCCCGGAACCGCGCGGGGCTGGAAAACTCCCCGGTGAGTGGCTGGGAGGGGATTGACAGCTGGCCGAGCCCCGCAGGGGCTTTGAATCGTCTGCCAGTTGTGAAAATGTATCGGCTTTGTCGTGTCACTGACGGCCTCTCGCCTGCCTGCTCGCTGTCTCCAAGCCGTTTCCCAGGCAGAAGCAGTATGTATTTTTAGCACTGAGGTCTGGCTGCGGTGGTAGTGGGGGCAATCCCCATTTGGGGGGGGGGCAGCAAGAGAGACGTCGGAAAAATTCTGCAGCTCCCGTGGTTCTTGATGAAATGGGGAGGGAGGTGGTCTCTGTTCGGTGGGTCTGGGGGAGAGGAGGGTCAGCATTGAGCTGGGGGAGGGGTGCAAAGTGAGACCCCGAAGTGTTCTTGGGGAGGAAAGGAAAAAAGGAAAGGAAAGGAAAGGAAAGGAAAGGAAAGGAAAGGAAAGGAAAGGAGGAGGAGGAAAGGAAAGGAAAGGAGGAAAAAAGGAAAGGAAAAAAGGAAAAAAGGAAAGGAAAGGAAATACGGAAGAAAGAAAAAGAAAGAAGGAAAGAAAGAAAGAAAGAAAGAAAGAAAGAAAGAAAGAAAGAAAGAAAGAAAGAAAGAAAGAAAGAAAGAAAAACATGACCACAATTGAGCCCAAAATTTTGGTTGCTAAGCAAGAGCGTTGTTAAGTGAGTTTCACCACATTTTACAAGTTGGCCATGCCCACCCAGTCACCTGACTACCAAGCCACGCCCACCTGAAGCCATGCCCACCTGACCTCCAAGCCACACCCACAAAATAAGCCACGCCCACAGAACAGGTAGTAAAAAAATTGGAACCCACCCCTGGCGCCGCCGAAAGAAGCAGTTTGGAGGTGTGGCAGGCCTGGGTTGCTGCCAGTTCTAGCGACCCAGGCCACCAAGTTACTACCTATTCTATAGAACCGGTCCGAACCGGGAGGAACCCACCTCTGTCCCAAACATCCCAGCTCCATTTCTTCAGCTTGCTGGAAGAGTTCATTTCCCTTCTGTGTGTAGAAGGGCTCCTTTAAGGGGCTGCACAAATGGGGTCAGATCTTTGGCATCTGATTTCCATCTCTGCAGCCCTTTGGACCCTATCCCTCAGTAGACAGTCCTTTCACTCTCAAAGAGTTGTTGTGGGGAAGGGGTGGAATATCAGCTCCAAGTAGCAGTTGAGATACTCTTCTGGCTCAGATTCCCTTCCAGCAGATAGCCCTTTTGCTCTGAAACAGCTGCCTGCCAGGAGGGAATCTACAAGTGGCAGCAGCTAGCAACCTTCCCTGCTGGGTGCCCCATTGACTTTCTGAGGAAGCTGGCAGAGAATATTGAAAATGGTGAATCACATGGATCACAGGGCATTTGGCAATTGGTCATAAGCTTGAACAGATTGCCAAGCATCAAGATGACAATCACATGACCCCAGGGAATGTTTTACAAAGGCCAGAAGTACTTTCTGGGCTATAAATCACCCTCTCCAAGGCTGTTGTACTTTTGACCAGTCATTAAATGAGTGGTCATAAGCCAAGGACTATTTGTAATATCTTTTCTTTAATCAAAGAAGTCAATTTATTCATTTTATCAAAATCTATCAATCTCCTCCTTGAATCAATCTCTGTAATTGTGCTGCCACAATCAGATATTGAAATGACCTTCCATGGGTTTCTTTTGTAACTATTTGTCTACTAAAAGTTCTGTTTTCACTGCAAATATACTTTCAAGTACTTCTACTCTAGATGTCTTCATCTCAGATTAATAATACTTGTTTTGTATCTGGTCTTAGGCAGTTGAGATAGATTTAAAGAATAACAATTTATTTTATTTATTTATTTTGTTTGTCAAACATGTACAAGATAGCAGGTATAGGTATAAACATAAACATAATCAAGGTGAATACAGATAGATGAGGACAATAGGACAGTAGGACAGGGACGGTAGGCACGCTGGTGCGCTTATGCATGC
>QLTV01003753.1:282386-292568 GCA_003457575.1 Thermophis baileyi | reverse complement strand
AGTGCACCTGACAGCCTGGGCACCCTCCAGCCAGACAGCAAAACCAGGAATGTTGTTTACAGGGAGGTCCTGAGCAATTCATCTGAGGGACGAATTGAAAGTCTATGCTATGCAATTTATTAGCCTGGCTACATAGACAAAACAGCCACGATTGCTGCTGGGATTAAAGGGCTTAAACCCATCTATTTCATTGTTGTTACACTTACAATAATGTCTTCATCTGTAACAGAAACTTAGCTTACCATCTCTAACGAAATAATACAGTACCTTTTTAAACTACTCATTAATTTTCAAGCTTTAACTGTCAATTTATCAAGCCCCATCACATAGTTTTGTAGCGAAGCACGGGTATCAGCTAGTTTAATTATAAAAGAAAGAAAAGATGCTGAGAAGACTAATACGTCAGTAAATTATCAAGATCATTACATCTAATCCCCAAGAACAAAATGCTGAGTCATCTCCAGAATCCTAAAATGGAAAGACTCTTGGCCTTTTACCAAGTAATTCTGAATCTCTGCCCAGAGCTACTCTGGTTATCAATTACACCAATCTGCTCACATAAAAATTACAGCTGCAGAAAGCACTTGCACCTCTGGTTCAGAGAAAATTAGAAGACTTCCAGGATCCAACAATGTTTTGTCAAAACAGACTTAGGTTTCTTTTTAATCACAGACTTGAATAGTTCACTAAGTTGTAATGCTGCCAAGAAACATTATTGTTTACCTTCTGATTGATCTACATGGGCTTACTGGAAGTGTAAAATGTAACAATGTCCTTGACATTCAATCTTGTGCATTCATAAAATAACTCAAAAGGATATGCTTATTACTGGCAACCAGAACATCTCTTGGTTTTGATTTATACTATATCACTTTGACAACATTCATTAACTTGTGGTCACACTTGGTTTGTATCAATATAAAGAGAAAAATGCATGGGAAGAGGGGGATTTTTTTGGTCCAAGGGCGAGAACAGTTATAGGAAAGTCTACAATGTCATTGTATCCAAGGCTCAGTACACAGCTGTAAGGCTTACTTCTCCTTAAAGATCTGAATCAGTTTTTCTACTAAGAACAAAGGGTTAGGGTTAGGGTTTCTAACCCTAACACTAACCCTAACCCAGTGATGCAGATGGTGGAAATAAACCATTATTTATTCCCCGATGTGTATTTTTGGGCTAAACACTCTAAATAAATTATCATTTTTATATAGTTTTGCTAAACTCTCTGTTCAACAGATACATACGAAGTATAAATGGGTCAAGAAACCATGCTGAAGACAAACAGTGTTATATAATGTAACTTAACTGCAGGAAAAGTTGTACTGATTTAAATAAATACCTGCAGCTAAAGAAAATAAGTGCAATCATTTTGACCTCAAATATGCAAACTGAAATTATAACAATATCTCTCAAATTGCAAATGGTAACACAGCATAAAATGTATTTTGTAAGACAGTACTAATTATGCCAGTGAAATGTTGTGCGTCCCAAACAAAATTATTTGATTTTTAAAGATCACACTGAAACTGCTACATTATCTATACATTTAAGCAACTTACAAAATGGTTCACTGACTCACATTTTGGCCGCAGATCCAGCCAACGATGCCGCAGGAGCAGCAGCCGCCCCATCAAACCTGCTCTGCACAGCATCGGCTCCTGCGAATGTCCCCGGTCAGCCCAGATGTTGTGGTCCGCCAGCGGCCTGCGGAGCTGGCGGCAGAGTCGGACAGCAAGGAGGCTGGGGAGGAACATGGGCCAGGCCTGGAGTCTGGAGAAGGCTCAGTGCCAGAGGCAGGGATCCAGCCTGGGCCATTTGGGAGGTCTGTCCCGACTCTAGAGCCTCCAGAGGCTGACATGAGCGAGGCAGAGGAACAGGGGGAGCCTGTTCTCAATGTGCGCTTGCGCAGAACTGCCAGAAGGCAAGAACAGTTTCAGAGGAGAAGGACTATTCAGGAGTAAGGCTTGGAGATAATTGGCCCCTCCCATAGGCTATATATGTGGAGCACACGGAAGGGCTAGTCGCAGGAAGCAACGTCGTTCAACTCGTGACAATCTAGCCCGGACTCCGTGTTTCCGTTTGGCCTTGCCAAGTTTCTTGCTAATTGGTCCTTGGCAGCTTGTCAAGGAAGATCAAGGTTCGTGTGCTTATCTGCCTTTCCCCGAAAGACTGTTGTTGGACTTATTATCATTTGTTTGAGACTCATTACGGCTGGGAATGCAAATAATTACCAGCCGTTAAAAATAAAAGAGGTTTTGGGGATGCCGTTTGTGCTGTATCATTTGATTAGGAAGCCTAGGTCAGAACAGTTTCCTTCCTGCCCCAAACTACAAACGAACCTCTAAGAAGGCAGCTGCATGCCAAGAATGCACAGCTTACTCAACAGATAGCCCTGTTGGTTGGCCAGGTGGTTCAGCTCCAAGCCCATGTTGCTCCACCTCCTCAGAGGAAATGCCCGGTAGCTGTGCCAGATAAGTTTACTGGCAAACAAGACATGTTCCCGGCTTTTTTGGGACAATGCCAGCTTTTTATCCTCAGCCTTTAGCCTGAGAGCTGAAGACTTCCCCACTGACTGGGATAAAGTGGAATTTATGATCAGCCTGCTTTCCGGCTCTGCGGCTTGCTGGGCCACGCCCCTGTTGGTCCAGGATAGTCTTTTGTTGGATGACTTCAGGGGGTTTCGTGAACACCTCAGACTCATGTATGAGGACCCCATCAAAACGCAGACAGCTACTAGGCATCTAAAGTCTTTGAAGCAAGGCCGGCAACGCCTGCAGGAATACATCAGTGAATTCTGCCTGCTTAGCCAGGATTTGGCCTGGAACGAGGCTGCCCTCATGGACGCGTTCCAGGATGGGTTGTCGGAGGAGTTACAGGACGAATTGGTCCGTGTGGATATTCCTCCGACTCTCAACGAGCTGGTTCATCTGTGCCTCAGGATTGATGCAAGGTTGCAGAGACGGACCAGTCGCTGTGCCTCTCAGGAGACAATTCTGCCCATCGAGTCATTCTCCGCAGTTCAGGAACCAGTGGACTTACGGGCTCAGATCCGGGAAGCGCAGCGGCAGGATGCTTACGTGGAGCAACGGAAGAGTGAGGTAGGGTCCGCTTCTCCCTGGACATTTACCGAGGACCTCTTGCGTTACTGAGATAGACTCTATGTACCAGTGGGGCCGCTCCGGGGTCTTATCCTGTCGCAGTGCCATCATAACCCTGCAACGGGGCACTTCGGCCTCTTTAGGACCTTGAACTTAGTTTCTTGGACCTTCTGGTGGCCCCGACTCTGCCATGATGTCCAGGTCTACGCTCCAGCCCTTGCCGACACCGGAGAGACCCTGGGGCGCCATTTCCATGGACTTCTTAATGGATTTGCCTCCTTCTGCTGGATTCACGACCGTGTTCGTGGTGGTAGACATGCTGACGAAGATGGCGCATTTTATTCCATGCCGTGGATTACCGACGGCTCGCGCCACTGCCCACATGTTTATCCAACATGTCTTTCGGCTACACGGCCTACTGGATAGGGTTGTTTCAGCCAGAGGGGCCCAATTTACAGCCCAGTTTTGGAAAGGGCTGATGATGGCCTTGGATGTGAAAATCTGCCTGTCGTCAGTGCATCATCCGCAAACTGACGGCAGGACTGAGAAAGTCATTGGGATCTTGGAGCAATACCTATGCTGCTTTGTGAACCAACAACAGGACAATTGGTCAGAGTATTTGGCAGTCGCAGAGTTTGCGTTTAATAACTCTCAGCATACCTTCACCCAAACGACCCCTTTCCTAGCCAATGTGGGATATCATCCTCGGTTCTTTCCTCTCACGCAACTCGACTCACCGGTTCGGGCAATGGATGACTTTCTGGCCGAGTTGCAGGCCGTCCATCAATTGGTGTGATGGTATCTTGAGAAGGCCAAGGAGGACTACAAATGAGTTGCGGACTGCTCTCGGCGGGCCATGCCTCCGTTGGCTGTGGGGGATCGCGTTTGGTTGTCCACCAGGCACCTTCCATCAGACCAGCCGGTCAGAAAACTAGATCACCGGTACCTTGGCCCGTTCCCTGTTGAGGTGGTCATCAACCCGGTCACCTACCACCTGACACTGCCATGATCACTGTTGCGTGTCCATCCCGTCTTCCATTGCTCCCTCCTTGTTCTAGAATGGCCAGCCTGTCCGCTCTGCCAACCTGACCATCCCCAGCCGGTGCCCTGTGATGGAGATGGACTGCCCGAGTACGAGGTCGCCAGCATTCAGGACTCCCGGTGGCTGAAGGGATGGTTCCAGTTCCTCGTTGAGTGGAAGGGGTATGGGCCGGAGGACTTCACCTGGGAGGATGCGACCTCTGTACATGCACCTGTTTTGGTGACAGCCTTCCATCACCGATTCCCATCACGACCGCATCTGGATCGTCAGACTCAGGGAAAGGGCCCTGTGGTGAGGGATAGTGTTGTGGTCCGCCAGCAGCCTGTGGAGCTGGCGGCAGAGTCGGACAGCAAGGAGGCTGGGGAGGAACATGGGCCAGGCCTGGAGTCTGGAGAAGGCTCGGTGCCAGAGGCAGGGATCCAGCCCGGGCCATTTGGGAGGTCTGTCCCGACTCTAGAGCCTCCAGAGACTGACATGAGTGAGGCAGAGGAACAGGGGGAGCCTGTTCTCAAGGCGCGGATGTGCAGAGCTGCCAGAAGGCAAGAACAGTTTCAGAGGAGAAGGACTACTCGGGAGTAAGGCTTGGAGATAATTGGCCCCTCCCATAGGCTATATATGTGGAGCACACGGAAGGGCTAGTCGCAGGAAGCAACATCGTTCAACTCATGTCAATCTAGCCCGGACTCCGTGTTTCCGTTTGGCCTTGCCAATTTTCTTGCTAATTGGTCCTTGGCAGCTTGTCAAGGAAGATCAAGGTTCGTGTGCTTATCTGCCTTTCCCCGAAAGACTGTTGTCGGACTTATTATCATTTGTTTGGGACTCATTACGGCTGGGAATGCAAATAATTACCAGCCGTTAAAAATAAAAGAGGTTTTTGGGATGCCATTTGTGCTGTATCATTTGACTACAAATGAGTTGCGGACCGCTCTCGGCGGGCCATGCCTCCGTTGGCTGTGGGGGATCGCGTTTGGTTGTCCACCAGGCACCTTCCGTCAGACCAGCCGGTCAGAAAACTAGATCACCGGTACCTTGGCCCGTTCCCTGTTGAGGTGGTCATCAACCCGGTCACCCCAATGCCAGAGATCCCAGTAGAGGAGCCAACCATACCCTCCCTTAAAGAGTGGATACAACAACTGCAAAACACCTGGCCTGTAGTAAGATTGACTCTGAGTGAGGCTTTTAAAGCTCAGGCTGACAAAAAAAAAGAACGGAGTCAAAACCTTTTAAAATAGGGGATAAGGTCTACTTATCCACCAAGTTCCTACAGTCCTTGCAACCCTCCAAAAAGTTGGGACCTAAGTTCATAGGACCTTTCCCTATAACTAGGATCATTAACCCAGTGACAGTGGAATTACTCCTCCCCAAAACACTTAGGCAAGTCCACTCAGTGGTTCACTGCGGCCTGCTGAAGCCAGAAATTACCTCGCCCCTAAGGCCACCTGCAGACATTCCTCCATGATTGGCCTGCAGACCCCTATCATGATTGAGGGGGAACAACACTTTGAGATTAAGGAAATCCTAGACTCACGCACTCACCATGGCTCCACACAATATCTAGTAGCCTGGAAGCATTTACCCCCCTCCCGGAATGAGTGGGTAGCTAAAAAAACATGTTAGGGCCCCCACATTATTGAAAAAGTTCCACTCGCAGTACCCTAACAAACCTAAATAACTCACTATGTTGTTTCTCTTGTGCTTTCTTTACAGGTGGACCCCTCATTTTTTTAGGGGGAGGAAGCATGTCAGATCCCTATTGTGATACTGCCATTTCTGTGGGGAGGGGGGCCTGGATCATTTATTCACTTATTACCCTCTTCCTGTTTCCTACACATCCTGTAATCCCTTAGTTTATAATCCTAGCTCTGACACCTATCTGCCCAGTGCTTTGATTTACCTTTGGGGAATATGTAAGGGGGGAGGGCCATCTGTTTTGTCTCAGTTCTGAAGCCTCCTGAAAGAAGCGCTTGGGAACAGTTCCTTATCTCCTTCCCAGGATGACCGTCTTCACAACATCTTCACACCTGTGGATTGGCTCATTCAACATTGGACTGAGGGGAGGGGTTTCTAAGTCCTTTATCCTAACAGAATTGCCTAAGGGGACCTTAGAGCCTGCTTTACTTTTGTCCCGCAATCACTTCCTTTCAATAAAATGTTCCTTTTGAAATGCTGCTATCTCAAGAGTTCATACTTTCTTGAATGGGGAGTAGAGGCAGGACTTTACAAAGCCATTGCTATGGTAGGGAAAATGTTCCTCCATACAATCTCATGATCATTTTATCATTAGCCTACTACACAATAACTACAAAATTGGAGCTAGTGTGATGTAATGTATGAGGTGTTAGACTAGAAGCAGAAAGATCAAGAATCTAAACTACTCTTAGCCTGGAAGCTCATGGGGTAACATCAGAGAAATTACTTTATCTTAGTTCAAGCCAACAAGCTTATTTTGGATAAAAATGGAAGGAAAGAATGGTACATATGCTGCCTTGAGTTCCCAAAAGGAAGACATGCTGTAAACCTGTATGTATTTCAAACTGAAATAAGTATTGAAAGTAAGCTGCATCTATTTATTTATTATACCAATTCATTCTGTGATGTACAATAAGTGAAGCACAGCATGAAGGAAATAATAATAATTAAATCTTGTATAGCATTTGTAGTGCCATATCTCTCTCCAAATAATAAAACTAATCTCCAAAAGCCTTTTTGTATTACCAAGTCTTCACAGTTCTCCAGAGGGCCATGTGGAAAGGATTCACTTTTGCCTCTGAAGGCCAACTGTTCCTAAGGAGGAAAACTCCATGAGACAATGCTTGTTTCCTTGCCCTACCGCTGAATGTTCCAGTAGATTAAGACCTTCAGTAGACACTTTCTGTCCTATTGGGTATGCAGGTAGCCTCAAACCTATCCAGATCTTAAACAATGTAGCAATAATTGGTAAAACCTAATACCTTGAAAACCAGTGTAACTTTCACAGCAGCATTACTGTATGACAACATCAAATCTGGTATGTAAGCACATACACAGCAGCAATCAATATCAGCTGAAGTTCTTGGGTGATCTTAGCTGCCAGTCACATAGAGCTTAAGTATATTCAATGAGAGATGACAGAGTAATAAGGACTTTTTCAGAATATCCTGTCCTAGGAATAGCTGTCAATGATACATTAGTTGAGGCTAGGGAAAAGCCACTTTCAGATAGCCTTTCAACATAAGCTGTGAGTTAAAAGGACCCAGATTGTGATCATGCTCATTTAGCAATAAAGTTATAGTAGAATAATCCATGAAGCAGCATCCTTCTGAATTTCATTTTGCTTGGATTGAATCTAAACTCTATAGTAAGATGGGTAGTCAATAAATGTAATGAATAAATAAAAAAACAATTTCTTGATGTAGGAAGTTAGCACCCACCCCTTTCCTACGAAAATGAAATATTCTAGGAAATATTAAAAAGGCAGCATATTATACCTCCCTGGATGAGAAATGGAGAAACGTGTTTTTTAAGGCAGGAAGCAGACTCACTCTTAATAGCTCCCATCCTCCTCAATAGCCCACAGCAGATGTCAGCACTTAAGATATAAAGAGATAGCTAGGTCTATTCATAAGCAAATACCCTCACCCAAGATCTAACAAAGGTAGGATTAGCCCTCAGCCATAATAGGAATTGTTCATTACATCTTCATTACATCATCACCCAGCAAGATTCAACCAGGGCTGGGACTCAAAAAACAACCTACAAAGTTACCCCTGCATGGCACCATGGGAGTCTGACAACCAATCAGAATACATTCCGTACACAGGAACAGGAAGCTCTAAGGCGGGGCCCAAGAGAGGGTATAAATCTCTCTCTCTCTAACCCATGTGCCCTCTTTGCCCAGGATCTCAAACCATGTGGTCCTGTCCACCATTAAACCATCTTTCCAAGCAGCTTCCATGTTTCCAGTGTCTTTCTCCCCACTTGGAACTGAACCCAGATGGACATTTCTTCCAACACTGACATTAAGTCAAAACTTCTACATTTTCTTTTTAGCTCACAATGGGGATGTATGTATTTTTAACATACTGATAATTTCTCATCCTATATCAACAGATGACCTCACCAATGGCTTTATGTAAATGTTAAACAAAAATGGGAGAGAGAACTGACATTGGAAACCCTGAGGGCATGAACTCTTCTCCCCCATAACCATAATCATCCCCTTTGGAGGAAATTAAATCACTGCAGCATGGTGATCCCTGCTCCCATGCTACATAAGCAACCCAGAAGGATAATTTCAACAGTATCAAAGGCCACAAAGTCCAGCAGGACAAAGGTAGTCCTTTTCCCCCATTCAGGTCCCATTATAGTTCATCCATGAGAATGACCAATACATTTCTTTTCCACATCCAGGTCTCAATCTGAATTGCAAAGGTAATCTATTTCATCCAGTTACCTTTATATTTGCCATACAACCAATGGTAGATATAAAGCAATAGCTATTTAAAACTGTTGAGTCTAAGATAGGCCTCTTGAAGTCAAGGTGAACTAGTACCTTCTCCATAGAGGGACATTGGCAACTGGTAGGACCTAGCTCCCAGACAGCCATTACCAGGAACGGCAAGAGTGAAGACTTTAAATGAATAGTTGGCATCATACAAGACCCTGTCTTTATCCTCAATCCATAGACACAAAAAAATTCTCAAGTAACAAACAAACAAACAAAAAAATAGAGGAGGGCGTGGCCAGCGTCCCAGCGAGACGACGTGCTTCATGGAAGTTCCGTAGGGGTGCGCCGTGTCCAACCGCTGGGACGGTCCATTTGGACCTGAATCGCCCCGAAGAGGTGAGGAAACAAAAGGGCACAGCCTGGGATTCTAGGGAGCCCACATGCTCCCGGGGAAACTCAGCAAAGGCTCTTAAAACTGGCGGAGAAGGAGAGGACAGCTAAATGCTGAGACCGAAGCTGGGGCGGCCACGGAAGTGAGTAGAAGGAAGTAAGGTCGTCAGTGTGTTCGACTGGTGAGGAGATCAAAACTTTTTTTTACAATTTAATGCAATATTTCAAATAAGCTTTTTAAACTTCTGGACTGAGTGGTTGGAAGCGATCTCAAAGGGAGGTGGATTAGTTTTTTCTCCACCTACCTCAGACGGGCGGCAAGGAGAGCTTTACTGAGCAAAAAAAAAAAGACTTTTTAAAGCTGCAATTGAAGAAACTATAGGTGGACAACTGAGTTTTTGAGAGACTGAGAGATTGCTATACTGGTTTTCTTTGTCTTTTGACTTGTTTTTCTTTATATATATTTCGTGAAACTAATTGTAGATTTAAACTTTTCTCCGACACAAGAGGATAATTAGCAGGGAAAAATAATAAAACAGATTAGAAGAAGCCAGAGAGTCAAAATTGAAGCTGTTTTTTTCTTGGTCTGTGCAATGTCAGATAAATTGGCTCTGAAGTTGAAACCTAAAAGGCAATTTGTTTTTTGTTTTTTCTTGTCTTGTACTTTTTATCTTTTTGTTATTTTTTAAATATCAGACTGGTTGCTCTGGGTGAATTGGAAATATCCTTCTAGGTATTTAAAGCTTGTTTTGGAAAGACCCTGGTGGATTATAGTTTTCTGAATGGATTAAGGTTGGAAGAACCTGAAGAAATAAAGAGAACATTTTTTTTTTCTTTGTCCCTTTTCCTTGTTCTCCTTTTGATGACTTTTTTCCTTTGATTTTTGGTTTGGATTTTTGGCTTTGGATTTTTCTTGTTTCTATTTTTTTTCTTTTTTATTATTATATTTATTGTTTGGGGTTTTTTTTAAATTTTTCTTCTCTTTTTTGTTTATTTTTTACAATACCTTCTTTGTTGTTCTTTTTTTGTACAACGAAGAATCTTTTTTTCTCTTTCCCTTTTTCCCTTTTTTTTTTCTTTCTTTTTTTTTCTCTTTTTGGAATCCCTTTTTTTAGAGTGGTTTTTTTTATTTTTTCCCTCCCTTTTTTTTTTGTTTTTTTTCTTTTTTTTATTTTTTTTTTTTTTTGGTATTTTTTTTTTTCAATTTTTCCTGTAAAGTTTATTAT
>QLTV01003753.1:260310-272776 GCA_003457575.1 Thermophis baileyi | reverse complement strand
ACTGAGCTCAGAAACCTAATGCACAGGGGCTGACCCATCAAAGAACACATCCGGGAATTTAGGAGAGTCATCGGAAGGCTACCTCCCTTACCAGAGCTGCTGTTGGTGCATTTTTTCAGAACAAGCCTAGACAAGCAAATCGCCCAGGTAACTGCTTACCGGGACATCCCGAACAGACTCTCTGAGTGGTTCCAAGTGGCCATAAAAGTCGATGGCAGGCTGCAAGCCAACGACATGAGAAAGCAACCAGACACCAAAGAGACAGGTCAACCAGACCAGGCACCACCCAGCCGATGGGGAACTACAGCACCACAGCCGGCCCCAAGGCCAGATCTCCCAAGACGTCTGCTGAAATGCTACAGATGCGGGGGGATGGGCCACATGGCATCAGCATGTGCAACCCTGGCCCTGAAACCAAGGCCAGAGCCACCACCCAGGGCAAGACTGGAACGAGGCCCCAAGCATGTCACCAATATGTCCCAGAAGGCCCTCCAGGCTACAGAGGTGCCTCCCCACTCAAAGGGGGAGGTCCCCCAGGCAACAATGACCAGTTGCCAGAACCCTACGACAGGGAGGATGAGGGCAAAAATGACCCAATGGTGAGTGAACCAATTCACCCTTTCATTTTCCCAATATGCCTAACAGCCCCAAAAACAGGGACCCAGGGGGCTTTTCAGGCCCTAGTAGACTCAGGCTGCACTAGATGCTTGATCAACCTACCCACGGTCCTGAAACTGGGGATCAGAGCTAAGAAGCTAGCCCACCCGATCCGGTTCAAACAGGTAGATGGGTCCCTAGTTGGAGGAGCCTATGCCACCCACCTAACCGAACCCGTGAGGCTGGAGCTAGCAAACCACTGGGAAGTAATTTGATTCGTAATAGCCCCAAAAATGACAGATGCAGTCATACTGGGACTCTCCTAGCTAGACAAGTGGGGACCGACCATCTGGTGGAAAGGGGGAAGTTGCAGACTGAGGATAGCAAGGGGACCCCAACCCCCTCCACACCAGCATGCGGAAACACTGCCCATGCAGGAAACCCCCACAAGAGCCCACCAGAACAACTGGCAGCCACATCCGACAAGACCCCAGAGGCCGTTCAGATTCTGAGGGAATATCAAGACCTCACAGGAGTATTCAACAAGGCTGAGTGCGACGTCCTGCCTCCCCACTGTGAGACGGACTGCGCCATCGAGATCATCCCTGGGGCAAAGCTACCCAAACCCAAACTGTACGCTATGAGACCCCAGGAAATGCAAGAAATGCGCAAATACATAGACAAAAACCTAGCAAGGGGGTTCATTGAACCAGCTAAGCTACGGGTTGCAGTGCCAGTCTTGTTCAAAGAAAAAAAAGATGGAACTATGAGATTATGCATTGATTTCAGGGGGATAAACTGTGTGTGTGTACACAACCTATACCCCCTCCCCCTCATGAAGGGCATGCTATCTCACCTGGCCAAGGGAAAGGTCTTTACCAAACTAGACGTCAGAGAAGCATACTACCGAGTCCGCATCAGGGAGGGGGACGAGTGGATAACAGCATTCAACTGCCCCAGGGGTGGGTTCCACTTACCTGCCCCACCGGTTCACATTGCGACATTTTGCGCGCGCACGCGTGCGCGTTCCCTCAGGCAATTTGGCTTCTGCACATGCTCAGTAGCTTCAATCAGCCCGAAACACAGCTGAGGAGCTGATCAGCTGTGCTTTGGGCGAAGGAATAAAGGTCAGTATAAACGCAGGGGTGGGCGGGAGGACCCTTTTTCAAGCGGCAGAACAGGAAAAACCTTCCAAACAGTAAAAAAAATTCACTAAAAATTCCCAAAAAAAGATGGCGGCACCCACGGACCGGCACCGAACGAACTTGCCCCATGATGCCACAAGGAAGGCGACAACGGTTCGGGCGATCCAGACCGAGATGAGAGGAACCCACCCCTGAACTGCCCCCTAGGGAGCTTCCAATTCAAAGTAATGCCTTTCGGCCTGCAGGGGGCCCTAGCGGTGTTCATGCAATTAATAAATGAGGTGCTGCACGACCACCTCTATAAGGGGGTCCTGGTCTACCTGACCAATATTCTCATCTACACTGAGATCATGGACGATCACATACCCCTGGTCCGCCAGGTACTAGAAAAACTTTTGACAGCCAACCTGTACATCAAGCTATCAAAATGTGAATTCCACCACACACGGCTAGACTACCTGGGCTACTGAGTGTCAAGTGAGGAAATAGAGATGGACCCAGCCAAAGTACAAGTCGTCCTAGCCTGGCAACCCCCTCGCACCCGCAGACAGCTACAAAGTTTTCTAGGGTTTGCAAACTTCTACATCCCCTCCTTCGCAAAGATTGCCAAACCCATGACGGACCTCCTAAAGACAGGGGGCCCAGGAATGAAACCCCAGCTGGGACAGCCCCTACAGTGGGACCTAACCTGCCAAAAGGCATTTGAAACACTGAAAGAACTGTTTGCAAAAGAACCAGTGTTAAAACACCCCGACAACCCTTTGTCATCCAAGCAGATGCCAGCGATGTGGCAGTGGGAGAAGTACTACTTCAAAGAAATAGCCAAGGAAATCTACAACCCTGCACCTACACCTCCCGTAAGCTCACGGACACAGAGTGACGATGGGCAACCTGGGAAAAAGAGGCGTTCGCGGTGAGATGGGCACTGCTAACCTGGCAACACTTGCTGGAAGGGGGACAGAAGCCGTTCGAAGTATGTACCGACCACAAAAACCTGGAGGCCCTCCCAAACAAGTCCGTTGGGTTCAATACTTCAACCGTTTCGACTTCATGCTAAAGCACATCCCAGGGGGGAAGAACTTTCTAGCTGATGCCCTCTCCCGCATGCTACAGTACAAATGCGAGCGGGAGCAGGTAGTGGACGCCATCGTTCCCCCTACCCAAATAGCGGCCCAAGTAACCACCAGACGGCACAACCAACCAACAAGCGATCTAATGGCAAAACTCAAAACCGAACTGCTGGCAGACCCCTGGTTCCGAGACAATCAGCACATCCTGACAAAAAGAGACGACCTCACATGGAAGGGGACAAAGCTCTACGTCCCGGAATCCCTACGCACCCTGATCCTCCAGAGGAGCCACGACGCTAAACCGGCAGGCCACTTCGGATTCCTAAAGACTTTACACTTAGCACGGAGGCAGTTCTGGTGGCCCAGCATAAAGAAAGACGTGGACAGTTATGTGAAAAGCTGCACCATCTGTGCTGCAATGAAGAAACGACCAGGAACCCCCCCCCCTGGACTGCTACAACCAGTAGCAGAGCCAACAAGACCATGGGAAGAGATCGCAATGGACTTTATAGTGGAGTTGCTGAAAAGTGGGGGGAACACAGTTAATAGACCTATTTTCCAAACAGGCGCACTTCATACCCTGCAGCGGACTACCCTCAGCCCACCAGTTGGCCAAACTGTTCCTGAAACACATCTACCGCCTGCATGGAGTACCAAGAAGAATTATCTCAGACAGAGGGGTCCAGTTCATGGCTCAGTTCTGGAGGGAGTTCCTACAGGGTCTTCCCAGGGCCTTAGCTCGGCCTTTCATCCGAGCACCAATGGGGGGGGCAGAGAGACTGAACACCATGGTAGAGCAGTACCTGAGGTGCTACGTGAACTATCAGCAGTCCAATTGGGCAGACCTCCTGCCTTTCGCTGAGGTCGCATACAATAATGCTGTTCACAGTAGCACGGGACTACCCCCATTCAAGGTAGTGAGTGGCATGGACTTCGTCCCAATGCCTGAGTACCCAAGGGAGCCCCCCTCCTCAGTCAGTTTGACTGATTGGATGTCGACCTGGGAGAATGTCAAGAATGTGCTAGCTAAAGCAGAACAAACCTATAAGAAACAGGCAGACAAACACCAAGCTCCCCAACGGCCATTCCAATTGGGGGAGAAGGTTTCTTGTGTAGAAATATTTCTCCACAAAATATTTAAGGTTAAAACTCCCTAGCAAGAAACTGGGGCCAAAGTTTATGGGACCATTCCCTATAGTAAAGATAATCAACCCAGTCATGGTACAATTGAAATTGCCCAGACTGCTAGGGAAGATACACCCAGTATTCCATAGTAGCCTCTTGAAACCTGTAGTCAGATCGACCCTGAGGCCACTACCCTGTGAGCCCCTGGACCCTGTGGTCATAGGGGGCCAGACCCATTATGAGGTGCAGCGAATCCTCAACTCGAGGCGGCACCGGAGACAACTCCAATACTTAATCAAGTGGAAGGGTTACCCCTTATCAGAGACATCTTGGGTAAAGAGTCGGAACATCCAGTCTGATCGCCTTATAGCCAAATTTCACGAGGAAAATCCAAATAAGCCTGGGGGGAGGTCGCGTCCCTAAATTCCATACCTGTACTCAAATTGTTTTTGCTTTGCGCAGGTCGCCTTCGGGAAGTGAGGGGAGCCGAATGTCAACTTGCAAAGCTTTCAAGTTGCCATAAGCAGGAGGGGGGAGAACTGACGGAGTTGCTGATTACAGTAACTGAAACTACATTCCACAGTTGTTTCTTTTACTGATTGTGTCCTAGGTTACTGGAGTCAGCAGGAGGGGTGTGGGTTTCACAGCCCGCCAACATGGTTCATTGGAGAATGTGATTTATGACATGTCCAGTGAGGAGGGGGGAAACAGGGTCACGAGGGCACATAACCTATGTGAGCTCAGTTATGACTGCATCGGAGTATTGCTGAAATGTCGCTCCTAATAAATGGCTATATTTCTTTTGAGGTTTGGCTCGTGGCATGAATTAATTAGGGCATCTTTTGGAAACTTCACAGCTGCTACAGAAAATACTAAATAACTGATGCAAGCGTGATGCTGCATACACTCTTATTGGTGGGAAAACAAAAGCTATTCGCAACCGGAATGGTCCATTTCTAAAAATAGAAGTGGTGGCGCAGTGGTTAGAGTGCAGTACTGCAGGCTACTTCTGCTGATCACCAGCTGCCAGCAGTTTGGCAGATCGAATCTCACCAGGCCCAAGGTTGACTCAGCCTTCCAACCTTCCGAGGTCGGTAAAATGAGGACCCAGATTGTTGAGGGCAATATGCTGATTCTGTAAACCGCTTAGAGAGGGCTGTAAAAGCACTGTGAAGTGGTATATAAGTCTAAGTGCTATTGCTAATAGGGGTATTCTGAATATTTTGGAAAACTGTTGCGGTCACTATGACCGCAGGTCTGTGGTTATGGGTTAAATCTACAAATGTTAATTGTCTTAGACAGGCATTGGTTATAGATCATTGTATGATATTTCATTCATCATTATTTCTTAGAAATAATTCTGTGATGATAAAAAGGACCATTTTTTCAGCATAAGGTGACTGTTGTTGGCTCAAATGGTCTTTTTGCATTTTAAAGATGTTACACTGAATCAGCCTTTCGACACAGCTACTGCCAAAACTATCTGCCCCTCTGTGTATTTTCAAAAAGCAGGTTAGGAAAAAAGTAATCAGCCTGTTGTGAAAGCTTCAGCAAAGCAGCCTGACCAATCCTTTATTAGCCAGCCATTTAGTCAAAGCTGACTTTTAGTAGACCCAACTATATATGCGGTTGACTAATTTAATCATACTAAAAAAAGGATTTAGCCCTATGATACAGTATTACCCATTTTCTAAAATTGGAGTGTGTCTGTGTATGTGTAAAACATTTTTCAAGAGTAGGTAATGTAGGCTAGGATTAAACCATGAAAATATGATAATGCTTTATTATGCCAATGTAATTTATTCCATGCCCCCTTTAAAGCTTCAAAGCATATGTAGTCAATCTAAGCATTTGCACAGCTGTTTCAAAGTATTCCTAAAGTCTTCTGGGTATCTAAAATGTAGAGTCTTTAAGTGACTCAGCTGCTTCATGGCTTCAAGGAGCAACATATAATTTGCACAGGAAACAATTAGGCAATAACATCTAATTATATGACAGATAAAACATTAGAAACTCTTGGAACAACCTATTATGTCCTTGGTCATTTACATATGAACTATGGATGCATGAGTATTGAGCAGCTCATGCTTATAAAGTTATGTTTAGTGAGTGTTCAACTGAATACTTGCAAAAGTTAAAACCTTTTGAAAGAGTTGAGTGTAAATGCTTGAAAATGGCTCAAGGGTACTCTTGGAGCAATTGTTTTCCTGTTTCCTTATCCCAAGGCTCAACATTTTTCTTTGGTAATGTGGAGTCTGTAGCTACTGTCATAAGATACAGTTCAAACAAACTCTTAAGTCTTTGAAGCAAGTGAACTGTAATTTAAACCTTGTTTAATGGGACATAGGAAATTGGTTCCCTGAGAGAATGAGTTGAAGCTAAGCTATAAGCCAAAGTGTAGTTTTTTTTTCTTTTAGATTTTATTTTATGTTTATTCCTGACCTCTGAGGGCCACTGATAAGCATCTTCCTAGACCACATGCCAGATGAAAATGTACTGTACCAGGAAAGATCCACATGGGATTTGAGGCACTGCTATGAGCCAAGGCAAAACATTTCAGAATGTTTTTGTTGTTCATGGTAAGACTTAAATTTATAATAAAGTAAAATTACAGTTCACTTTTCAACATTTTTGAATTTGATAAGTAGTTTTTTAGTCTGATCTTGTTTCTATCTCTGTTTACTTATCTACTACATGACTGATCCAGGTCAACAAGATTGAAAGAGGGTCAAGCTGAAACATTGAGCAGTTGACCTTTAATCAAGTACAATTCTCTGTTGAGTTACTAAAGTCCTTGCAATGAATATGATGACAGAATAATGGTGATCAGTCATTCCACAGCAAGATGAAGGCCTTTTCTGTCTACTAGATTGAAGGTTGTCTTGTAAACTTATCATGCTTGAGCAGCACAGATTGGCAAGCCATAGTATAATAAGACCTCTCACGTAAAGCAGACTAAAAATAAAAAGAAATGTAACCATCTACATCTTCAGATCATACTTCAATAGCCTATTTTTTTCTTGCAGTGGCTGTCAAATAAAGAACACTAAATAAAATTATTATAACCATAGCTTTGGGCAAAATAAAAGATTACCAGTAATACAAATGAGATAACATTCTCATTTTGATATAGGACAAAGAGTAAAATGAAAGATTGTACATATCAATATATAATTTAAAAAAGAAGATGTTAATATTTCATGTTCAGGCATGTTGATCAATTTGTCATGAATTGTGAGCTTTGAAGTATTTAGCTGCTTATTAATACTAGAGAATGTGTCTCCTTTCCATGAAGTAAGATATGTATTCAGCTTGTGCAAAATTACATAAATTTGTTTCGCCTAACTGATTCAGAATAAGAGGTGACCCGATTTGCTTGACCAAAGTGAAATCCTTCCACCATTCATTTCAAAGAATCAATGTAAGAAGCTTGAATTATTTCCACCAGAACTGAGGGAAAGCTTTATCTCAACTTTTTCTCACAACACTTTCTCAATTTTTGTAGGCCTATTGTTCTGTTCTATTGGGGGGTGGGGGCAACCAGCAATGTCAAAGGATACCTATTATCCTGTTACCAGTGTATGATGTTTTGTGTGTGTGTGTGTGTGTGTGTGTGTGTGTGTGTGAGGGAGAGAGAGGGGGGGGATTTTTTTTTTTAGACATGGACTCTCTCAACATGGAACTGAGTATGTCTAGTTTGATGAAAAAAAGAACTAAGGGGGGGGCATGATAGTAGTGTTCCAATATCTCAGGGGCTGTCATAAAGAAGAGGGAGTCAAGCTATTCTCCAAAGCACCTGAGGGTAGGACAAGAAGCAATGGGTGGAAACTAATGAAGGAAAGAAGCAACTTAGAACTAAGGAGAACTTTCCTGACAGTTAGAACAATTAATCAGTGGAACAACTTGCCTCCAGAAGTTGTAAATGCTCCAATACTGGAAGTTTTTAAAAAGAGATTGGCTAATCAATTGTCTGAAATGGTATAGGGTTTCCTGCCTAAGCAGGGGGTTGGACTAGAAGACCTCTAAGGTCCCTTCCAACTCTGTTATTCTGTTCTATTCTAACTGTGAGGTGGTGAACAATTGGGAGAGCCAGAAATCACCAAAGGAGTTTTCCACACTGAAAGTCTTTCTCAAACTAGAAAGCTTGTCTGGATTGTTAATTGAGATCTACCTAAATGCACAGTATCTCTCTACACAGAGTGAGAGTAATGGACTACTGCTAGATTTACCCTTCATTCAAACAACAAGCGACCACATGTTCTCTGGCAATATTCAAAAAACCTCTAAAAATATTTATATAAGTTATACCTCAGGGCTAGCTTTTCCATTAGGCAGAGTGAATGGGCTGCCATAGAAAACAGATTTTTAGCATCAAAAGGGCACCATTACTAGTACTTAATATAATATTGTAAATGATAGTTCTGATATTTTAATGTAAAGAACAAGAAAATGTATAAACTTTTTTTCCCTAACTCAGAAGATGAAACAACTGGACCTGGCCACTACAGCACCATGACTTGAGAAAGGAAAAACAAATCATACTCTGTCTCAGGCAAAACAGGTAATGCTTGACTTACAACAGTTCATTTAGTGACCATTTGAAGTTACAATGGCACTAAAAAAGTGACTTACAATCATTTTTCACACTTATGACTGTTGATCCCCATGGCCATGTGACTTACATTTCGATGCTTGTCAACTGACTCACATTTATGAATGTTTCAGTGTCCTGGAGTCATGTGATCCCCTTTGGCGACGTGTTGACATCTGACAAGCAATGGGGAAACCAGATTCACTTAACAACTGTGTTACTAACTTAACAACTGCAGTGATTCCCTTAACAAATGTGGCGATAAAAGTCAAAAAATGGGGCAAAATCACTTAACAAATTTCTCACTTAGCAATATAAATTTTGGGCTCAATTATGGTCATAAGTTGAGGACTATCTGTAAATGTTTGTCACATTCTTTTCCAGCACCTCAACTCAAAAGCAGAGGAGCAAATATAGACCCTGCTTTATTTGCAGCCCAAAGCATCCCAAAATGTCACAGGAAAAAAAGAGATGGCAGATCTTTTGGCCTAATCACATTAAGCTTTTCCTGTTTGTTTGTTTGTTTGTTTGTTAAATGAAATGATTCCAGCTTGCTCAATGATGCCTTCATATCATCATCAAATATACTGCCTGCCAGTACTAGGCACAATAAACATTATAACAAAAATATGTTCTTGCCTGGGTTAAACATTATTGTTTGCTCTTAGACTTAAATGGCTCAAAGCAGTGAAACAATATTTGGAATGGAAAAAATTGCAAAGTATTAATCTGAACATATTCAGATGATGTGCTAAACCAGCTTGGAATAAATCATGGGCAAAGCACTTGGTTGCTGTGTCAGATAACTGTAGATTGTCATTATCTTCAGTATTGGCTACCATCCTAGTTTATATACACACAAAAGCATGAATTAAATTAAAACGAACTTCCAATACTTTGATCAAGGCAAAACTGAATGGAGGCTGACCTTCCCCAGATTCTTTTTTATCTTTCACCCCACATGCCCCCTCTTTCATTCTCTGTCTCTGTCTCTCTGGATGTAGAATAAAAGCCAGGAGCAACAGACATGGTTGATTAGAGCAGCTCATTTTAACAGATATTCTTGTTATCCATTTAACATTATATAAATACCTTATTTCCAATCTAGTATAAGCAACATGAAATCTCATGTTATCCTATGGCAAACATGGGCACAAACTGAACTTTTGTCTGGCTTAACCACAGTTAATCAATGGGTCAGGTTTGTGTGCTTATTGTAGGTTAAGCTTTCCAAAATCAAATACTGCATTGCATAATGTCTATTATTGTAACACTTGTATAAACTCCATAAAAGTTTCTGAGGCCTATATCTCAATAAGGTAGTCCTCAATTGAGCCCAAGATTTCTGTTGTTAAGTAAGACATTTGTTAAGTGAGTTTTGCCCCATCTTATGACCTTTCTTGCCACAGTTGTTAAGTGGATCACTGCAGTTGATAAGTTGTTATATTATATTCTGTAAGCCGCCTTGAGTCGCCATGGGCGAATAGGCGGCAATATAAATTCAATAAGTAAGTAAGTAAGTAAGTACATAAATAAATAAATAAATAAATAAATAAATAAAATTAACCTGGTTGTTAAGTGAATCTGGCTTCCCGATTGACTTTGCTTGTCAGAAGGTCGCAAAAGGGGTCACCTGACCCCCAGACGCTGCAACAGTTCTAAGTATAAACCAGTTGCCAAGCATCTGAATTTTGATCACATGATTATGGGGATGCCTCAATAGTCATAACTGTGAAAAACGGTCATAAGTCACATTTTTCAGAGCTGTTGTAACTTTGAATAGTCACTAAACAAACTGTTGTACCTTGAGGACTACCTGTAATCAGTACCCTTAGTATCATGAACTAAAAATAATAAAACAGTATGGTATTATATGAGAAAGAGAACAAATTAAAAATTAAAAAATATACATTTAAAAGCCTGCACAACCAGTTACCACATTTTTTCCATGCTACTCTGTGGTAAGTTAAATTGTATAAAAATGTTTTTTATGTCAGGGTTCCAAGTAACACCCCCAACGAAAGAAGACTCCGAGGCTAGAAGTTCCTCAAAGTTCCATTTTATTAGAGATGTCATATTGGCACATCTGGGAAAACCGGAAACTGAAAGCTTTCCAGGTTTTCCCCACCCAAAAGAAAGTCCAAGACCCTTCCCCTGCACCCACATGTCCATCACATGGTCCAATCAATGCATCGTCCAGGGGTGGGTTCTAAATTTTTTTTACTACTGGTTCTGTGGGTGGCTTATGTTGTGGGTGTGGCTTGATGGTCATGTGTTGACACCACTCATGCCCATGCCCACTCAGATGACCCCACCAAGCCATGCCCACAGGAAAAGGTAGGAAAATTTCCCCTCCTATAGCAGCCCCGCCCCATCCCCTGCCCCATCTGCCACCCGCAAATTGCACTCCACTGCGAGACGCACATCTTATCAGAGACTGGCAGCTCCGAGTCATCTCTCAGCCGTTGCATGCAGGGCGAGAAATTGTTAATTGCCTCACACTCACGAGACGTTTTTTACTTTGCAAGGTTTTTCCCTGCACGCAACGGCTGAGAGACGACTCGGAGCTGCCACTCTCCGGTAAGATGCGATCCCCTGCCCCATCTGCCACCCCCAAATTGCACCCCACTGCGAGACGCACATCTTATCAGAGACTGGCAGCTCCGAGTCATCTCTCAGCCGTTGCATGCAGGGCGAGAAATTGTTAATTGCCGAAAAACTTCTCATGAGGGCGAGAAGTTGTTAATTGCCTCGCACTCATGAGACTTTTTTTTACTTTGCAAGGTTTTTCCCTGCACGCAACGGCTGAGAGACGACTCGGAGCTGCCACTCTCCGGTAAGATGCGCATCTCATGGCCTTCCCACCCCATCTGCCACCCCCAATTGTGCCCCACTGCGAGACGCGCATCTCTCCCACCCCAACCCCTCCACCCTGCTTCCCTTTTACTTTCTTTAACGCGCCCCGCTTCCCTCCCCAAACCTCGGGAGGCAGCCACTCCCATCCTCGCAGCCTGTGGAGGAAGAAGCCTCTATGCTGCAAAGCCCTCGCGGTGGCAGGAGGGGGAAAAGAAAAAAAGGCTCAGCCTCTGAAGCCTCTTGAGGGAGACGTCTTTGTGTGTGTGTTTGGCAGCGCTGTGAGGAGAGCCAGGCAAAGGAAACCTGGGAAACCATGCCGTCTGCGAAGCGATTGGCCCCTTTCCTTCCACTGCCGCCGCCTCTGCCTCTTCCTTCTCTTTGCTAACAGAAGTTGGAGAGGAAAAGGCAGTTGCTTCGCCGGGCATTTCTCCGCGTTTCCATCCCAAGTCAGCCGCAGCTGCCTACTCCCACCTGCTGTTGGGAAGGCGATGCTTGTGGCAGGATGCTCCTCGATGCACGGAGGCAGGAGGTGGTGGTTTTGTTTGCTGCCTGTGAGCTGTGGGAGGCGAGCAGCAGAGCGAGTAAGCCAGCGATCTGCCAGCTGCCTCTAATCTGCAGTTTACTCGTGAGCACCATGCCGGCTGCAGCTGACTTGGGATGGAAATGTGGAGAAACGCCTGGCGAAGCAACTGCCTTTTCCTCTCTGACTTCTGTTAGCAGAGAGAAGGAAGAGGCAGAGGCGGCAGTGGAAGGAAAGGGGCCGATCGCTTCGCAGCCGGCGTGGTTTCCCAGGCTCCCTTCACCTGGCTCTCCTCACAGCACCGCCACACACACACACAAGGACGTCTCCCTCGAGAGGCTTCAGAGGCTGAGCCTTTTTTTTCTTTCCCCCCTCCTGCCGCCGCGAGGGCTTTGCAGCACGGAGGCTTCTTCCTCCAACAGGCCGTGAGGATGGGAGCGGCCGCCTCCTGAGGTTTGGGGAGGGAAGCGGGGCATGTTAAAGAAAGGTAAAAGGGAAGCAGGGTGGGTGGTGGGTGGGGTGGGAGAGATGTGCGTCTCTCAGTGGGGCACAATTTGGGGGT
>QLTV01003753.1:235500-252406 GCA_003457575.1 Thermophis baileyi | reverse complement strand
ACCTCGTTATTTCTCTCCATGTGGACCTAGACCCATTAAGGACTACTCATTGAGTATGGTTTGTCAGCCAGTTGTGGATCCATCTGGTGGTGAGGTTGTCTATCCCACTTTTCTTTAGCTTACGAAGAAGTAGGTTATGGTCTACTTTGTCAAATGCCTTGCTGAAGTCTAGGTATATTATGTCCACAGTATTTCCCTGGTCTATTAATTTAGTCATGGTGTTGAAGAATGAAATGAGATTGGTTTGGCATGATCTGTTTTTAACAAACCCGTACTGGCTGCTAGTTATTACTTTACTCGTTTCTAGGTGTTGACAGATCTGTTTTTTTATTATCTTTTCCAGTATCTTCCCGGGTATTGATGTTAGGCTAATCGGTCTGTAGTTTCCTGGGTCGGAAGATGGGAACCACATCAGCTCTTTTCCAATCAGTTCCAGGATTTTTGAAAGATGTGGTGCAGTGGTTGTGAGATGACATCTGCCAGCTCCTTTAGTACTCTGGGGTGTAATCCGTCCAGTCCTGGTGATTTGTATTCATCAAGTTCAGACGAGTGTTCTCCTACTGTTTTTTTGCTTATTTTAACTTTAGTTTCCAGTCTGTTTTTTGCAGTTATATTTCTGGTAGGTTGGGCTATAGTTTCTTTTTGCGTGAAGACCGATGCAAAGAATGAATTAAGCAGCTCTGCTTTCTCTCTGTTGCCTGTTACTTCCTTGCCGTCTTCTCTCTTTAGTGGACCAACTGTTTCCTTTATTTTTTTCTTGTTATTTATATGTTGGAATAAACTTTTTTTATTATCTTTGACTTTTGTTGCAAGTCTTTGTTCATTCTGGGCCTTTGCATTCCTGACTTCGTCTTTACAGATTCTGGCTATCTGCTGATATTCTGCCTTAGTTATGTGTCCCTCTTTCCATTTTTTGTACTTGTCCTTTTTTCATTCAATTTGTCAATTTGTGCAGCCATGCTGGCTTCTTCTTGGATTTCTTGTTTTTTTTTCCTCATCGGTATTGTGCTGATCTGGGCTTTTATGATCATATTTTTCAGAGTTTCCCAAGATTCTTGAGTTGTTTTTCCTTTTAGGAATTTCATCCAAGGAATCTTTCCCAAGTTCTCTCTGAGTTTATCAAAATCAGCTCTTTTAAAATCTAAGACTTTGGTATCGTTGTGTTCTATTGTTTGTGTTTGCGTTATGTTGAATTCTAGTATGACATGGTCACTCTCACCCAAGGTTCCTGCAGTTTCAACTCCCTCTATCACTTTTTCTCTGTTTGTAAGTATTAAGTCCAGTATGGCTGTCCCTCTAAGTTCCCTCTTCTACCTTTTGGACAACAAAGTTGTCAGCTAGATTGGTTAGGAACCTATTTGATTTCTCACTTGGTGCAGAATTAGATTTCCAGTTGATTCTGCTTGATTGGGTGGCCCATAGTATACTCCTATGGCCATATCTTTCTTTTTTTCTTTTATGCTGACCCATATGCTTTCCACCAGGAGGTTTTCTTTGGTTACATGTAACTCTGTAGCAATATAGTGGTCCTTAACATACAGTGCAACTCCACCTCCTCTTTTTTGTGGTCTGGTTTTTTTGAAGAGTTTGTATCTTTCTATCTGTATGTTCCAGTCATGGGTTTCATCCCACCAAGTTTCTGTTATTCCAACTATGTCGTATCTACCTTCGTGTATTAATATTTCAAGTTCACCCTGTTTGTTCCCCAGACTTTGTGCATTTGTGTATAGGCACTTGAGATCTTTGTCCCTGACTCTGGGTGTGCTTCCTATGTCTCCTATTTGGTGTTTGATTTTGTCTTCCTTCCCATCCCTCTTTAGTTCATTATTTGCCTTGTTTACTAGGGGTTTTTGCTTGGAGTTAGGTCCTGGAGATCCTATAGAGTGGTTACCCTCCCCCCCCTCAATCAAGCCCTCCTGATAAGTTGAGCCAGTCGTTTTCCGAAAACATTCTTCCCAGTCTTTGTGAGGTATAATCTGTCCCTTGCCAAAAGCCCATCTTGGTCCAGGAATCCAAAGTTTTTTTGGTGACACCAACCCTTTAGCCAGTGGTTCACTTCTAGAATTCTTTGTTCTCTTACCGCATGTTGTCCTTTCATTGGCAGTATAGATGAGAAAACTACTTGTGCACCTAAGTCCTTGACTTTCTTGCCTAGCTGCTCATAATCACTCAATATTGTTTTCAAGTCCTTTTTTGTGTCATTCGTCCCTACATGTAGTAATAGAAGGGAGTAGTAATCTGTGGGTTTTATTATTTTGGTTAGTTTCTCAGCCACATCTTTGATTTTAGCTCCAGGGAGACAACATACCTCTCTGGATTGACTGTCTGGTCTACAGACGGCAGGTTCTGTTCCCTTCAGAATTGAATCTCCTATCACCAACACTCGCCTTTTTTTCCTAGGGATGTTTGGGGTGTTTTTTATCTATCACAGTAGCATTTGATGGTGCTACTTTATTAGGGACATTTGATGGTGCTTCTTTTCTATTTGTCTGCATGTTTTCTTCTAGTGAGAGTCCATGATATCAGTTGATTAGCACCAGTGGGGCTGCATCAGAGTGGGTTGGTTTGGACAGTGGTTTTGTACTAGGTTTGTATTTTTTTTTCTATGAGTGACATGTTTCTTTCTGTTTTCTTCCTCTAAGGGGTCAACTCTTTTAGAAGTTGTTTGGTCATTATTGTGTTCAATTTGGGCATATTCCTTTTGCAAGGTTTGGGGTTTCTCATTTTGTAGGTTGAGTTTCAGAGTGGTTAGAGTTTCCTCTAGACCCTTTACTTTTTCTTCTAGTAACTTGATTAATTTACATTTGATACATATGTAGTTTGGGTATTCTATGGGCATAAGTGTGTACATGGAACATGAAACAATGTTTTTCAATTTTAGTTTGCATCTTCTCCTTTGGCCTCATGTCCCTTTTAATGGTATAAGTGAGTGAGGAGAAAGAAGCAATTAGGTTACTATCCAAATTCTGAAAAACTCCATAGGGCCCATTAATAGCTTCTTCTTGTCTGATTTCAGAATTTCCAAGGGTAGTTATTGAGGAGTCACCAAAGATAAAAAGGTAAACTAGCATTCTATAGAAACCTCAGAAGACTGAATTGCAGCAAGAATTAAGAAGTCATTGCTAGGCAAATTAGAATCACTTTTTATTGTAATCATAGTAACAGCAGAGGGCAGGAGAATAGCATCAAGTAAAGCAGAAACAAATCCAGCATTCTGAATCACAGAATCAAATTAAAGAAACCCATAGTTGGCCATAGTCATGTACAGTGCCAGAACTACAACAGCTGACAGTATAACTGTTACCAGAGAAATCAAAGGCTACAATATAAATTTGACTCATAGCAAGTTACTCAGCATCTTGAGCAGAGACAGTGGAAGGCAAAAGACCAGATCCCATCAATTCAAAAGGAATACATACTGCATATTAGGGACTTTGTAAGAAGAGCCATAAGTATCTACTTCTAATTTGATTTCCAAGCAATTAATACTTTTAGGTGTCACTTGAAAAGTGTAATTTGTGTTCAAATGGTTTATCATTTTATTTTACTTGCACTCTAACAAATACCACTTCAAACTCTTTTTCTACAAAACAAGGTGCAAAGAAGATACATCAACTTGAAGTATAAGCATGCCTATACAAAATTTTCTTTGCATTCAGTGAATTTTCTCTATAGAAGAAACACTAAAAGTATACACTGATTTCAATAGCATATGCCTGATTATAGTTATATACGTCTAAGTAATTAAAAATTGTTTAATAGAAATATAAATATTTAACTCTGTAAATGGAACTGTTTACATTTCTAGCTAATTTCTATAGCTAGAAATTATCTTTTACTTACATTTGAATGTGGTAAAGTATAATCTTTGTGACTACAGTTTAAATTTCACTGAGAAAATGATAAAAGTGAATTTGTTTTATAAGGTTACATCTTACCAGAGCAAATTAGGGCTATAAAGGTTTGCTCTCACAAAGATAGTTAATTTTCATGAAAATGAATGCCATTCATATTAATAAAACTGGATTTATTTGCATTTGGGTCCTTTACATCAGAATCAATTAAAAGCAGACATGCCATTATTATTTTTTCAAACATTTCTAAAAAACTCGAGTATAAACTGTCATATTAATAAAAATGACTGCAGCTGCATGCCATTCCAGTAATATTTCTTTGGCAAATGATGGACAGACTGAAGATATTTTCAAAATACCAGAGTGATATTTTACTTTAGTGTTTCTCAATCTCAGCCACTTGAAAATATGCAGACTTCAACTTCATTGGCTGGAAAATTCTGGAAATCAAAGTCCACATATCTTTCAAGTGGTTGAGGTTGAAAAACACTGTTTTAAATGATTTCTTTCACACTATCATTTACATCTATAACTTTCTGCATGAATCTTTTCAAAGTTATTTGAAAACTATTTGAACTTTGGGTAAATAATGGATGCTAATTTAGAAATACTAAATGTCCATGGATGCATTATGGCTTACCAGCTTTATTAGAGAGCCAGATTATTTAAACATATCTAATCAAAGCTAATAATTATTATTACCTGTTCTACAGGTAAAAAGTTGCGAACATGAAAACAGCTCTTCTTACATAATGTTGGAGTGCTAAAAATGAAAATAACATTTTAAAATGTATATTGGCTCTAGTTTCCATGATATAAGCAACCAACTAATGAAGTAAGGTATATAAAATGCATGATGCAACTTACACCATAGATTACATAGTCAGTATTGGTGACCAATACTTCCCTCCCCTTGCAGTTTTAGTTTTAAAGCCCCATCAGATAAGCCAAGCCAGTTGTTTTCCAAGCACATTCTTCCTGGTTCTTGTAAGGTATAACCCATCCCCTGCCAGAAATCCCTCATATAGGTAATGTAGACTGTGATCTAGGAATCCAAAGTTCTCTCTTTCTAATCTTTTAATTTTAAATTTAAATCTCTTTCTAATCTTTTAGCTATGAAAAGCTGTACAAATGAAATTTAAGTTTGCCACTGAGGCTATTTCTAACCTAAATGGGAGCAGTATTTCAAGTAATTCAAATCTGAGGTAAATTCAAGCAGGAAAGACTACTCTGCTGCATCCAGACAGGGATAGAAAACTATAAGCAGAGTGTAATCACTTTCTACCTAAAAGCAGGAAAAGCTGTACCAAACATATGGAGCTGCCATGCAAGAAAAGCGGCTGGGTTTGACAAGTAAGATCCCTAATCAAAGGGATTGATGCAGGAGATGATGAACAAATTCAGCAGAAATCCCTCTTGATACTCAGAAGATAAAAACAGCAGGCTTGAATAAGTTGGGCAGACTGCAATATTGCAAGGATAAATGTTAATATTCTTCTGAATTATGTTTGCTATGAATCATTTTCCTCCATCTCTAAATATTTAAACATTGAATGGTAAAGTGGCAACTGGGCCTGTACATCCACACATATAGCTGATAGCTAATTATTCTACATAAGTAAAAATAAATCTAGTTGTATACTTGATATTCAGAAAAGAATATTCTGCAACATGCAAAGCAAGTAATTTCTGTTAGGGGTTATTCAGAATGTATGGACAATGTGTCCTCATTTTATTTGTTCTATATTAGTTCTGCCTCCAGGGATTATAAAGGAAAAGACACCCAGAAACAGATTTTGCTTTTCTTTTTTATAAAGAGACTCAAAGCATTCTAATATTAAAACAGTTCAGCAGAGCACAATAACTCACTTAAAAAGAACTGTGGTTTGGCGGCAAAGAGCACATGCTTTGCATGTAGAAGGTTCATGTCATCCTTTGACATATGAAGGCAAATTAAGAAGTTTCCTAAAATCTTAGGTGGCTTCTCCCTAACTGGAATTTTATATATGTATATGTATGTTTACAAAGAAATATGTAAACTTATGCTGGACCATGAACACATGGACTGTGTTCATACAGGAGCAACTTCTGAATTCTGCCAACTTCTGAATTGAATTTCCTTGTGGAAATCTGGATCAAAGCATTGGAAATCTCCCTCCCTCCCTTCCTTCTATAACACTTTAAGTAAAAAGAAAAATGTACAGACATTGGAATTGAAAAGCAAAACTGAGACATAAAGATGGCTGAAATTCTTTAATTCTAAATATACAAAAATCAGAATATACAGTTTATTTAATTGATAAAATATTTTGAGGTTTCATAATTAAATAACAAAACTAGTCTTAAAATCTAGTGTTTCATTAATTCTTTTTACATTCTTGTTCTTCTTTAGTTGAGTTGCAATGTAATTCTATTTCAAAAATTTTAATGATATTCATTACTTGATGCAAATCAAGTGAGCTGAAATATGTAACAAACATATAAAAACAAATTTATAATGCTAATTAGAAAACGATTACTTACTTTTTAATAAAAAACACACAGCACTAATGGGTTATGAAAAGTAAGTAAATTGAAATAAACAGTACTAATGGATTATGAAAAGTAAGTAAGTTGCTATATGTCTTTATAATAAATAACATTTGAAACAAGCTTACATAATTTGTACCCAACAAGGTAAAGAACAGTCTTCAGGCAGAAAGTAAGAAATGCAATAAATTTTCTCATATTTTGAAATTGTAAATAAACACTGAGTCTTAATCACAATTTTTTACTATCAAAAACAAGGGTAATGGGTCTGACCACCATTCTGCAAATCAGCAAAAACAGTTGTTCAGTCTGTCCTGTTCTGGAATTGCATAGCTTTATCAACAAATTGGAGAAATTCTAATTGATTTTTACCTGAGTAGCAACTTTACTTTGCCAAATTGTAAGACCAGTCCAGGAGTTTTGGGTAAAAAAAAATATCTTAAATCTCTATGGACATTAGCGACTAATAGGATATGATTACTTTTGAGGATGGAATTCCTATTTGAATTGATGTAATCTAGAATAACAAAATAATAGAAATGCCCATAGAACATTATGTATGTATGTAATTCTGATTAATCTATTGGTTTTCTTATAATGGTGGCATATTGTCCATTCTTCAAATAATATTTGCACAGAAAAAAAATGAAAGGCTTTTGAAAACTGTGACATTAGTTTTCCAAAGATTCTAAGATCAGAAGTCTTACTTAACCTACATTGATTATGGGAATGAAAAATTTTTCAGATCATATCATTGTCCTCACATCATCATTGCTTTGTTCATCCTCAAATGACAGGCAGTCCAGATCATTTGTACTTGCAAACAGCCACTGCTTCAGGATTCATTAACATGCTCTGAATTTTCTTGGCATAATAATGCAATTTGGGCAGAGGTGGGTTCCTACCGGTTCGGACCAGTTCGCCCGAACTGGTAGCAACCCGCTGGTGACATCATGGAGCCGGTTTGGTCGGTGCCGGTCCGTGGACGCCGCCATCTTTTTTTTGGATTTTTTTTGGGGGGGATTTTTAAAAAAAAAAATAATTTTTTTCCCTTCTGTGCACATGCAGACGCTGAGTTGCCGGCACTGCACATGCACCTCCATCTTGTTTTTGGCTTTTTTTTAAAAAAAATTCAGCACTGCGCATGCACTGCGCAGGCGCGGCCATGCGGCACTGGAGGAAGCGAACCGGCGGCGAGATAGGTTAGAACCCACCCCTGAATTTGGGCATATATCAGAAAACATAGATGCACAACTATTGAAGACATTTATGCATTTCCACCAGTTATCAGTAGTGTGGATTTTAAGATGTTGCTGTTGAGGTGGAAGGTACTCATGAAATTCATGAAAAAAAATACTTCTGTTTTTTCTAGAAAACCAGAAGTCATTTGGCAAGTAAACATTTAAAGATATGGCAGTCCTGACCCATTATGCTTGAAATAAGAAGAAAACAGAAATTAATGAAATAATTATTCATGAAATTAATGAAATAATTATTCATGAAATTAATAATTTAATGAAATTAGAAATAAAAAATTGCAGTGAATTTCACAGCATATTTTTAAGCTGAATGTTGTATTAAACCTTGTAGGGCAAACTGAGGACTGCAAATAAAAAGTGAGCATGATAGGGACATAGAAACCTTGGCAGACAAAGCATGCATGTGCACAGGCATGTGGGCATGCATGGACACACATTCATACTATCTAGTTTAAAATTGGAGATTCAAGCACATAGTGATACATACATGCCCAACAACCAGTATTGTTAGCATCTGAATACATTAAAAAGGTAGCAGGTCAATCTGTAAGCATTTCTTGGACAGATTTCTTTTGTTACTACTATGTTTTTAACAACTACTTGAATCACAGATAAACTTGTTCCCTTTTGCTTCATGCTTATTGACAAATGAGGAGACTCCAGAGACTCAGGGAAGGGTCTCTGTTAGGATTGCTATGACAACAAACACAAGACTTGACTAGTCTTTTATTATAGCAGTTTGGATTATTCCATTAATATTTCTGAGATGTTATAATTAACCTGCTATTGCATTGTGACTTTTTATTCCTTTTAACAATGTGAAGTTCTATGGCCACTTCTGACAAATAGTTCCATTAACATCAGCAGAGACATTGATGATTAAATGGTTTCATAATAATAGTCACAATGGCTGGACAGAAATCAAGTTTTCTAAATTAATCATTTCACTAGCTTTTGAATAAAAAATGCATTCCTGTGATGTTACCCAACTTTCCCACTGCATAACAAGAAGAGCAGCTTGTGAAAGAAATTAGAGTACATGACTTGTCTGTTGTTATTTCCTGAAGACCTCCATGCAGCTGGTCATAGAATTAGGACAATTTTCTATTAATAAAACTGTATTTTATGTGAAATTAGTATTTTATGTGAAATTAAAAAAAGAACATTTTGAAAAATCATACAGATTTTCATTGCACTATAATATCTTAAAATGAACAGTTTGTTCATTAACAATTGTCCAACAAAAAAGAAACTACAAACATTATAGAATAAAATAAATACATGAAATTGTATTTGAGAATGATGTAATAAATGATTATCATTGAGATGATTAAGACAAGTTGAGACTGATAAATTGCTGTGCACTGCAATAAGCATACTTAAACTCCAATCACATTTGAGGAATTGCATTTGTATTGACAAATCCTCACCTATAGACAGACAACTTGTCAAACTAAAGCAACCATTTGCATCACTATAGATGTACTCAGAGAATTGCTAAGGAGGAGCCTTCTAAACTCTATTTCTCCTAACTTGTTTATTTAAGCATTGCTGTGCTTAAATAAACATTGCCCTCTGGAATGCAGGCCCTTCCTTCTGGGTATCCAGACTTCATTTTACCACAGTCAGTGACATTAAAAGAAACAGCTGGATCATGCCATTAAATAAATACATTCTAAGTAAGAACTAAGATAGCGGCAACAGAGGAAGCATTGTTACATCTCAGAGAGAACAGTTGCTATTAAACTAAGATTAAATGGTAGGAGGAGAGGTGGAGAGGGAAAGATAAGTCATAGAAAAAGAAAAAAGACTGGAGAAAGGAAAAGGAGAGGAAGATTGGAGAAATTAAGAGAGAGAGAAGCCCAGCTGCACCCAAGAGACCTACCCAAGAGACCGGAGGTCCATTGAAGTGAGGTGAGCAGAGAGGCAAACTGACTGTGGGCAACAAAACTAACTGATGGAGAATAAAGAGGCGAGCCGGTGAGTGAGTGGGCCAGCTGTGGTGCAGGGAAGAAAATCAGCTGTGGGGTGGAGAGGCCAGCAGACTAAGGGCAGTGCAACAATTGGCAGAGAACAAAAAGGTGAGCCAGTGAGAGAGCGGAGAAGGTAGGAGGAGAAGACAGGAGAGGCGAGCTTGCTGGGGACCATCCAGGTAGTCCTGTTTGCTGGTGGAAGCAGAGTCCTGGCATGACAGACCAGCAAACGGGAGCCATGTGGCTGCAGAGCAAAAACTGAGCAGGCCCACAACCTCCCCTCAAAGAAAACATGGAAACACCTAGAAAAGAGACATCATCAAATATCCCTTTAAAAGTCACATCAACAAACTCACCTGAGATAAACAGAAAAGCACTGCCTAAAAAAGGAAGGTGAGTGTTGGTGATAGGAGATTCTATTCCCAAAGGAACAGAACCAGCCATCTGCAGACCTGACATACAAACTAGGGAGGTATGTTGTCTCCCTGGAGCAAAAATCAAAGATGTGGCTGAGAACCTAACCAACCAGGCCCACAGATTGCTATCCTTTCCTCCTCCTTCACATTGGGACGAATGACAAAGAAGCTGAGTACAATATTGAGATTATAAACAACTAGGGAACAAAGTTAAGGAGCTAGGCGCACAAGTAGTGTTCTCATCAGTACTCCCAATGAAAGGACAACACCCGTTGAGGGAAACAAGAATTCTAGAAATAAACCACTGGCTAAAGGTTGGTGTCACCAAGAAAACTTTAGTTTCCTGGACCATGGATTGCATTACTTTCAGGAAGAACTCTTGGCAAGGGATGGGCTGCACCTCACAATAACAGGGAAAATGTACTCGGAAAAAGACTGGCCCAACTCATCAGAAGGGCTTTAAATTAAAATTGAAGGGGGCAGGTGACAAATCTTTAGAATCTCTAGAACACAAAACCAATCATAAATCCCAAGAAAAATCAAACAATGAGGTAGGGAGTGATGAAAAAAAGAAAAACTTAAACAACAATTAGGAGATGCAGGAAACATACCCATAGACAGGCATAAAGGACTTAAATGCTTACACACAAATGCTCAAAGCTTGGGGAACAAACAGGGTGAACTAGAAGCAATAGTACACGAGGATAGATATGACATAGTAGCCATTACAGAAACCCATGACTGGAATGTACTGATGGATGGATACAAATTGTTCAAAAGAAACAGATCAACAAAAAGGAGGTGGAGTTGCACTATATGTAAGAGATTACTACATATCTACAGAAATGCACATGATCAAAGATAAATCCTCCAGAATGTATATGGGTCAATATAAAAGGGGGGGAAAGTGAGATTGTCATAGGTGTATATTACAGGCCACCCAACCAATCAGAAGAAATAGATGAACTCTTTGCCAACCAGTTAACAAATCTATGTAGAAAGCATACCACAGTAGTAATGGGAGACTTTAACTATCCAGATATCAACTGGGTGACAAACTCTGCAGCAAGTGGGAGATCAAACAAATTCCTAACCAACCTAGCCGGCAACTTTGTCATCCAAAAGATGGAGGAGGGAACTAGAGGTAAAGCTATACTGGACTTAATTCTTACTAATACAGAAGAAGTTATAGAGGGAGTGGAAGTTGCTGGAACTTTGGGTGAAAGTGACCACGTCATACTGGAATTCAATATAATGCAAAGACAAGCAATAGAAAATAATCCAACTAGTTCTTAAACTTTAAAAGACCTGATTTTAACAAACTCAGAGAGAGCCTAAGAAAAATTCCATGGAAGAAAATCTTAAAGGGGAAAACAACTCAAGAAGTGTGGGAAAGTCTGAAAAATGCGATAATAAAAGTCCAGCACAATACCACTGAAAAAGAAAAACAAGAAATTCAAGAAGAAACCTGCATAGCTGCACAGAGATCTCTCTGACAGACTAAAAGACAAAAAAGACAAGTACAAAAAATGGAAAGAGGGACACATAACTAAGGCTGATTATCAGCAGATAGCCAGAACATGCAAAGATGAAGTCAGGAAAGCAAAGGCTCAGAATGAACAAAGACTTGCAACCAAAGTCAAAAATAATAAAAAAGTTTCTTTCAACATATTAATAACAAGAAAAAATTCAAGGAAACAGTAGGTCCACTAAAGAGAGAAGATGGCAAGGAAGTAACAGGCAGTAGGGAGAAAGCAGAGCTGCTTAACTCATTCTTTGCATCAATCTTCATTCAAAAAGAAATTATAGCCTAACGTACAAAAAAAACCTACTGTAAAAGACAAACTAGAAATAAAAATTAAAATAAGCTAGAAAATAGTAAGATAACACCTATCTGACCTTGACAAATATAAATCACTGGGACCTGACAGATTACACCAGGGCTGACACCAGAGTTCTGAAGGAGCTGGCAGATGTTATCTCAGAACAATTGTACCATATCTTTCAAAAATCCTGGAGCATCAGGGAAGTACCTGAGGATTAGAAAAGGGCTGATGTGGTTCCCAAAACCAGACCCAGGAAACTACAGACCAATCAGTCTAACATCAATACCTGGGAAGATGCTGGAAAAGATAATCAAGAAACAGATCTACAAACAACTACCGGTAGAAGCAAATAAAGTTATAACTAGTAGCGAGCACGGGTTTGTTAAAAACAGATCATGCCAAACCAATCTTATTTCATTCTTTGATAAAGTGACTAAATTAGTAGACCAGCGAATAGCTGTGGACATAGCATACTTAGATTTCAGTAACACATTTGACGAAGTAGACCACAACCTACTTCTTGGTAAGCTAGAAAAATGTGGAATAGACAACATCACCACCAGATGGATTTGTAGCTGCCTGACAAACCGTACTCAACAAGTAGTTCTTAATGGTACTACATTCACATGGAGAGAAGTAGTGAGGTACAACAAGGCTCCATCTTAGGCCCAGTACTCTTCAATATCTTCATACATGACTTAGTTGAGGGAATAGAAGGGGAACTCATCAAATTTGCAGATGACACTAAATTGGCAGGAATATCCAACACCTCAGAAGACAAGCTCAGGATCCAAAAAGATCTTGACAAACTTGAACAATGGGCCGTATCCAACAAAATGAATTTTAATGTGGAGAAAAGCAAAGTTTTACATTTAGGCAGAAAAAACCCAAAGGTATTAGTACAGATAAGGCGAGACCTGGCTCAAAAACAGTAACTGTGAGAGGGACAGTGGTGGGATTCAGCCGGTTCACACCGGTTCGGCCGAACCTGTTGTTAATTTTTTGTGTAGTTCGGCGAACCGATTGTTACCACCACTGGCTGGCCCCACCCCGCCCCACCCACCGGGGTTGCCATTCAGGGTGGGGAGGCTTCAGGGGCATGACTGGGAGGCGGCAATGGATCGGCCACGCCGATCAGCTGGGAGGCTGATCAGTCAGTTCAGTCAGACCTTCCAACTTCACAAGATCTTTTTTTCCCAAGAAGTTGGAAGGTCTAACTGAACTTTTTTTAAACTGGTAGTCACATGGTCTTCTTTTGTTGCCCTGCACACAGGAGAATGGAGCTGGAAAGCAGGTTAGTGAGGGAATGGTGGTTGTGCTGGAATGGGGGGAAGTGAGGATTTTGTATTATCTTGGCTCTGGGATGGAGTGGAAGTGAGGATTTTGCATTATCTTTGCTTTGGGATGGGGTGGAAGTGAGGATTTTGCATTATGATTGCTTATAAGTAAGAACCAGTAAAAGAGGAATGGAAAAATCCCTATCTGTATATCAGCGTTTTTCAGTCTTGGAAAGTTTAAGATGGGCGAACTTCATGCTGCTGGAAGTGATGTTTGGAAACTAACCAAAGAGAGAAGCAACCTGGAATTAAGGAGAAACTTCCTAACAGTGAGGACTAACCAGTGGAACAGCTTGCCTTCAGAAATCGTTGGCGCTCCATCAGTGGAGGTTTTTTAAGAAGAGACTAGACAGCCACTTGTCTTAAATAGTATAGGTTCTCCTGCTTGAGCAGGGTGCTGGACTAGAAGACCTCTAAGGTACCTTCCAGCTCCATTCTATTCTATTTAGAGAATGTTTCATTTTGAGAATGACAAAAGATGTGCATTACAAAATATACCATATAAGCAGATGATAGAAATTAAAAGTGGTGCTTTTACTAGACCACACTGATCACATTACATTTCATGCAAGTTACTTCTTTGTTGAATTCTGAATATCTAATAAAAATTACTAAAATTGAGTACTTTAAATATATATACACATACACACACACACAAATGATTAATGATATTAATGCTAAACTGATGATTAAAGCAGATACCCTGTACAAAATATTTGAAAATTTATTTCTCATTTACCCAAGCAACAAATATAATTCTAGCAAAAGGAGATTTAATATTTGTAGCTGAGGTCTTCTTATTAATATATTCCTTAGAAATCAATGAGTTTATTCCAAACATTATATTCTGAGGGAGGAACTGTCAGTAATATTTAGTGCAGGATACCACTACTGTTTTCCTGCAGTGTACTGATGCTTTAGTAAATGTTTTATTAATTATAACTACATCATAGTACAACTCACTTGAATTGAATGGATCAATGTTCTTTAAATTCAGTATGTCATAGAAATCAATATTCTTGTATATTTGGAGATGACTTAACAGTTTCTTTGATGAATGAATGAAGTAAAAGAAAATAATATATGGAGTTTTTTTTCAATAGCAACTGCATAGATCTCATTCACGTGGAACAGATCCAGCTTACTTAGCAGAAATCATAAGCAATAATTAATCTTATTTCCTTAGCTTCATATATGTCTCACAAAGAGTCAACAAGAATTGTTGAACAATTTAATAAAACCCCATGGAATTGTCTTTATTTGAAAGGAATAAGAATCAAAAGTAATTATCAGGAATTATCTTTTTTATCACTTGGTGGTTATTTAAATAGTATATAGTACAGAAAATATTTGAGGATATTTTCCTCTCTTTACTTCATATTAGATAGCTACTTATTATCTCAGCTATTGCTTTGGTGAAATTTATTTTGATAAATAGATTGCAATACATAAAAGCCATATAGGCTCTCTTCTAGCATGCAGTTTCCATTTTCTTTAGCCTCTGACTATGTAAAAATCCAGCACTAGCAAACTAACCATCAATTTTGCAATTCTTACAGGTAAGTTTACCCCTCAGTTATCTTTCACATACATTTTATGCAAATAAATAAAAGAAATATCAGATTTTTTTCTGTCTTTTTTTTTTTTTTTCACCATCTTTCAGTTTAGGCTGAATACAAATGTGTCTAAGTCTCTCTGAAAGACATTTTGTGAAAGAAATAGTATCTAAAGATAATCTAAATAGTCTCTGAAGCTACAATTAATTGCACTATTTAATCCAGAACACATTTTCTATCCATTTTCTTCAATAGCTACATAAATATAACTGAAGTTATTACAACCATTCTCCATTTTCTATCTACTACATCTCTTCAATCATATCCCAAAGGTGCTTTTTCAAGAGGCAACTGGACTTTCTGGTTTTTCTTTGAAGATGTTTTACTTCTCATCCAAGAAGCTTCTTCAGCTCTTGGATGAGAAGAGTAACATCTTCAAAGATAAATCAGAAAGTCCAGTTGCCTCTTTGAAAAAGCACCTTTGGGACAACCATGACCTGGATGACTCAGAATCTCCATAGACTCTTCCAATCATGCTATTACAGAATTTGAGTTCCATCTTGACAGAAGCAAGAAATTATTTTTTCCCTCCCAAGCAGGATATTTATACATTTAGAGATGTTCTGTTTAATTTTGATCTTTTGCATTTAATTTGGAACTCTGGATTGTTGTAAGGAATGTCCTTTCTGGGTTCAGTTCTGTTAGAGAATTTTGTTTCTCTATTGTAGAAAAAATAAATCAGAAGCTCTCACAGTTGACTGCATTTGCTGAATCAAATAACTTCTTTATAATCTTATCAAAATATTTACAATACCATACTTTCTTCTTTACAGCAACATATCATAATGAAGTCTTCACACAGAGAGATACAGAGACAGACCTGAGACTGGAAAACATGTCCAGCTTCTTGCTTAATTCCTTTTGCACAGACTCAGTAGCACTTTACTCACTTTGGCTGACTGAGTTACCACATGACTCTTCCTGCTCATGAATATTCCAACAGAAGTGCAGCCTCTCCTCATGAAATGAAGGATCTGGTCTCTGTTACTACTCAGTTGTGATCATTCAGTTTCTATTGATACTGAGAATACTAAGTTATCACTCTGAATAAACACAAAATAAATACTTCAGTGTGGAGATTTCTGTTCACTTTTGAAATATTTTAACCTGGAAATATGTGTTAGAGACAAGAATAACTTGTCACTGAAACTGTTAAGCACCACTCAGCATATCTTATTTTAAGTTTAGAGCAGTTCATTTTCTTGTGTTTACGTCATTTGCATAGTCACTATCGACATAACATTTTAATTTCAATTCCTCAGTAATTTGTATTTGAAGACCTAAATTTATAGTTCCCTTTAAATATCTGAGAACTCTTTTCACACCCATCCAATGTAACTTTGTAGGTGCAGCAGTAAAACGACTCAAAATGCTTACTGCGCAAGCTATGTCAGGTCTGGACCACTGTGATAAATATAACAAACTTCCTATAGCTGAGTGATATATTTCGTGATCACAGATTTCCCCTTTTTCTTTATCTAAACTATTATAAAAATCCGTACTCATGGGTGTGGGAGCAGTATTGCAATCTTTCATATTATATTTTTCCAATAACTGCTCAATTTTTCTCCTCTGACTGAGAATATATCCTCCTTTTTCAGTCTTTTGTATTTCTACACCGAGATAATTTTTTATTTCTCCCAAATTTTTAATTCGAATTTCTTTCCTAATTTATCAGAAGATTCCTTGACTTGTAATGCATCTTTTGCGATGAAGCAAAGATCATCCACAAATGATAACAGTAGACAATTCCCTCCTTGTAACTGTCCAGTATATATACCATTATCAGCTTTGTAACTCTTGAATCCAAGATCTTTTAAAGCATTATCTAAACAGATATTCCAATTTCTGGCTGACTGCTTCAGTCCATAAATAGCCTTGTTTAATTTATACACCATGTTAGGTTTATTAATTTCATACCCTGGTGCTTGAATCATATAAATTTCTTCCTCTAATTCAGCATTGAGGAATGCAGTGGTTATATCAAAGTGCCAGATTTTATGCCTATATGCTGCTGCCAATGCCAGTGCTAATCGTATACTCTCACTTTTCACAGTTGGCGCAAATACTTCATCGTAGTGCATGTTCTTTAGTTG
>QLTV01003753.1:164140-178211 GCA_003457575.1 Thermophis baileyi | reverse complement strand
CCTGAACTACTTGGCTCAGGTCCATGTTTGTCATGGAAGCCATGAACTCCTGAGCCGAGTCCGAGGATTCGCCGAGTGATGGCAAGTTGAAGTCCCCCAGTACCATAAGCCTGGGGAACTCCACCGCCAACCCGGCTACTGCCTCAAGCAGCACAGGCAGGGCTGTCGTAACGCAGCTGGGAGGCAGGTACGTCAACAACAAGCCCAACTGAACCCCTGAGTCCAATTTCAAGAGGACAGACTCACGCCCAACAATCTCCAGGGCAGGGATCCTGCGAGGACAGAGACTCTTATGGACAATAACTGGCACTCCTCCACCCCTTCCCTGGAGTCATGGCTGATGCAATAACTGAAACCCTTCAGGGCACATCTCTGAGAGGGGAACACCCCCCTCCTGGCCCAGCCAGGTCTCAGTTATGCATGCCAGGTCAGCCCTCTCCTCCAGGATTAAATCCCGAATGAGGGGGGCCTTGTTAACAACAGACCTGGCATTAAGCAGCAGCAGCTTGAGGCCAGGGCCCTGACATCCCAAGTCACCAGGTATACGAGGCAAGCCCAGTGAACCAGAACCGGAGGGGCCGGAACAAGTAATCGCTTTGAGATAGCGAGTCCTAGTTCCCGGAGAGCGGCCTACCCCTCGGCTCCTGCCATATCTACCTCTCCCAGTCATAACCGCAATACTCCAGCTCTCCAACACCCCAGAGATCCCCTCCCCCACCCCAACGGCCCTCCTCCTCCCCGGCAGGCAAGACACCCCATCCATATCGAGCCGAGGGTCACATCTGAGCCCCCATCTGCTTCTGTTTGCACACTCAGCAGAGGGGGGTCCATTCCTTGCCCCCGGTTCCCTCACTCCCCTCCAGTTCAACCACTCCAAACCCACTCCTTCCATCCAATCAACCCCAACACCTCCACACACACACACACACACACAGGCACACACCCCTAAAATAAAATCAGTTCTGTCAAATAAGTTAAAAAGTTGTTGTCCATGAGGGACCACTTGGGAAGACTGGTGTTCTCCTTGTGCACCCCGCCCAGCTTCTCCAGGGCGAGGAGGGCGGTGTTAACATCCCTGGCATTGATCAAGCCGCTGTTCTTGGCCAGGTTGTGAGCTGTGAAGTCCACTACCCCGAAGAGGAAATTGCAGATCTTCTCCTTGACTTCAGCCATGTCAGGAAAATCAACTGAGTCCTCCCAGTCAGAAGAGAAACCTCCCTCCCCCTCTTCTACAATTCTCAAGTAGAGAAGGGAAGTACGGTCCCTCTCCCGGCTGGCCGGATATCCCTCTCAAACAAAGTTCTCTTAGAAGATGTTAAGTTTCAAACAAGGTCCTCTTAGAAGATGTTAAGTTTCAAACAAGGTTCTCTTAAAGATATTAAGTCTTAAACAAGGTTCTCTTAGAAGATGTTAAAGATATTAACTCTCAAACAAGGTTCTCTAAGAAGATGTTAAATTTCAAACAGGGCGCAAACAAGGTTCTCTTAGAAGATGTTAAGTCTCAAACAAGGTTCTCTTAGAAGATGTTAAGTTTCAAACTGGGTTCTCTTAGAAGATGTTAAGTCACAAACCAGGTTCTCATACCTTACTCAGAAGACTGAGTTTGCAATATCCTCCTGTGTTTGCAAAATCCAAGCTTGATACAAGGTTATCTTAAAAGATGTTAAGTCTCAAACAAGGTTCTCATACCTTTCTCAGAAGACTGTGTTTGTTAACTGTGAACTGTTTGTTGTTCAAAAGTAGGCAATGTCAGACCACTTCCTTGCCATGAAAACTGCAAGGACTTGTCTAGGTAGTTGTCAGGAGTCCTCCCAATATTCTCCCCAATAAAGGAGAATATAGCTCAGGGTTGAAATGAGGAGTCCTTAGTGCTCTTTGAGGTTGCTTCAGGTTTCACCCATCTGTATGTCCCAGCCAGCCTAAGGCTACGGGTACTACAGCACAATCATGACTCCTGGTTGGCTGGTCACTTTGGGTTTTTGAGAACCCTTCACTTAGCAAGGAGATAATTTTGGTGGCCAAAAATGAAAGCAGACGTGGAGGACTATTTAAAAAGCTGCTCCAATTGTGCAGCCATGAACATGAGACCAGGAAAGCCCCCTGGTTTACTCCAACCAGTAGCTGACCCCCGCCGACTATGAGAGGAGATCGCCATGGATTTTATAGTTGAACTCCCCGAGAGCGGAGGGAACACCGTCATTTGGACAGTGATAGATCTATTCTCTAAGCAAGCTCATTTCATCGCTTGCTCCGGATTACCCTCGACTAAAAAGCTGGTGAGAATGTTCATCAAGCATATCTATAGACTGCATGGACTGCCTCACCAAATCATTTCCGACTGGGGAGTTCAATTCACAGCAAAGTTCTGGAAGGAGTTCCTACGATCCATTGGATCCTCTCAAGGACTGAGCTCGGCTTTTCATCCGAGCATGAACGGAGCCACAGAACAAGCAAACGCAATGGTGGAGCAGTACCTGAGATGTTATGTGGATTATCAACAAGACAATTGGGTGGATTTGCTACTGTTCGCGGAAGTAGCGTACAACAACGTGGCTAACCCCTTTCCAAATCACTAGCGGAATGGACTTCGTGCCCATGCCTGAGTAACCCAGAGAGCCTCCATCCTCAATGACCCTAACTGAATGGATGGACTCATTAAAACAGGGGTGGGAAAATACCAAATGAGCCCTCACCCAAGCCGCAGAGAAATACAAACGGCAGGCAAACACTGATCTCTTCAAGCCCCCTTTAAAGTGGGAGACTGGGTCTATTTGTCCACTAAGTACCTTAGGCTAAGATTACCTACCAAGAAACTAGGTCCAAAATTCCTAGGACAATTCCCCATAGTGAAAGTAATAAATCCAGTAACTGTACAGTTTAACCTTCCCCGCTTGTTAGGGAAGGTGCATCCGGCGTTTCATAGCAGCTTGCTGAAACTAGCACCTAGCTCACAGATAAGACCAAGAGATCAACCAGCTCCCAGGCCAATTGTAGTACAAGGGAAAACACATTATGAAGTGAAGAAAATATTGGACATTAGAATGCACTGAGGTCGTTTACAGTATTTAATCCATTGGAAGGGGTACCCTTTGTCTGAGGCCACTTGGGTGAAAAGCTGGGATGTGAAAGCGGATAGATAGGTGAAGCAGTTTCATGAAAAATTCCCTGATATGCCAAAGGGGCCTCCTGGGGGGAAGAGGTGGTTAGAGAGAGTTTAGACCCTTGTCCCTAACCCCCTGTCACTTGTCTCTTTTCAGGACGTTCTCATCGCTTGAGGGGAGGCAGCTTGTCAGCCCTGGATCCATCTTTGGCCAGACTTTACAGGGCTGCCACAGTGGGAACGGGAGAGTAGTGAAGGGAGTAAATCATAACAACATTCTTTCACATGAGATCAAGGTCGGTCTGCTGGCACCTGGAGGGGAGTGAACGAAGTTTGGCAGCAGCTGAGACAGGGGATTGATTGGGCCATGTGATGTGAATGTCACTGGACAGGGCAGGGTGTGAGTTTTAGTGTGGGTGGGGGAAAACGTGGGATTTCAGATTCGGGTTTTCCCCAGATGTGCCAATATGACTTCTCTAATAAAATCTTACTTTGATGGACTTTGTCTCGGAGTTCTGAATTGCAATGCGGAATTAGTTGGAATGCTGACAGTTAGATCATTACTAAAATATTTATTAGATGATATTTCTTATTATCCCGCCTTATTCAGCATCAGGCTCAGACCTGAATTGGGGACAACAGTATAATAATTGGGTATCATGTTGATCACTTTGCAATAGTGAAAAGTTTAATTTTAGAATATCAGCTAATGTTCTATTGCATTACCATATTTATTATATTGCTAGCTTTTCAAAATGAGTACATATCAACCATAAAGATATTTAAATATACGTCTGCTGAATTCTTAGGTTAAAAAAAACTGTTGTTTTTCTTCTCGTTTTTAAATTCTGTAGTTTTGCAAGCTAAAGGATGGCTTAATTAAAATCAATGGGAAAATCTGTGAGAAAACAAATTAACAACTATAAAAGACTCTCTTTCTGTGAGGTAATAACAAAGTCCTTTATTTTGATTTCTCATTCAAGTTAACTCTAAGCAAAAGATACACAAATCTTTGTAGCCTATTATAAAAAGAAGTACTGTATTGGCAGATTTTCCAGTTGCTTTAATTTTCTAAAGCTGAAGCTAAAAATGTTAGGTTTTTGAAAGGATGTCTAACTAAAGGAGCCTTATTCATCAGAATGTGAACTCTTGAGAACATAATACTAGAGTTACCTATAAATGAAGAGTTGGAAGTAATTGCATACTAATTGTTCTGTTCTTTGTAATCCATATTAAGTTCACAAGCAGTACTGTGTTTCTGCTTTTTTCATGCTAATGGTATTACAAAAAGACACTTTAAAAATTAAACTGTAACTTTCATAGCAGATGTCCAATATAGGGGGAAAATTAGTGCACAAAACCTGCCTATCCTTGTAGTCTGTCCAAATATATTTGTAAAATGCACAAGCATTTTTCTTTTAGCCAAAAATAGCATTTTGAAGAATAGCTGGTATAAATATTTTCTCAGCCTTTTAATTATAGAAACAGTTCTCTTTTGTGATCTTTGGACTCCATTATATCCTCAGTTGCTGCTCTTCTATCTTTTTAAGTCATAGCTTATTTCATTTTCCTGAACAACTAACCTGCTATTTACCAAAATTGCAGAATGAACAGAATGGCATCTTAAGGCTAGATAGTTGCTTATATCAAAAGTGTAAATATGCTTCCTTGGAAATAATATCACTGTTGCTATGTAAATGATTAGCAAGACAACTTTTACCTCTGGTTAATTTTATTAATTCTTTTCATATTTCCATTCAAATGTTTCAATTTCTAGCTAATTGCAGCTATTGTCTGTATATGCTGCCAAATACTTCTTGAAACCATCATATATCAGAAAAAATCAATTATCTTTTTCCAGTAAATGTGAACAACTAGCTCATGTCTTTCAGCAGAGAGTCCTTGAGAAACAAATGCATTCCGGTAAGTCCTTTTACAAATTCTTTGCTCACTATCATTGCCAGAAAGTTGCAATATGTTGCCATGTTTGACCTATTTGATTTTACAAGCATTATCTGTCTGCATGACCATCTACAGGTAGTCCTCGAGTTACGAATATAATGGAGCCTGCCCATTCCATTCATAACCCGAGGATTCTCTCAAACAGTCTCTCAAACAGAGACTGTAACAGAGTTGGAAGGGACCTTGTAGGTCATCTAGTCTAACCCCCCACCCAAGCAGACCCCACACCATTTTTGACAGATGGCAGTCCAGTCTCTTCTTGAAAGCTTCCAGTGATGAAGCTCCTACAACTTCTGAAGGCAAGCTGTTCCATTGGTTGATTGTTCTCACTGTCAGAAAATTTTTCCTTATTTCCAGGTTGAATCTCTCCTTGTTCAGTTTCCATCCATTATTCCTTCATGGGAGTGAATCTCGTACCTTGAACGGGATCACTCCCTCCTTTTGCCCACACATTCGCTAATCGAATGCAAGGCTCGTTAAGTGCACATGAGGTATTTCAGGGTGGGGAAGGCCATGGGGGGGGCTATTGATGGAACAGGCTACCTGCCTAAGACCACCCAAGGCCTCCCCGACCCACTGAATTACCTCTTGCTCCCCACAATTGCTTCCCCCCAACCTCTGCACTGGGTCACATACCTTGTGAAGATCTAGCAAGCAGTCTCCTTGTAGGTTGCTGGCCGAAATGGAGCTTCTGAGGGGCGAATACGGCCCTCCAATGCTCTGTTTGGCCCTCCGTGGCCCTCTTCCAGCCCATTGCAGGCCAAAATGGAGCCTCTGGGGGCTGGATCCAGCCTGTGGAAGCTCCATTTTGGCCTGTAATGGGCCGTGAGAGGCCCGTGGAGGGCCAAATCTGGTCCCTGGAGGCTCCATTTCAGCTTGCAACAGGCCGGGGGAGGCCTCTGGATGCCCGATCAGGGCTTCTGAGGGGAAGATCTGCCCCTCAGAAGCTCCATTTTTGCCAGCAACGTGCATGTTGCAGAGCCTCTGCAGTTGTTCGTAAGGGCGAACAACTGCCATGGTGCTGCAAGATTCGTAGTTTTTGGCCTTGTTCAGAAATGCTAGAGGGCACTGATTGCGTAACTTTGAACATTTGCTAAAGGAATGCTTGCAACCCAGGGATTACCTGTATTGGGCAACACTTGAATATGTCATTAATTAGAAGGGCAACCTAGACAAGGAGACAAAATAGAAAATAATAAATGATGTCCATGCCTCCCTTTTCCAATAACTCTCTTGTAATAATCTCATAAATCCAAACCTTCTGGTTGTCCAATACTCTGGACAAAGTATTATCTAACATTTTGATGCTTAGAAATGGTAGAGAACAAGTTCTGTACAAGGAAGAACTGCTTATGGTTTTCAGCATGTGGACATTCCTGGTTCCTTCCTGCAGACTGCGATTAGGAAGAACAGTGAATAATTTCTTCAGAAAAGTATGTCTGACTTAAGGGTCGACCAGACTTCTCTAGCACTGCACATCAAGGACAGTAAGAATGTCTTTCGTAGATGGTGCCATAGCTGTTGCATTCATATGTCTGCAAATTTTAATGTTCTAGCTAGGGGATGCTCAAACAGCAAAGCAGAGAACAGGAAGACAGATCAATCAATTAGGTTTGATGTGCATTTCTGCACAACATACAGTTGGGCTTTGGGAGATGTGTGCATTGATCCATCTTCAGCCATCTGCAACCTACACTTACCCATCAATCCCTTCACAGCATAGGTATGTGGCAATGGCTCCAGGCACCAACTGTGGCATTGGTTATTAACTTCTATCCCGATGGAGAAGCTGTTGTTGGCATTGTTTTTTTTACTGTTTTGGTCACTGTGGAAGTACTTGACATCTTTAGTTTTTAAAAAAAGTTATTCCACAATACCATAGGTCGTCACCTTTACCACTCTTGCTTCGCCCCTGCCCCTTCTCTTACTTCTCTTTTTTACTTTACAGCAATATTGCAATATAATTCACTAATTAAAGTCACCTTTAACATCAATCTTCTAAGAGCAGTTATTATATATAAATCTCAATCATAAATTATTATGTTATTTTTGTAGTTAATAGAAAAGTATTAGTGTTTTTCCTGAAGGAAAACTGGAATGAACAGACAACTATTCAGAACCTATGGGATACAACTAAAGCCTACGTCCAGGGCCTTACATTGGCATATACAGTATGGAGAAACAAAAATAAAAAGAAACAATATATAGAACTGCAAGAGAAATTGGGGAAATTGGAATATAAAATGCAGAAAGAACCTCAAAACCAGGAAATTAAGGAAGAAAAAGATATAATTAAACATAGACTAAATTTAATTACCCAAGAAGAAGTGGCCCAAAAAATCAGAGCAAACAGACAAAACTATTTTGAAAATGCCAATAAACCCGGGAGATGGTTGGCCTATAAATTAAAAAAAGAAAAAGAAAAGAAACTAATACAACAACTGGAAGATGAAGGAGGGGTGATACACCATCAGAAGGAGGAAAAAAAACATAGCAGTACGATATTTTCAAAATTTGTATAGTTGAGAGACTATAGAAGATGATATTAAAAGATACTTACAACAGAGAAACCTCCCAACCCTACCAGAAACATCAAAGGAATTATTGAACGAGAAAATAACGATGTCAGAATTAAAACAGGCAATCCAAAAACAAAAAAACAAAAAAACACCGGGCCCAGATGGAATCCCAGCAGAATTTTATAAAGAACTGCAAAAACCATTGGAGAATCTTCTATTAGAAACGTATAACGAAGTACTAGAGCAAGCTAAAACACCAAAATCCTGGACAGAGGCACTCATAACTTTAATCCCCAAAGATAATACGGAAAGATATAAAATTCAAAACTATAGGCCAATCTCGCTGCTGAATGCCGACTATAAGATATTTATGACAATAATGGCGGAAAGAATGAAAAATATATTAAATGACATCATACACTCAGACCAGAATGGATTCTTACCTAACAGGCACATAAAAAACAATATAAGAATGATAATTAGAATATTAAGAATATTACGAATATTACGACATTAGAATATTACGAAATACATTCTTAAAAACAAGTAGCACTGATATTCCTTGACGCACAAAAGGCATTTGATAATTTAAATTGGGATTTCTTAATTAATCAATTAGCGGAAATGAATTTTGGTGAGAAATTTATTAGAACAATTAGAGCAATATATTCAAACCAGACGGCAAAAATAATATTAAATGGAGAAATAACAGGAGGCTTTAGTTTCACAAAAGGGGTAAGACAGGGATGTCCCTTATCCCCTTTGTTATTTATTTTTTCAGTAGAGACATTGATGCAACAAGTTGGACAGAATCGGGAGATAAAAGGATTAAAAACCAGAGCACAAGAATATAAGGCACAGGCATTCACAGACTACTTCGCATTCATGATAGAAGAGCAGCTAGAGACGGGACCACTACTACTAGCAATAGCAATAGCACTTAGACTTATATACCGCTTTACAGTGCTTTACAGCACTCTCTAAGCGGTTCACAGAGTCAGCATATTGCCCCCAACAATCTGGGTCCTCATTTTACCCACCTTGGAAGGATGGAAGGCTGAGTCAACCTTGAGCCGGTGAGATTTGAACCGCTGAACTGCTGAACAGTCAGCTGAAGTAGCCTGCAGTACTGCACTCTAACCACTGCGCCACCTCGGCTCATACTACAAGATATATATCGGTTTGGCAAGGTGGCAGGCCTTAAAATAAATAAAGAAAAAACTAAAATATTAACCAAGACAAAATGAAGAATTAGAGGAGAAACTGGGAATTTTAAGAGCTAAGAAAATTAAATATTTGAGAATATGGTTGTCGGCGAAATGTAGCACGATAAAAGAAGATAATTATAATAACCTGTTAAGACAAATACAAAAAGATTTAGAAAACTGGAATAAATTACAGATATCATTAATTGGCAGAATCTCGATGATCAAAATGAATATACTACCCAAACTGCTATACCTTTTTCAAACAATACCAGTAAAATTAGAGAAGAAATTTTTCGACCAAATAAATAAAATAACATCCAAATTTATATGGGCAGGGAAAAAAACATTAAACATTAAATTTAAACTTCTGCAAGATAGTAGAAACAAAGGTGGCTTCGGACTCCCGGACTGGGAGCTTTACTATCAGGCAGCCGCCTTGACATGGCTTAGAGATTGGATACAGCTTAAAAACAAAAGAGTATTAGCGCTAGAAGGTCATGATCTTCAACTAGGTTGGCACGGTTTTCTCTGGGACAGAAAAAATAAGTCACATTCTTATTTCCAAAGACATATAGTAAGGAATGCTCTGTTTAATGTCTGGGTAAAGATTTTAAAAAACCACTATACGAAAATTCCAAATTGGTTATCAGCAATGGAGGCAACATTATACCCAAACAGTATTGATCTCAATAAAATGGTAAGCTTTTCAGAACTTCTAGACGAAAAAGGAGATTTAAAATCAGTCCAAGATTTGAAAAAGCAAGGAATAAATATAGATTGGTGGCCTTACTTACAGATTAAAACAAGATTCAAAAAAGATCGAGAACAATACGGCATCCATGTGAAACAATTGGAACTGGATAAAATTTTACTAGGAATGGGGAGAAAAATGATTACAAAACTATATAATTTCCTACTAAGCTATAAAATGGAGGAAGAGACCGTAAAAGAAACAATGATTAGTTGGGCCAGAAACTTTGGTCATAACATAGAATTAGAACAATGGTACAAACTATGGGAAAGGAACTATAAATTTACGTCAGTGGTGGCTTACAAAGAAAACCTTTACAAAATATTTTATAGGTGGCATTTACCCCCAGCGAGATTGGCCAAAATGTTTCCAAATTTATCCCCCAAATGTTGGAGATGTAATTATAAGTCTGGAACATACTATCACATGTGGTGGATGTGCCCCTTCACAAGGAAGTACTGGTGTAAAATTCGGAAGTGGCTGGAAGAAATTACAGAGCAAAAAATAGATTTGAAACCAGAATCGTTCTTATTAGGAATATTGGACTCGAAAATGAATAAGAAACTTCAATACAGGTATACTACATATACTCACCGCAGCCAGAATTACATTCCCACAAAATTGGAAACAAAGTAACATACCCTCAGATGAAACAGTTATTAGGAAAATACTAGAATGCGCTGAAATGGACAAAATGTCTGGAGTTAAAAGAGAGAGATGATTCGGACTACTATGAAGTATGGAATAAATTGTACAGTTGGCTCGAAAATAGAAATCGAAATAGTAATTGATGAAATTTAAATTGGAGTAATTAAACAGTATCAAACTTAGAGATGTAAATATAAATGTATATAAATTGTAGATATGAACAACTAGTATCTTTAGAATTGTTAAAATACACATTATTACAATGAGATTATATCATACCGCTATTGAGAAGTAAATGGATAGAAAGGTAATATAGAATAGAGAAGTACAAAAGCAAATTATGTATGCCGATACAGAAAGCTGTAAAATGGTATATATTGTTTTGTCATGTTTTGTTTTGTTTTCTTTTTCTGTATTTGTGTTTGTTTTTTATGTTGTTTTTAAAGATAAACTGTTTAATAAAAACTATTTTTTTTAAAAAAAAAAAAAGAGGAACCGTCCTAAAGCACCCAAACCCCAAGGAGCCATTTGTCATTCAGGCAGACGCCAGTGATGTAGCCGTAGGGGCAGTCCTCCTCCAGAAGAACAAGGAGGGGAACCTCCAACCATGCGCCTACACCTCCAGAAAACTCGCCGACACTGAATGAAGGTGGGTAGTGTGGGAGAAAGAGGCTTTCGTGGTTCGTTGGGCACTATTAACCTGGCAGCACTTCCTAGAAGGGAGCTAATTGCTGTTTGAAGTCTGGACTGATCACAAAAATCTGGAGGCCCTTAAGACCCATTGGAAGCTCTCTCCCAGACAAGTTCAGTGGGTGCAGTATTTCGACTTTGATTCGACTTCACACTGAAATATATCCCAGGAGGGAAAAACTTCCTAGTGGATGCCTTGTCCCGAATGCCCCAGTACAAGAGTAAGCATGAAGAGGTGGTCAATGCCATCATTCTGATTCCCCAGAAGGCAGCACAAGTCACTATGAGACAACAGACTCGGAGGCGATTGAATGAGCTGGGTGAAGAGCTAATTCAGAAGCTCAGAGCCGAGCTACAAACCGACCCCTGGTTCAGGGACAACCAACAACTCCTGACTTCCCAAGACAGATTGGCATGGAAAGGTCCAAAATTGTACGTCCCCAGCACCCTCCAGGTCCAGGTCCTGCAAAGAAGCCACGACTCCAAGCAAGCCAGCCACTTTGGATTCCTAAAGACATGGCATCTGTTGCGAAGACAATTTTGGTGTCCAACAATGAAAAAAGACATTGAGAGCTATGTAAAAAGCTGCACAACATGCGCAACAATGAAAAAAACCCTGGGAAACCCCCAGGATTGTTACAATAAGTGGCTGAACCATCATGACCCTGGGAGGAAATAGCAATGGACTTTATTGTGGAGCTCCCAGAAAGTGGAGGAAACACTGTAATTTGGACAGTGATTGATCTTTTTTCCAAACAGGCTCATTTCATCACCTGCTCTGGCCTCCCTTCAGCCCATAAACTGGCTAAGCTGTTCCTGAAGCACATTTACCAACTGCATGGAGTCCCAAAGAGGATCATATCTGATCAGGGGATCCAGTTCCCAATTAAATTTTGGAGGGAGTTCATAAAGTCAATTGGGTCTTCCCAGGGGCTTAGCACAGCTTTTCATCTGAGTACTAATGGGGTGGTGGAACGGACTAACGCAATGATAGAGCAGTACTTGAGGTGCTATGTAAACTACCAACAAACCAATTGGGCTGATCTACTACCCTTCACTGAGGTGGCATACAACAACCCTGTACATAGCAACACAGGCTTCACGCCTTTCAAGGTGGCCACAGGGGTGAAGTTTGTCCCAATGCCTTGAGTTCCCTCGGGATCCCCCTTCCTCAGTAAGCCTGACTGAATGAGTAGACTCCCTGCAGGAGGCTTGGGGGAATGTGAAACAGGCACTTGCCAAAGCCACCGAGACCCAGAAACAGCAGGCAGACAAAAGGCGATATAGGAGAGAAAGTTTATCTCTCCACCAAATACCTGAAACTAAAGCTGCCAAGTAGAAAACTGGGTTTATAGGACCCTTTCCCATTGTAAAAATCATTAATTCAGTTACTGTAGAGCTGAAATTCCCATGCCTGTTGGGGAAAATACACCCGGTTTTCCATAGTAGTCTATTGAAATCGGTAATAGGTTCAGAGCTGCGGGAAAGATTTAGATTTGGCTTTCCATTGAAGATGTGCTGATATGATGTACTCATTAAAGAAGACCTTTGCTAAGGAGCCAAGTCTCAGGGTTCTGATTTGCTTGAGTTCATTAGTCGGAGCCTCGACAAACGCAATAAGAATACTGTGAACAATGCAGGTAATGAATAATTCCCTACCTCAATCCTGCACCCCAACAATTCCAGCTGCACATCCACCTAATGTAAAACTATCCTCTTTTATATTTAGTAGAGGATATTGATTCTTTTCAATCAGGTGCATGTAGTTTTCTACTTACAACCATTAGTTTAGTGACCGTTCAAAGTTACAACAGCATTGAAAAAAGGTGACTTGTGACCAATTTTCACACTTGTTGCAGCATCCTGACATGATCAAAATTCAGCTGTTTGGAACTGTTATGAATTTATGACAGTTGCACTGTCCTGGGGTCATGTGATCCCAGTCAATTCCTGACAAGGAAAGTCAATGGAAGAAGCCAGATTCACTTAATGACTTTATGATTCACTTCACAACTGTGGTAATTTGCTTAACCTTTGGCAAAAAAGGTTGTAAAAGAGGGCAAAACTCACTTAACAACTGTCTTCCTTAGCATTGGAAATTTTGGGCTGAATTGTTGTCATAAGTTGAGGATTTCCTATACAACAAATAATGACTTACTTCGAAGTTTTAAATTAAGGGAAGCAAGATAGATAGATGATAGATAGATAGATAGATAGATAGATAGATAGATAGATAGATAGATAGATAGATAGATAGATAGATAGATAGATAGATAGATAGATAGATAGCACATTTAGACTTATATACCACTTCACAGTGCTTTACAGCCCTCTCTAAGCAGTTTACAAGTCAGCATATTGCCCCCAACAATCCTCATTTACCAACTTCGAAAGGATGGAGGGCTGAGTTAACCTTGAGCCAGTGAGACTCTATCTGCTGAACTGCTGGCAGTCGGCAGTCAGCAGAATTAGCCTGCAATACTGCATTCTAACCACTGTGCCACCACAGCACATATATAAATAAACAATGTTTATTTATTCTGTTATTTTCTCTGCAATTCTCTACGGATTTCATACTCACGAGACCATCTGCTAAGAATTAAGGAACGTTTCTTTAAGGAGCAGCACTCTGCTCCTCACCCCCACCTGTCTTTACAAACGCGGAGGAGATTCTAACACAGGAGGAAGCTAATTCCCCAGAACTATGGATTACCAAAAGCAAACGCAGATGGCAGAGATGAAGAGATAAAAGGGCGGGAATTTTAAATAGACTAAGGAATAAGGGAACTAAAAACACCCCGCTCCCTTCAATCGTTCTTAGCAATTTACGTTCACTTGCTAACAAGATGGATGAAATCCTCCTTTTAAACAGATGCAATTCTGACTTTTACAACGCATCTGCCCTATGCTTTATTGAATCCTGACTAAACGAGGAAATTGATGACAATAGCATGCATATACAAGGCTCCCTTCAATCTTTCTTAGCAATTTACGTTCACTTGCTAACAAGATGGATGAAATACTCCTTTTAAACAGATGCAATTCTGATTTTCACAACGCATCTGCCCTATGCTTTATTGAATCCTGGCTAAACGAGGAAATTGATGACAATAGCATGAATATACCAGGGTTTCAGATACTTAGAGCAGACAGGATTGTAAAAAAAAAAAAAAAAAAAAGGGAGGAGGCTTAT
>QLTV01003753.1:125935-140599 GCA_003457575.1 Thermophis baileyi | reverse complement strand
TAATAATAATAATAATAATAATAATAATAATAATAATAATAATAATAATAATAATAATAATAATAATAATAATAATAATAATAATAATAATACGCAGTCAGCCAGATGTTCAGACTGGGTTTGGCATTTTTGTCTACCTACCTACCAAGGACCTGGATAGGCAGATCTGGATGTTTGATGGTGTTACAGATATCGTCGCAGGATGGAAGTTGTTCTGAATAAAGCTGCCTTTGTCAATGCCAATGGTGTTCAAGTGGTGCTCCAGTTATTTTGGAATTGCACCCAAGGCACCTATTACTATTGGTACTACCCTTGCTTGCCTTTGCCACAGTCCTTCTATTTCTATTATTAGGTCTGTATATTTTGTTATCTTTTCCAATTCTTTCTCTTCTACTGTCTATAGGCACTGCCACATCCACTTTCCAGACTTTTTTTGTCTTACTTATCAACAATTGTTAAATCTGGGGTGTTATGTGGCAGGTGCCTGTCTGTTTGAATTCTGAAGTCCCAGAGCAATTTAGCTTCTTCATTTTCTATGACTTTCTTTATTTTATGGTCCCACCAGTTCTTGCTTGCAAGCAAATGATATTTCTTGCAGATCTTCCAATGCACCATTGTTGCTACTTTGTCATGCCGCTGCTTGTCAGTCTATGCGATCTTCTTGCAGCAGCTTACCAGGTGGTCCACTGTTTCTTCAGCTTCTTTGCATAGATGGCACTTACTGTCTTTTGCAATCTTTTCAATTCTGGCTTTGTATGCATTTGTCCTTAAGGCTTGGTCTTGTGTAGCCAGAATTAGTCCCTTGTTCTCTTTCATCAACTTTTCAACAGGTCATTGCCAGGTCTTGTTATTATCTGCTTTCTCTGTTATTTTTTTTTTAATGTACTGACCATGTAGTGCTTTGTCTTCCCATGCCTCCATTCTGTTCTTCATTTGTTCTTTCTTGTAGGCCAGTTTGGTCTTTCTTGTAGGCCAGTAGTCAGTAAGCCTTCCTGATATACTAACTTCAGTGCATCTTCATCACTGTCCTTCAGATATTCTTCCAAAGTCATTTTTTCTTCTTCAACCATCTGATGTACTTGCAACATTCCATGCCCACCTATTTGCTTTGGTAGGTAGAGTCTGTCAATGTCACTGCGTGGATGAAGGGCATGATTCATTGTCATTATTTTTCTGGTCTTCCTATCCATTGCTTTTAGTTCTACTTGAGTCCAGTTCACTATTCCAGCTGTGTATTTAATGACTGGAATTGCCCAAGTGTTGATTACCTTGATGGTATTTCCTCCATTGAGTTTGGACTTTAAGATGTTCTTCACTTTCTTGACGTATTCACCTCTAATCTTTTTCTTGACTTTAGTGTGCTTGATGTTGTCAGCTTGAAGGATACCCAGGTATTTGTTGTTGTTGTTGTTGTTGTTATTATTATTATTGACATCATTGAACAGTAAGAGTCATTGGCTTTAAAATGGTAGGCGTGACCAAGAATTCAAAGTTCCATTTTATAGCCAGTGATAATCACTCTTGATTGTCCTCATTATAATGGATAAAGAAATGATGTTCACATAGTGACATTGTTTGAAGTTTTAGATTAGTTTTTTAAATAATAATTTATAGATCATTAGCAAACTAATTTTATCTAATATGAAATATCAATTTAATTCTCATTAATGCCAGTTAATTTTGTGTTATTTATAGGGAGATAATTCAGTTCTATGTAATTTTAATATGGGATTAAGAGAACTATAGCTTTAATTATGTTAATGTAAACAATTTAAATAATCACAAGAAAGCCAAACGTTTGGAGCCGTGCTCAGTGGAGTTTGGAAGCGGGCTCGGCGGGGCCACTTAGCAGGGAGATCCTGGCTCGTTTGGTTCGCTGCAGCGTGGGGTGGGAATGCAGAAGGCAGAGGAAATCCGTGCCTCTCAGCGTTCAGCCCTCAAAGACTCCTTTGGGGCGACTTTTTCTGCTTTTGAAACATTACTTTTACCAACAAAAAAGAAAAACTTTTGTAATATCATTTATCTTTCCCTCCCTCTCTCTCTCTCTTACCCTCCCTCCCTCCCCCTCTCTCTTTCTCTCTCTCTTTCCCTCTCCCTCTCTCTCTGTTTCTCTCTCTCTCTCTCTGCCTCCCTCTGTTTCTCTCTCCCCCCCTCATGTGTGTGGGGGGGAAGGAACCCCTGAACTGGTGCTGGATGGTGGGAATGACGTCCGAAGGCCGACGAGCCCAGCAGCAATGCGCCCACACTCAGCTGGCTGGTGGGGAGGCGGGGCATCCCAACACAGGCAGCTCTGCAGGAAAAGAAACTGCTTTTTTTGCTGAGCCGAGCCGATGCAGGGTTGCATTGTGGCTCCATGTTGTAATGGGCTTCAGGAGGAGGGGACCCCATCTCCCCCATTGTGAAGCGCACAAGTGAAAAAGTTCACTCAATCAATTCCAACTTCGTGAGATCTTTTTCTTCTGTGAGAAGTTGGAATTGATTGAGTGAAACGTGATGAAGAAACGTGATTGGAGCTGGGCTGGGGCGACTGCTCTGTGTGCCACGTCTGGCACGCATGCCATAGGTTCGCCATCACAGACCTATGCCATTAAGAGCTTTAAAAGTCATATTTAAAACCTTGAACTGCACTCAAAGGCAGATCGGTAGCCAGTGAAGTTAGAGCAGAGGTGTAATATAGGTCATCTAGGGCCCCCCAAAGACTTCTCTCGCTGCTGCAGTTTGTACCAGCTGTTCCAAATGGATTTCAAAGACAGCCCTATTGCAGTAGTCCAGATGAGAGATTACCAGGGCTTGAGTGCAGGAAGTCATGATTCAAGAAAGGTCACAGCTAGTGCACAAAATGGAGCTTTGAAAAAATTGTCCTACTCATATCCACCACCTGCTCATCGAGCAGGATAGGTGATTTCAAGAGAACCCTTAGGTTATGAACTGGGTCTAAATGGGGTAGTGCAACCCGTCCAGAACTAAGTATAACAAAAACTTAGATTCTGTGACTGCATGTACCAAAGCTACTGATGGGCCCAGATTGTAGAAATGGGACCCCTTTAAAAGCATTTCTAAGTACTTTGTCCATCTGATAGAATCCTAATGAGATGAATAAGAAAATAATTTGTGAGTAGCTTTATTTAAAGCTTTATTCAGCTTTATTTAACATATCTTTTGACAGAGTTCAGACAGACTGAACTCTGTCAAAAGATATGTTAACCCTTGGACTATTTATTCTATCCAATAATTAAAAATGCTAACTTTTGAGAAACCTTGAAAAATAGTTTTGCTTTTGAGGAAAAGTGGGTTGGAAAACTGTATTGATTTGTTACACATTAAATTATATCAGATAATTCATACCGTAGTGATTTACAAACTTTTCTCTTATTGGTTCTTGTACTGATATTCTCATATACTGGAATTTATATCTGAATTCAGGCAGTATAGAAATAATAAGGATTTACCCCCTTCATTTGAGAATTCCTCTTAAATACTGGTCTCTGACAAATTCTGAATGCTTTGAGAAATAATTTCATTATGGAACTGCACAATAAGCACTGTACATTAATCCTAATAGCTGCAGTAACACTGTATTAAAAGACCTGCTGAACAATTAATGCTTATGCATACACCACATTTCAGGAACTGATAAAGGAGCAACATTCACTCACCGGTAGAGAAGTCTTGATTGTGTGTGAAAATATGTTCCTAAACCTAGGAATGGGTACTCCCAGAAATGGAATGTTCTATATTCTCCAGCATTTTGACTAAACATAGTGAAACAAGAATTGAAGGGATTGATTTCAGATGGGAAACTTTAGAACTGCCTAAGAATAAAAATAATAAAGACTATTAAATGCCTGCAGGGCTTACTAATAGATAAAAATGATCAATAAAGCCATATTTTAGAAATTGTTTTAAAAAAGGACCTTTTGTTACATTAAATTCAGACTCTCTTGACATTCCCTAGGAATTTTCCTATCAAACTATCTATTTTCCTGATATACACAAAGCACTGATGTACACAAAGCACTGATACTTGCTTTGGTTTGGCATAATTTTACAAAAGTACTTTGGCCCTCTAATATATTCAGTTTATTCCTCATTCTGCCCTCTTTGGATTTTGAAGGTAAATTATAAGATGCTACTTAATCAAAACAAGATAAAATGCATTGATAAAGCAGAAAACAAATACTGAACACCAATTATCACTAAGTGTAAATATAAAAAGATGTTCAACAAAATGAAAGAGGATATGATATAAAGAAGTGAAATCAACTCCTTTGAGATGAGTTGAGAGATGAAGTGATGGGTTGGGGTAAGTAACCTTGGCTTTGCTTTACTGGACAGCTGAATATTGTACAAGCATTTGGCTTAACAGCACCCACACCCAAATGGTCAATGTCCAACTCTGCAAGACAATGCATATCATCTCTGGCACATTGCATCTCACTCCTGTGCACAGGTTACAAGTACTTAGCAATAACATACCACCCCACATTAGAATACAACAAGCTTTCATTTGCCTATGGTCAAGGATGCTGAACAATGCCCTATTCACCAAGACAATGCACAGCCCATCACAAGATTGAAATCCTGTAGGCCAGCTTGGAAAACACTTAACATATACCCAGTTTAATCCCGAGAATGCCTAGAGGGAGGAAGGGTCCAAGGTACTTTCTTGTGTCCTGACCATTAGTGATCTCTCTACCAAACCACCTGGTTTTGACCTGCCTTGCTTTGTCTGGTCGAAATTGAACAAAATTAGGTGTGATACTGGAAGAAGTGCATCTACCATGTATCAGTGGGGATGGAAAGATTCCCGTTGTTGCAACTGTGGTACTGATATGCAAACTATTAAACATATTGTGCAAGATTGCCCATGACGTGTGTTCTCTGATTCCCTAGAAGATCTGCATGAAACAATGCCAGAGGAGATCATCTGGATAACTGAATTGGACATCCAGTTCTGAAGCCACTGCCATAACCCCATAGAAGTTTTACTTATAATTATGTGGATATATAATTACATATAATTATGTTTATTATTCTTCTGTCATGTTCTCATCATACACTAAATAATAATAATGGGTTGGGATTAGGGTTAGGTTAGGGTTGAAGAAGAAGGAGGAGAATCTATACTTATCTCCCAGAAATAATCTGACCCTGATCTAATTCTCAAGCCTTATGCACCCAACTTTAACATTAACATTAAAGAGCTTAATTTCAATGTTTGTGTCACAGCCATGCTGAGTAAATGGAACATATGAGTGAATCAGATACATACGTTATCTTGGAGGCCAACTTGGAAGGGTGTTGCTTGACAATTTAGGACCAGACTTGGAAGATTATTTCATGAAAAAAACAAATATTTGAGATTCTTAGGAATGAATCTGACAGATATCATTATATTTTAAGCTGGGTTTAGCATATAGGTTCATAGATAGTGAGGTAACTGATGGGCCCAGCTTGATAAAATGAGATCCAGTAGAAAAAAATCTTGGTACTTGGACCATCTCACAGAATCCTAGTCAGAAATATAGATTCTCCTCCTTCTTCTTCTTCAACCCTAACTCTAATCCCAACCCTAACCCCAATTCATTATTATTATTATTTAGTGTATGATGAGAACATGACAGAAAAGAAGTAAACATATATACACAGCTACATAATTATAAGTAAAACTTCTATGGATAAGAAGAGAATTTGTGAGTAGCTTTTCAGGGTATTAGAAGGCCTGAGAAATTCCAATATGGACCAATAAGGGGTGAAATGTATATATCAGTAGGTAGAGATAAAACAGTAAATGAGTGGTGTTAGATATCCAGACTGCATAGTCTACAGTCAGGTCCTCCATTCAGGCGGGAAAATGGAGAGCCCTGATTGGCTAGTTTCCCTGACAGCTCTCTATATAAGGCTGGCTGTCAGATTGGAGTTTTGCTGGTGTCTGTACATAGTTAAATAAAGAACTGTTGCATTGGAACGTGTCTGAAGCCTCTTCTGTCCCAGAACTTGACAACTGGCGATGAAGGTGGGATCGCAGAAGACTTCAAGAGCTGAAGACACCGAAGACCCAGGCCAGTGGCAGACGATCGATGGCCAATTTCGAGCGGGAAATTCGAACCGTGAAGAGCTGAGATGTCAGCGTTCCACCCGCCGACTCCATTTGACTCAATGAAAGAGAACTGGGGGTCCTACATGACCTGATTCCGATGCTTCCTGGAGGCCAACGATCTCAGCGGCCTATCGGACAACAGGAAGTGAGCACTGTTCCTCAGCCATTGTGGCCATGAGGTTTTTGACACGGCCAAGTCCCTCTCTGAGCCAACACCGGTCGAGATGGTTCTGTGGCAAATCCTGCAGACCTTACTACAGACCCACTACGCTCCGGTACCATCCAAGGTAGTCCGAAGGCACAAATTCCGCCAAAGACTACAAAAAGAAGGGGAGTCAATAAACCAGTACCTGGCGGCACTTCGAAAGGCCGCCACACACTGCAACTTCAGAGACCTCGATGACATCCTTTTAGATCAACTCATCTGCGGGGTCCAAGACCTGAGGCTACAACGGCGATTACTGGCTAAGGCAAATCTAATGCTACAGTCAGCCCTGGCCGAAGCCAGAGCTACTGAGGCCTCCAACAAGGGAGCTGACACACTGCATCGGCGCCAAGGTCCCCAAGCACTGCAGAAGGCGACACCTATGGTACATGAAAACAGGTGCCAAGACGGGCCATCAGATGACAGCGAAGAAGAGGAGGTTTTCCGGACGGAACGGTGCCACAGTACCGACAGACAGAAAATCAATCCCTGTTCCAGTTGTGGTGGTCAACACCTACGAGTGTCCTGTAAGTATAGGGACGCCAATTGTCGCCGTTGCGGCTGAACAGGACTCCTCATAAGAGTTTGCCGAGCCAGCCCAGACTACAAGCAAGCTGACGCAAGGCGGACACCCAGGCGGGAACCATGGCAGCCCAGGCGCAGAACCGAAGGCAACCATCACCCAGAGACCAACCAGACAAGAATTGGGCAGGCAAGCACCCCGCACAACAAAAAGATTCATGTAACCATACATATTGAGGGGTGCCCCTGTGAAATGGAGGTCGATACTGGGTCATCAATATCAATCATCTCCTGGGCCACTATCAAGCAAGCCGTTCCCGCATTCCGCCAATGACAGCTGCAGAACCAGCCATTAAGACTAAATGACTACCAGGGGAATAAAATCCCTGTTCTAGGCTGGGGCAAATTTCGAGTACATTTTGGCAAATTTGACGGTGACCTGCCTCTCACGGTGGTTCGGGGAAACCTCCCTACGTTGCTCGGACTAGATTGGTTTGACGCCCTTGGACTCGGTGTGACCGGAATCAATGCGGTGTCCGGAGGGTGCGCTGACGACCTGCTACGTGAATTCCAGGATGTCTTCGATGCCCAAGTCGGCAAGTATGTGGGCACACCTATTTCATTTAGTCTTGATCCCAAGATAGCTCCCATAAGGTTAAAGCCTCGTAGGGTCCCCTTCGCCTTAAAACCTAAAATTGACCAAGAACTAGATAAACTCATCAGTCAGGGGGTTTTAGAACCCGTGGATCATGCCCGCTGGGAGACCCCCATTGTCACCCCGGTCAAAAGTGACGGGTCCATCCACATCTGCGTGGACTACAAATGTACTATCAATAAGGCCCTCCAACAGAGCGCATACCCTGTGCCAGTTGTCCAGCACTTGTTACACACTTTAGGCCCGGGCACCATTTTTGCAAAGCTGGACCTTAGTTCTTTTGTAACCATTTGTAAATATTCATTATCCTGAATCAATTGTGTGTTTAATGTCCATCTTCTAGTTTTTTGCCTTTCGCTTTTCCATGTTACTATTAAGGGGTTATGATCTGCCCATACATTCGGAGTGATTTCTATGCTGTCAATATTCTTACTCAGCTCATTACTTGCCCACAACATGTCCATCCTTGAAAACGATTTGTGCGGGTTAGAATAAAAAGTATATTGTTTCTCTTTAGGATGTAATAGCCTCCACATGTCTGTTAAATTTAGTTCCTCCGCCATTTCAGAAAATGTTTTTGGTAATATATTCCTTTTTGTTTGTTTTTTCTTCCCAGTGGCATAATCTAATTTGGGGTCTATTATACTATTATAATCTCCTATTACACATATTTTTTGGTGATCTATTGAAAGTAATTTTTGGTGTATTTTCTTATAAAAATCTTTTTGATTTTTGTTTGGGGCATATATATTTACTAATACTACTGTAGTATTGCCTATTTTTATTTCAAGTATTAAACCCCTCCCTTTAGGATCTACATAAATTTCCTTACTTCTTATATCTGTTTTAATATATATTGCCACTCCTCTTTTCTTTTCCTCTGCTAATGATGTATAAAGTGTTCCTAATTTTTGACATTTTAAATATTTTTGGTCAGCTTGTTTAATATGTCTTTCGCTCCTTCTTCCCTTTCCTCTTCTTCCTTATCCGGTCCCTCCTCCTGACTAACTAATTCCAGTCTCTCTCTACTGTCCGATTCTCCATCTATTCCTGTCAACTGATCATATAATTCTTGTGCTTTTTCTACATTATCAACTTTGAACTTTCTTCCTTCCCATGTAATTATCATCCCCTCGGGGATGATCCATCTGAACAATATATTTTTTTTGTTTAAGACTGATGCCAAAAGAGTTGGTATTTGTTTTAATACAATTATCTCAAAGCTGGACCTTGTGCAGGTGTACCAACAACTGCCGGTAGATGGCGCTACGGCAGAGGTGCAAACTATTGTTATGCACAGAGGGGCATTCAAGTGGCATCGTTTGCAATTTGGAGTCAGTGTAGCCCCAGGAATTTTTCAGGGCATTATAGAGTGACTATTAATCAAAATCCCTGGGGTTGTACCCTATTTTGATGATGTGTTGATCACGGCCAACAATGAACAGCAGCTTGTAGCCAGGCTGCGGGAAGTCCTGAGCAGATTCTGGGCTGCCGGACTGAAAGTTAAAAAGCCAAATAGGGGTCCCCAAGGTTGAATTCCTGGGATACCGCATTAACGGTAAAGGCATTCACCCTACCACTAGCAAAGTTAGGGCAATCAGGGAATCCCCCGTGCCCACAAACAAGTCCGAGCTGCAAGCATTCCTGGGCTTACTGAACTTCTACAGCATATTCCTAAAGGACAAAACGACTGTGGCTGAACCCCTCCACCAGCTGTTGGCCAAGAAAGCCTCCTGGGTGTGGGGGCGTGCTGAGGCAGCTGCTTTTGTGGCTGTCAAGGAACTCCTGTCAGAGGACAGCTTCCTCCTCCAGTTCAACAAGACATTGCCCGAAGTACTTGTTTGTGACGCCTCTCCCTTTGGGGTTGGGGCTGTTCTCAGCCACTGTCTGCCCAATGGTAGGGAGGCCCCGGTCGCCTACTTCTCAAGGACACTCTCCAGTGCCGAGCGCAATTACAGCCAGCTTGATCGCGAGGCCCTGGCTGCGGTTGCTGGCATGAAACGTTTTCACAAATACCTGTTTGGCAGGGACTTTGAGCTGGTCACGGACCACAAGCCCTTGTTAGGGCTAATCATGGGGGACCGCCCCACGCCAGCATCCCTGTCACCGCATCTCACCAGATGGACGATTTTCCTCTCCGCTTACTCCTACCGGCTCACCCACCGTCCAGGACGCTCTCTTGGGCATGCGGATGCCCTCAGCCATTGCCCCTTGCCGGACCTTGTCGACGACCCCACTCCGGGCATCCCAGTTCTACTTATTGACTGCCTGGACTCGGGCCTTGTTACCTCGGCCGAGGTGGCTGCCCACTCTGCCAAGGACCCAGTTTTCCAGACTATTCTGAACTGGGTGTGGAGGGGATGGCCACAAGGGCCAATTAGCCCAGAATTCAAACCATATGCTTGCAGGCAGCATGAGATATTGGTGCAAGGGGGGTGTTTACTATGGGGTGATAGGGTCCTCGCACCTCTGTCGCTTCGAGAGGCAATACTAAGGGCGGTACATGAGGGACACCCCGGAGCTACGTTTGGTGGCCAAACATGGACAAACAAATTGAGGAGTGGGTTGCAGGTTGCACTCCTTATCAAGAGTCTAGAGCCACCCCTCCGAAAGCCCCGGCACAGGAATGGGACAAACCCAGAGCACCCTGGTCCCGGGTCCATATTGATTTTGCAGGCCCGTTCCATGGGCAGACATTCCTGGTTGTAATAGATGCTTACTCTAAATGGTTGGAGTTAATTCTCATGGGGTCTACCACAGCCGAAGTCACCATCAGGGCGCTCAGGAAACTATTCGCCACACATGGTTTACCCGATGTGTTGGTATCCGACAATGGGCCACAATTCACGGCCACTCCATTTGAGGGCTTTTTTGGCAGAACTCGGTGTCCGACACGCACTTGTCGCCCCGTTTCATCCCTCGAGCAATGGGCAAGCAGAACGCATGGTGCGATCAGCTACAGAGGCACTATGCCGGCTTGGCACAGGGGACTGGTAAGCCAGGGTGGATACCTTTCTGCTAGCCCAACACATAACTCCTAGCGTGGTCACGGGGAGAAGCCTGGCAGAACTATTAATGGGCTGGCGGCTTCGGTCAAAACTTGATAGACTACACCCTAGCTACTCGCAACAAAAGCAAGAGCTAGCTGCAACCAAACATACCAGGTCCTTCACTATCAGAGACTTAGTCTTTGCTAAAAACTTCTCCGAAGGATCTCAGTGGTTGCCAGGGGAAATCATAGAAATTTCAGGACCAAGATCATACGTGGTCCTAATAACAGATGGGAGAAAATGGCGGCGGCACATAAACCAACTGCGCAGCTGCCAATTACCAAACGCAGACTACAGGGAATTTAACAATAATGGTTTCCACTCTGATCCCACTACAGCTGACAAATACCCGAGGGAGGCAGAGCACTTACTTGGGGAGCCGGAGATCCAGCGACATCCCAGTCATGAACCAGTTCCGGTTGAAACCAAGGCCCCGCCCGAAAGCTTCCTGGAGCTTCCACAGGCAGAGCCAGAGAGAGCAAAAGACCCAAACTCTCTGCTCAACGCCGACTCTTCAACTGAGCTGCGCAGGTCCACTAGAGTCCCAAAACGCCCCGCCTACTTACGGGACTACGTATGTAAATAGGATGGTCCAAACCAAGAGGGAAGGGGTGTTAGATATCCAGACTGCATAGTCTACAGTCAGATCCTCCATTCAGGTGGGAAAATGGAGAGCCCTGGTTGGCTAGTTTCCCTGACAGCTCTCTATATAAGGCTGGCTGTCAGATTGGAGTTTTGCTGGTGTCTGTACATAGTTAAATAAAGAACTGTTGCATTGGAACGTGTCTGAAGCCTCTTCTGTCCCAGAACTTGACAAGTGCCCTTAATTGGACACAGTAAAAGCACGTAAGTTCTAACAGTAAAGAAATTTGAGTAGAACTACTTTTAAAAATACTGAATTATGACACCACAAAAAAGTAAACCATATTTATACTTTGTATAGCTTACTTAAGCACTTATTCTAAATACATTTCTATTTATTTATAAAGAATTTGTACCTAATTGGTACACTTTTCCAAAATAGAACATGTGGTCAAATAAAAGCATTCCCAGTGTAAAATATTATAAAATAATTAAACAGAAATATAGCAGAATGAACCAATACAAGCCTTAACAGCATCCAATAAATCAGAGTTGGGTAGAATTTTCTTAGGAAGCATAAACCCTTAAATTGTTAGCTCATACAGAAATTATTATCTTGCCTGCTGAGAATGGAACTTTACAGTGGGAAGACACCATCGAGAAGAAAGACATCTTCTTGCTCATCATTCCTTATGGAAAGACAGAAAAGAACAAGAGCACTACCAACATCTGGAAACAATGGGATGAGCAATATATATGAATGGTTTTTAAAAAGAGGTCTTAACCATTAGATTAGTTTTGTTTTCTACTGATCATGGTTTTGAACAACTACTACTTGTATAATAATTTCGAATGAAACTTAATGGATTGCATCTAATTGTGCAAGATCATCATTAGCATTATAGACTTAGATTTTAAATCTATTTTTATAAAAATATGAATATTATTCTGATAGGAAATTTTTGGCTAAAGCTGTATGTGATAGTGGTGAATTTTTCCATTATCTAAAATGCTGGAGCATGTTAGTACATTATAGATAAATTGAAGAGCTTAAGTGTTCAAAAATTATGCATTAGATAAGAAATCTACATAGGTCTGGGCATTCATCTCCATTTTTATGCTTTTATAGAAAAACATAAAATAGACAGGTATGATAATACTGATCTTCAGGCATGCATATCAGAAAAGCTATGTAATTAGTAAGAAATGAGTTTGCTTTTCTGTTTAGATATAAAATTTACATGAATTAATGCAAACTGAGGTTTTATTGGTGGTGAAACACATTTTAGGAATTAGCCCTTATTATGATTACAACCTAAAAAAGCCAATTTATGTGAGAGAATTAATACACATTTTATTTGTAGTTATGGATCTTTGTCAAACCTTGTACTTAATTTTTGATTGATTACTATATTTTCTAACTTTATATAATAAAAAAATATATGTGACCATAGAACCATGAATTCTAATGCTCCTATTTTTGAACTATTATTGAAATAAATATAGAATTATCACAGATATGTGCTTATGAAAATATACAAGCAGACATCTTTATGGCCCTGAGCTATCTGAAATAAAATGACATTTTAATTATATGAAAAAAAAATTATTGTGATGCTACTTCACCAAACATGCTTCTTAAGCATTGCTGTCATTATTAAAGTTTTTCCTATTCCTAATATTTCCAGAAAGGCTGATGTTGTAATACAGAATGAATAATCATGCTATGAATAGTAATACCCATTCATTCCATTTACTGGTTATTAATTATTAGCTGGCATCATCTGAAGAAAATATGGATTATAGCCAACATTATGAGATTTTATACCACAGGATTTTCTCTCTTCTCCTCCTTGCAACTCCCTGTATTTTATGGAATCAGAACCAACAATGTTTTGAACAAGAACTGCCTTACCACAGATAAAAACTGCCACTGTGATAAGAACAGTTCATGGAAGGCTTCACAGCTAATCAATTATTATAATTGTCTCATGATTAATGTCTCTCCCTCACAGAGGGCCTTCCCTGTAATAGCATGCCTCATAACTAGCTTTTTCTGAGATCCAGCAACTTGTCAGGCCTGTCCCAGCTTAGATATTCAGGAAAGAAAGACCCTTGACTTCATTTGTAGTGAATATACTGTATTCTTTTACTGAAGCCAAATAGTTACAACATGACAAAGCCAGATCTGAGGATTTCCCATGTAACCCTGGTAATTTTTCCTTCTCCCAGGCCCTTCCCCCTTGGTCATCTTGGTGGTGTCCAATAAGGTTCCAATTAGGTATCTTGGTAACAGTTCCACATTTTGGCACTTCTTTGAATGTGCGTTTCACATTTCATTCCCAGGATTGTATCCTTAGAGCTTTCAACCGTTGTCTCTGGATAGCACCTCTGGTTCCTGTTGTTCCCCCCTCCTTACCTTCCCATCCCCTCTCCCCACATTTTATGGCAGGCTGCCATCAAAGCATTGAAGCAGGGCTGAAGTGATTTGGTGGCAGATCTGATACAACTCTATCCATCCTCACATTTTATAAAAGTTGCAAAATTACATTTTTCTATCATACTATAAACCTATTTCATGATTTTGGACATACATTTACTGGAGTTATATACAGATAGTTTAATTATCTTAGTTTCTTGTTTTCTATTTATATAGAATTCCTAATTGGAGTAGGTTATCAAATAGTACATAAAAATAAAATTTAAAAATAAAGCATTTTTAAAGATCTGATTGTCAAATCATTGCTATATGATTTACTTTGAATTTGTATATTTTGTATGTAATGTATTTATAATCTTTCTTTACTTTGCCTCAGGATTATGTCCATCTTTCATCACATACAATCGACTTCCCCAAACCGAAACCATCCAGATTGTTCCATTATACTGATCCAACATAGGAGTTAATCCAAAACATTTGGAGGGCATCCAGGTGAAGGAAGGTTATAGCTTAGTTTCCATCGAAGTTTCCAGAGATGGCCCAGAGCACAAGAACAACAACGGCTCGGTGGCCTCCCAATTCTGCAGAGTAGTATGCAAAAACGAGTCCAGCAAATGGAAATTTATTTACACCATAAACTCCATTGCCAGAACCAACACCATCCACAGCAAACTTAGATCAAGACCGGATCTATCCATATTACAATGTATCCGCTCCCAGGAACTCCGTGCAGAACTCAAAAGATGCCAAGAACTAGGTGACACTGACTTATACATAGATTACCGCGCCGACTGCATCAAAAGTAAGGCCTGCAATCCATCCCCCAACATCCAAACCACCATCCCCCAACAACAAACCAACATCCAACACACCATCAACCAAAACTAGGTATGCGCGCCCCTTACTTCCTCAATACAAACCAATGCTAATCTCAAATGCAAACTAATTAATGCAAGAAGCATCGTTAACAAAATGCCTGAACTCCTCCTTTTATTAAATACTGCCACATTCGACATTATATTTGTCTGCGAAACATGGCTAAACGCATCCCTCCCAGACTCCATCGTCACAGTAAGAAACTCTTGTTTTTACTGGTCCGACTGTGAAACC
>QLTV01003753.1:84885-102023 GCA_003457575.1 Thermophis baileyi | reverse complement strand
GGAGATTCTCAGTTCTCCTCCTCCCCAGGCACCATACATGCCTGGGGGGACTGTGGACTAATCACCAGGAGACTCTGAGTTCCGGTCCCACCATGTCAGATCCCAAAGAGTGATCCTGCCATTCAGTTGAGAGAAGGGGGGGCGCCTGGGTTCGATTTATTAGCATTGCCTGTGTCAGTTGATGGTTTACAACTTATACCCTGGCGCCAAGCATCCTGAGATCTCTTCACCTTTGGAGAAGGTTTATGAGGGGCAATGTGGGATGTTTCACTTCAATGGATAACAGAAGATGGTTAGAAGAATGTATGTTTATCCGGTTCCCAGAGCAGCTGATAAAGAAAACATTTTCACACTTGTTTATTGGCTAGAATCTGCATTCTGGCTAATGGGAGGGGTCTCTACTGCTTTAACTCTACCTGCTTTGCCTAAGGGTATTCAGACGTTGCTTTGAATGGAATGCTTTCACTTCTGCTTAATAAAAGATCCTTTTGAAATAACTTGTTTCAGAAGTTCTCGCTTTCTTAAGTTAGACGGAGAGGCGATCCTTACAGCTTGGGTCTTTTCAGCCTCGTCTTTGTTCTGGTCAGCTATCTCAGCCTGCCAGTCAGCTTTCTGGTCAGCTCAGCTCCACTGTCTGGTCTGCTCTGCTCAGCCCGCCACTCAGCTTTAGAGATCAGAGCTCTCTAACTCGATGCACCTCTGTTGCTGTGCTGCCCATCTCTGCTGCTGCATTTCTCCCTTCCAATGATTCTGCTGCTGCGTTTCTCCCCTCCACCAATTCTGCTGCTGCATTTCTCCCTTCCACTGATTCTGCTGCTGCGTTTCTCCCCTCCACCAATTCTGCTGCTGCATTTCTCCCTTCAACTGATCCTGCTGCTACGTTTCTCCCTTCCACCGATTCTGCCACCACCAATTTCTCACAGCCACCAGTTCCTTTTGTTGGATGGATTGCTCCAGGCTTTTTGTCCTCTGTCAGATGGGCCACTGGGAAGGGCCACCAGGCTAGCAGGATATGGGGGGGGCTTCTGATCTTGCTGGGGAGGGAATGTCCTCCACAAGTCCTCCACCTGGGACAGGTGACTAGGGAGGGCTGCCGGGCTTGAAAGACACAGTGCTGCGGTAGTTGGATTGCCTCTAGTTTCCTGGGCCCTGAGTTGGGATGCCTAGATTGGAGTATGGGTCTAGGCAATTTCTGGATATACTGTGAGCCACCAATTCACTGCCTCCAGCAGTGTTGTGGCTCGCCCAAGTCCTGTGCAGCCGGCCATGGATCCAGAGGACCAAGAGCTGACTGTGGCGCAGCACTATCATCCTGTGTACCTGGCACCTGAGTCAGATACCGAGGGGGACTCAGTGCCAGAGGATGACAGCCAACCCGGGCCTTCTGCACCTCCTCAGTGTGAGCTGAGTGACTCAGGAGAAGAGGAGGAGCCTCTGCTTGATGCTAGGGCACGCAGGGCAGTTAGCAGGCAGGAGTGGCTCTGTGGAAGGAGGTCTCCTCGCGAGTNGGACTTTCAGTTGATGAACTAATTCATTCCGGGCTTTTTGCCAACGTCTGTGAGTCACTGATAACAGATGGACTAATTGCCTGTTTACTTTGGGGGTTTGAATTGTGGCCAACTTTATACCAGACTTTTTGGCACGACAGACTTTATTATGATTTAATGACTTTAACCTCCAGTTACTAAGAATTTTATTAGTACTAAAAGAATATTATTTGACAAACAGTGTGTGTGTGCATCATTTTCCGTAGGGCTTGCCGTGCTAGGACACAACAAGCAGCCTCCCTTCTTGTCCGCTGTTCAGCCACCGGCTCGCTGCTCTCAGTTGCCTCTTTTCCAGCATTGGGCTGCTTAGTTGGGCTCCTAAGCTGAATCTATTGTTCTCTGTTGCTGGCTACCTCTGACTCAGCGTGCAGCCATTCATTTGCTGTGCTGCTGTCTTGCTGGTGTTTTCCTCCTTACCCCAATTTCTTCTTTTCCTTTATCCTTTCTATCTTCCTTATCTAACTTTCTGCTCCTTTTTTCTCCCTTTCCCCCCCTCTCCTTATACCTTCCTACTTAATTTGGTAACTTCTCTCCCCGTGATCTGATACTGCTTCCTCCACTGCTGCCATCTTGGAAAGGTCTATATCTATGTATATCTTTTTCTTATGGCAAACATACCTAATATTCTTGTCTCCTATTTTCACTACTGCAGCCACCATGCAAGGTGAGTTGGACTAAACCAGAGTGGTTTGCCAAAATTCACTCAACTGACTTTCATGTTTAAGGGAGAGTTCCTGCTTTCTAGGCCAGCACTTGAACCATTCCACCAAACTGGCTGTCAACATGATTTTGTATGTTTCCTCTAAAAATATTCTTTTTTCACCTAATTCTCTTAAGTTAAGAAACAGAAACATGTCCTATTTCAAGGTAATTCCTTTAGATATTTATTTCTGAATTAACATGAATTTCATTGTTAAAAAAGGACTTCCATATGTGTTTTGAGGCAGAGTTTCAAGTCAAGTTCACAAAAATATTCATAGTATTCTCAGTGTTCTTGTTAAAATGTTATTACATTTTGTAATAGAAGATAACCCTTGTGAAGAAAACATCAAGAAAATATATTTCTCTAAGCTGCTGAAAATATGCTTATTTTTCCCCCTAAAATCACCAATTTCTTTACAAATGGAACAAGAACAACTAGAGTTTTAAGTTTAAAAAATACATCCAATCTTACTTTTTTTTTAAAGAGCACTCTCAATTCTTAAGAACTAATTTTCTTCCACAGTAAGCAGAACACACAGAATGACCTGTCATCATTTTAGATATAGGCCAGTATAATATTTATTTATTTTATTAAATAAATAAATTTACTGCACAACTCACCACAAGGTATACTGGTGGGCATTACCTCTTGAATATTCTTATTCAAAAATTTGCTTAATCAAGCTACCCAAGACCTAAGGAATATTTTATTTGTATATTATTTAAAATATGAATGCAATATATGAACACAAGATTATGTTGGTTCTCAATGACACAGAAGCAGGTGTAAATATTTCTTGATTTCCTTCATGAAAAGATAATATTGTGTGTGTGTGAGAAAGTGTAAAGCTGCAACAGCAGGAAGGAAGGAAGGAAGGAAGGAAGGAAGGAAGGAAGGAAGGAAGGAAGGAAGGAAGGAAGAAAGGAAGGAAGGAAGGAAGGAAGGAAAAGAAAGCTACTTTGTGAATTTTCTCATACAGCTGACTATGATGCTCACTTTTCAATAATAAGATGATGGTAATATTATAGATATAATAGTATAGTTTGACTTCAATTAACAAATTAACAAATTCATTTAACAAATTACCCCATATCATTCTGATTAGCAACACTGATTGCTAAAGGTATTGGGAATTTTAAAAAATGTCCTTGAAAGGGGGAAAATGAGGAAGTGATATCCAAGTTCACTGGTGTTGGGCAACCAATAAATTTAAATAAATAAATAAATAAATGTGATTACACTTCAAAGATACAATAAAAAACAAGGACAACGTCTATTTTCTCTCATCCAAAGAAAATAAGACAACAAATAATGCATTCGTGTTCAGAAATTTATGTTAACTCAATGTCAGTAGCCAGCTGTTTGTTGGCATGCTTTAATTTGTATTTTTGCATTGAACCATGGCTTGTTCTAAATGGCATTTTCATTTTTTTTTATTTTTAAAAAGATGTATGGCATTGTACCAAATTAGAAAAGACCAGTATCAAAGCATTTGAAGCCCATCTAAATCTGAAAATTGAGAAAAATGAAGTAAAGGTAGTCAAAAGTGGGATAATCTGAAATCTGACCCAAGGAATTCTAGCACTTTGACATACATAATTTAGAAACAATTATCCCACATTTTTCATTTTATTGGTCATCATATTACTAATAAGTGATAAACTGCTAATGGGATATCTTTAATTGTAAACTTCAGTATATCTGAACCTATGTACTTTGACATGATGTAAAAGTGTAATTATTTGATCCACCTGCTATCTTAAGAACTGAAGTTGTTATTAAATATAATAAATAATTCTAAGTAATAATAACAAGGCACTTTATTTTTACTTTCTCTGAAAACCTGTCAAATTAGAGTATAATTCTGCTTTTATTTCAAGATGATGATTGCATTTTATAGGCTGTAAATGCTTCTAAATGGGGAACTCATTTGCATATAGACACCTCTTACAGAGAAGAATATTAGCAAATTGTAATAACTCTAATGAAAGTGCAAACCCTTTTTGAAGTTGCTACAGGCAAACCACTAATACAAATAAATTCTAATATTAAATTGCTGTATCGCATACTTTAAAGGATACTGGATGAGGCTATAGCCCCGTGATGGCGAACCTATGGCACGCGTGCCAGAGGTGGCATGCAGAGCCCTCTCTGCTGGCATGCGCGCCGTCGCCCCAGGTCAGGTCTCCATGGCATTTCTTTCGTGAGCTTCTGTTTCCCTGCAAACGACGAAACAGAAGCTCACAAAAGAAAAAGATCTTACCTCTTGCCGCGCTGCCGGTGTTGGGATGCCCTGCCTCCCACTGGCCAGCTGGTCTTCAGGTCTCTGCTGTGCATGCGTGCATGCACGCCGCATGTCCGTGCATGCGTGCTGCATGTCTGTGCATGTGCATGTACATGTACATGTTTGCACACGTTTGCGCATATCTGCGCATGTCTGCACACATGTCCGTGCATGTGGACGTTTGTGCATGTCTGCACATGTGCACATTCGCGCATGCCTGTACATGCGCACATTGGCGCATGCACATGGATGCACGCGCACACCTTTCAGTTTGGGCATGCGCACACGCAGTTTGGGCACTCGGTGTCTAAAAGATTTGCCATCACTCTATGGCCTATAAAAACAGTGGATACAAAATTCATCAGTTACAATAAAATTGACCAACATTAGTGTCTTAGTGCAGCAGCTTCTGTTTTGCCTCCAATTTATATTAAAAACTAAGATACAGAAATTCCTGAATCTTAGGGAAATTGAACAGGGCTCTTCTAAGCATGTCTTTTCTTGCTTAAATCACGTTGAACAGGACTTTTGAAATGAACAGGGCTCTTCTGCTTAAATCATATGAAAGTGTTTTTGTTATAGATGATTCTGACTGGATGCTCAGAGGAAAATGTATGTATCTACAATGTTAATGGTGCAGTACATATTTCAGAATAGCCTTGCATAATGTTTAAGAATTGGAAAATTACATTATGTGAAAAAGGAAGGTTAAAAACAGATATGCACAGCCTACACATGTAAGATACAGACCAGAGGTATAATTTCATCATGTTCTCTTGTCTCACACATATTCGTACGTTGCATGTACATTTGTACTCCGTCACCAAATAATTTTATGTATGTCATTATGCATGCCATACCCACATTAATGCTAATTATTTTCTAACTTATGAAGGCTATTTGCATATTTTGTTTTATTCTGATATATATACTTTCTGTTATTTTATTATGCTCCCCAAAGGCAATACAAATTATGATGGCACAGGACATTTCTGAATCCTCACCAATTCTTTGGATATCCTTACATTTAAAACTTTTCATTATAGATGACAGGAGTCTTATTCACAATCTACAATGTATTGTTAAGAGTCTGAAAGCTTCTGTCTGAAAATAAATAAATAAAATCAATAATGTCTGTAGTTCATTTGAATGAATATCCCATGAATAAACAGTAGCATAAACAAATCAACCCTCTCTGGATGATATATTAATTTTGGATGCAGCCAGGAAAATAATAGTATATGATTAGAATGAATAATTTACAAGCATTATTACAGTATGATTAAATGAAGGATGACGGAACCCTACAGATATTCTTATCTCAATCTTTCTTTTCTTTTTGGACTTGTTAATTATGGTGACTATTATAAATTTTCTAGCAAACTACTACACTAAGGATTTTTCATTGCAAGATTTTTTTAAAAAAATTCATGCCAGAAGAATTGCAGTTTGATTACCTACAAATGAAAGTATTTTAAAATTTATTAGAATTTACCCAAAAAAAATTCTACTAATTATGTATGTTTGCCTAAGCATGATAACCTATTCAACAAACAAATGTAAATAACTTCATCAAATCCTACAATTGGATATACTGAATGCTATACATACTTTTCCAAAAATTGTCCAGTATAGTATGATCGAGCGATGGTTTCTTGACAAGGAGGTGAAGCAAAGTGTCTTTAAGAAGTAATGGAAGAACCCCTCATTCAAAGAATACTACTACTACTAGAACCCACCCATGTGATATCCTCCAGGCTACCTTAACAGCAAGGAGGGGCATGGATCTAAAGAACAAGTTGCTGAGCTGATACTCCTGAGGACCCTGTTCAATTCATCAGACCAAACAGGTTCAAACCTTTTCCAAATAACTGGATAAGACGCTTCTTTGGACCTGCAATAAGACCATCTATGAGCCAATTCGAGCAACTTTAAATGACAGATACTGAACAAATTCTTCTGTGCATCCCTGCAGTGATTCTCTGAACTCCCTCTGCCTAAGAGGGCACGTGTCATCAAAACAGGGCTACATAATGGCTATCCTCTGGTTATCCTCTGATGCAATAAGGACAGAGAAGTACTGATGCTTCATCACCGTTAGCACGAGGCAGGCCTTGATAGTGATGCTAATCCGTGTTCCAGTTTGTCCCCTGCATAAAACCAATTATTCTCTAGATGTATCTTTTTGTTTCATCTGTCTTAACTCCTGCATGAACCATGGGGAGTGCTGGTATCCACAAGAAGGGAAAGATTGCATAGCCTCAGATGCCCTCTTATTTCAAGCAGTGGCCAAGGTGTCAGATATACTGTGCAGCATATCAGCAGGAACAACCCCAGCTTCCTCTGAAATTTATCAGGGTCCATCAGACACTGAGAGCAGAACTATTTAATGAGGCTAACCTTGCTGCAGTGGATGTCAGCACCAGAAAATGCCATAGTAAATAGGGAATGATCTGACCATGACAAAGGAGACATCAAAAGTTTCCCCAATTTTAGATTGCACAGCCACTGCTCCGCTAGCAGCACTAAATCCAATGTCTGACTTTTGTGTCATGGTAGGCTCTGGATGACCTGGAATAGGTCCTTGGCCAACATGGTGGATAATAATAATAATCGTTACACTTTCGTGCCCAGGGTCTCAGCTGATTCCACATACAAAACCCAGCTGAGCTTATCTCGAAAAGAGTCACCCTTCTTCCAAATTCATCCAGGTCTTGGTAATACATGCCAGTCACTCCTCTCATCAGTCATTAAATCACAGATGAGGGAGGCCTTTTTTTACAGACTGACCTAGCATTTAGAAGCAGCAGCCAAGGCCAGGTCTGCTGATCAGTAGAAGGTCTGAGATCAAAGAGTTGGAATGCAAAAATGATATAAAACAAGCTGCCTTGCATTCCTCAAGAATGATCTGCTCTCCATCTACTTCCATATTTCCCATGCCCATCACCACCATAATATTTGGCCCATTAGCATCCCCCCAAGGCCACACATTCTCCAATCAAGGTCCCTTAATTCTGAAGACATGGAATCTCCCATGATATACAATGTCAGCCATCCCAGGGAGGGAGAGCCAGAGGCAGCCCAAGGCATTTCAGCTTCACTGGCTTTCAGTGCCATGAGGCACCCAGCACATTCCTCTCCAACTCTGACCACCATCACACATAAAGACCCACACAAGCTCACACTCACAGCAAGCCCTCTCTGACACTTTCATTTTTCCATACACTCTTCTTCCTTATGCTTCCTTCCATGCACTCAAATCAATCACTTCCCTCGAGCCCAGAAGAAGGAATCAATACTCAGTTGAAAACTCCAGTCTACAATCAAGCACTTGTTCTGTTTCAAGATTGCAGGCACACACACAAACAAGCACAGTATTCAGAAGCTGAAGTAACATACTACAGTTTAGGCAGATAACAAAGATAGGAATGTAATTCAATGGCCTAGCAGAGAGTGCTTGTCTGAAAAGCATTGTCCAACAACCCTGTGTAGTCCAAATACATTCCAAAAGTCACTGAAAACCAAATCTAGTAGTCAAATAGCCCAAAAGATAAATGATCACAAACAAACAAAAAAGGAACAAGAGTCACACACTAGTATTCAAGTGTTGTTTCTAACAGGGACTACAAACAAGGCAGTCTACAGACAGCTGGCTGCAATTACTCATGCCTCACCTTTTGAGCCTTATTGAGGAGCATTGCTCTGCTCATCTCTGTGTGTGGCTAGACTTGGAGCTTTGGGATTGTGCATATCATCTGACTGCTCCAGCTAGACAGGAAATGCCTACAACTTGTGGACCGCAATTGAATCAAATGTCAACTCTGAAGCGAACCTGGCTGAAGCCATCTTGTGCTGCCTCATAGTTGCCATGAGCTCTGAGAGGGGGAAGGGAGGGGGACTAGATAGGCTGGCTAATAGTCAAAACAAAAAGTTTTCTTGTGGAAACCAAGGTCATCCCAACAGGTGGCAGTTGAAGGAGGAGAGGAGTGACCAAGCAGCCTGCCGGCTACTTTCATCGGACAATGTGACCAGGGACATCTGGGGAGGGAAATATTTGCTCTTTTAATTAGGGGGAAACTGCGGGAACTTTTAGAGCTGTGCCGATATGATGTATCCAATAAACATGTTCTTTGAGGAATCTACCTGCCTCAGAGTTCTGATTTTAATGGATGCATTACTCGGAATGATGACATGAAGCCAACTCTAAAAACTTTCTACTCCACATGGAACCACTCTCCAGGGTCCTGAGCCCCGGCTGCCCGCCCGATTTGCTCAGGGAAGCAGAGAAGACTCAGGGGAGATGGAGAAGATAGAAGCACAGGCCAGGGCAGCCCAACCAGCAGCGACCAGGCCGAAAGTCCGAAAGGAGATTCCAGTCGTCGGGGACCTGTACCGTGCTGAGGAGGACCTCCGGCATTACGGCTCCATTCAGGGGACTGGATTGGAGTTCCCCTTGATGTCCACATGTGACTTGGCTGCCCTGATGCCGCAGTGGAGGGCGAGGAGATTGATGGAGCTGGATGAGTCCAGAGAATGGCAGTACTGGACTGCTCTCCCTGGCCCAATGTTGGAGTAGCTGAAGGAGAAGTTCCACCAGATAAGCCTTGAGGGAATGGGGTAGCGTGTGGGTTTGAGTTGCCTGGAGGACTCCTCAGCCGAACCACCCAGTCGCTTCCATCCCAGCACGGCCTGAGCCCCGCTGCAGTGGCTAGGGCAGCTGGCCTGCCCCCTGCCTGGTGCCAAGATCCAGCCTGGGGCCACAGCGGAGCCCTCCACACCACCGATGGATGGCCGGTCCACCTGGGCACCCAAGTGACATGCCAGGTTGGCAGGGCCCTCTGCCCTGGCAGCACTACCCTGGGGTCAGCTGGGTCCCAGGGCAGTGGGCACCAGCCTGGGCCCCGCTGCAACCTCCTCCTCCTTCTCCTTGGCTAGCTGCCCCTCCCTGAATGAAAGCTATGTTTGACAGGGACCCGGAGAAGCTTGCCTAGTTCCTAAACCAAGTGTGGGCCCATCTAGATGACCATGCCCCAGACTACCCCCACGATCGGACGATGATCTGTGCTGTGGCTGCAAACATGGAGGGAGAAGCCACAGAAGGCTGACCCAGCTCTACGATGAGGATGCCCCTGAGCTGGGGAACATCAACATCTTCCTACAGGAACTGAGGACCAGTTTTGAAGATGAGTCTCAGGCCCAGCAGGCAGAGATGGAGATTCATGACCTGAAGCAGAGGGGCAAACCAACCAAGAAGTATATCCGGGAGTTTCAGAGAGTAGCCGGCTGGCTGCAGCACTTGCCAGAGAGGCGAGAGAGAAGGGAAAATTTGCCCACCAGGCTGAACTTTCGGGGCCGTCAAGGTCTCTCCTCCCCCAAGCGAGGGAGAGAGAACTCCGGATCGGGACACACGGCAGCCCACGCCCTATGACAGCTATGACGAGGGTGAAGATGACCTGATGGTAAGTGAAGTCGTTTGCCCCTTCTCCTTCCCCGCAAAAATAGTGGCACCGAAGTCTGGGTCCAGGGGGATGTGGAAGCAATAATAGACTCCGGATGCACTTGCTGCCTTATCAGCCTGCAAACCATCCTGAGGCAAGGAATCAGGGTAAAAACCCTGACCTAACCCATTAGGTTCAAGCAGGTTGATGGATTGCTGATGGGAGGAGCCCCCGCCATGCTCCTCACAGAACCAATAAGGCTAGAGATGGCCAGGCACTGGGAAATTATCCAATTTGTAGTGGTGCCAAAGATGACAGAGGTGATGATCCTAGGACTGTCCTGGCTAGACAAGTGGGGCCCCACCATTTGGTGGGAAGGGGGAGAGAGAAAGCTAAGGCTGGGAATAGATTCTCTCCCTCCCCCTGGCAATCTTGCGAGGACAGCTGTCCAGTGGCCGAAGGACACTAAGCAAGCTGAGAAAGTGAAAGCTGCATAGAACAGCTCCCTGGATTACCCAGATTACCAGGGAATACCAGGACCTAGCAGAAGTCTTTAGCAAGGCGGAATGCAATACGCTGTCCCCCCAGCACCCCACCGACTGTGCAATAGAGATCATTCCAGGAACAAAATTACCCAAATGGAAGCTGTACTCCATGACCCCTAGAGAAATGAAAGAACTAAGGGAGTACATCGATAAGAACCTGGCCAGGGGGTTCATCCAGCTGGCAAAATTGAGGGTGGCCGTGCTGGTGTTGTTCAAAGAGAAAAAAGATGGAGCAATGAGGCTATGCGTGGACTTTAGAGGAAATAATGGTGTCTGCATGGAAAATATGTACCCACTCCTCCAATGAAGAACATGCTGGCCCTCCTAGCAAAGGGGAAGATCTTCACCAAGCTGGACATGTGAGAGGCATACTACTGAGTAAGGATTAAGGAGGGGGGTGAGTGGAAAACAGTGTTCAATTGCCCGCTGGGGAGCTTTCAGTTTAAAGTGATGCCATTTGGCCGTCATCCCCGCCCCCCCCCCCCCCGCTGTATTCATGCAACTGATCAACGAGGTGCTGCATGAGCACCTGAATAAAGGGGTCCTCATATATATAGATGACATTCTCATTTTCACTGAAATCAAGGAGGAGTACATAAAGTTGGTGCACCAAGTGCTCAAAAAACTCCTAGCTGCGAACCTGTTTGCCAAACTGTCAAAGTGTGAATTCCACAAGACCAGCCTAGATTACCTAGGATATTGAGTGTCCAGCAAGGGGGTGGAAATGGACCCATGAAAAGTCAAAACTGTCCTGGACTGGCAACCCCCTCGGACCCACAAGCAACTCCAAAGCTTCCTGGGGTTCGCTAACTTCTACAGGCAGTTTATTCCATCCTTTGCCAAAATTGCCCTCCTAATCACCAAACTACTAAAGACTGGGCGGGGGAGTAAAACCCTGGCCAGGTCAACCCTTAAAATGAACCCTCGAATGCAAGAAGGCTTTCGAGACACTAAAAAGACTCTTTGCCAAAGAACCAATTCTGAAGCACCCCGACCCAGAGCAACCTTTCATCATTTAGGTGGATGCCAGTGATGTGGCCATGGCGGCAGTTCTCCTCCAAAAGAATACAGAGGGTAACTTGCAACTATGCGCTTACACCTCCCGAAAACTAACGGAAACTGAAAGAAGGTGGGTGGTGTGGGAAAAAGAAGCATATGACGTTTGTTTGACTCTGCTGATATGGCACCACTTTGTTAAAGGAAGCCAAGTGCCTTTTGAGGTATGGATCGACCACAAAAACCTGGAGGCACTTAGGACCCCACAGAGACCGTCACCTAAGCAAGTTCGGTGAGTGCAGTACTTCAGCTGATTCAATTTTACTTTGAAGTACATCCTGGGGGGGGGGAAGGCAGATGCCTTGTCACGAATGCCAGAGTACAACAGCAAGCACGAGGGGGTGGTCCATGCCATGATGCCGCCCACGCAGAAAGCGATGCAAGCCACCACCAGGCAACAGATGCAGAGGCAAAGAGCTGATGAGTGAGGGGATCTAGCCTCTAGATCTAGTGAGGAGGCAGTTCTGGTGGCCAAAGATGAAAAAGGACATTGAGGACTATGTCAAAAGCTGTGCAACCTGTGCCGCCATGAAAAAATGACCAGGGAACCCCCCAGGACTGCTCCAACAAGTAGCTGACCTGTCCCACCCATGGGAAGAAACCGCCATGGATTTCATAGTAGAACTTCCAGAGAGTGGGGGCAATACAGTCATTTGGACCACGATTGACCTCTTCTCTAAGCAAGCCCATTTTATAGCCTGCTCCAGTCTTCCGTCAGCCCACAAGCTAGCTAAACTATTTGTGAAGCACATTTACAGGCTGCACAGGGTTCCTAGGAGAATCATTTCAGACTGGGGGGTCCAATTCACTGCCACGTTCTGGAGGGAGTTTGTCAGGTCCATTGGGTCCTCCCAGGGTCTTAGCTCATCCTTTCAGCCAAGTACCAATGGGAACATGCTAGCTTGATGGTAGAACAATACTTAAGATGCTATGTCAATTATCAGCAAACGAATTGAGCAGACTTGCCACCTTTCACCGAAGTGGCATACAACAATGCAGTGCACAGCAGCACTGGGCTAACCCCCTTCAAAATCACCACCAGCATGGAGTTTGTCCCCATGCCTGAGCTCCCCAGGGAGCCCACCTCCTCCATGACCTTAACCGAATGGATGGAGTCACTGAGAGAAGCATGGGAAAATGCAAAATGAGCCCTTCAGCAAGCCACAAAAGCCCAAAAAGTGCAAGCCAATAAAGCATCAGTCTACCCAAGTGCCCTTCAAATTAGGGGACAAAGTTTACCTCTCAACCAAATATCTAAGGTTAAGACTACCCTGTAAGAAGTTAGGACCAAAATTCATAGGACCTTTCCCTATTGTGAAGATTATCAACCCTGTCACGGTGGAGCTGAAACTCCCCCGCTTACTAGGAAAAGTGCATCCAGTCTTCCACAGCAGCTTGTTAAAGTCCATAATAGGATCTTAGCACAGGCCTGTGGACCGGGCAGCCCCCAAGCCAATTATAGTGCAGGGAGAGACACATTACAAAATAGAAAGGATCCTAGACTCTAGATTATACAAGGGAAGATTGCAATACTTAGTCAAATGGAAGGGTTATCCGTTGTCAGAAGCCACATGGGTAAAAAGCTGGGATGTAAAAGCAGATAAATTGACCAAGAAATTCCACAATAAATACCCCCATAAACAAAGGAACCCCCTGGGGAAGGGAGAGGTGATTGATTGAAGACTAACTTATTATCCGTTTGAATTTTTCAGGAACTTCTCTCGAATTAAGGGGGGGGAGGTCCAACTGTCAACTCTGAAGTAAACCTGGCTGAAGCCATCTTGTGCTGCCTCATAGTTGCCATGAACTCTGAGAGGGGGAAGGGAGGGGAACTAGATAGGCTGGCTAATAGTCAAAACAAAAAGTTTTCTTGTGGGAACCAAGGTCATCCCAACAGGTGGCAGTTGAAGGAGGAGAGGAGTGACCAAGCAGCCTGCCAGCTACTTTCATTGGACAATGTGACCGGGGACATCTGGGGAGGGAAATATTTGCTTTTAATTAGGGAAAAACTGTGGGAAATTTTAGAGTTGGCTTTCACTAACTGTGCCGATATGATGTATCCAATAAACATGTTCTTTGAGGAATCTACCTGTCTCGGAGTTCTGATTTTAACAGATGCATTAGTCGGAACACTAATATCAACATTCTCAGATTCAACATCAGAATCAGATTCTGAATCATGGCTCATAACAGCACCTGGCTAACAGATGGAACTATGCTGAAGTGGTTATTTTCTCCTTCTCTAGAACTAGCAGAGGAAAAGCTGAATGGATTCCATGGGGGGAAGGTCCACAGTATGCTATTCCTCCCAGCATCTCCAAAACACCAGCATCTCCAAAGGTCTAGAGTTTGAATAAATCTACCAGCTAAAAAGCTGCCAGAATGTAACTCTTGATGATTCCTAGTAGCAATGAACAAGCTCAAATTCAAGCTGTCCAGAGAGGTAGAGCACTAGCAGAAACACAGCTGCAGGTATAGCAGAAGAGACCCTTAAAGAGGTCTGTATTATAAAAACACTCTGGCCCATCCTTTGGCACCTTCTCCTGTCTGCTCCTCTAGCTCACTTCCCCAGACTCCAGCCCAAGCCTTCTCCTAATGACATAGGATGAGATGTTTATCTGACTTCCACCTTTCATTTTTCTATAAATCCTACAAGAATCTGCAGGTAACAGTTTCCATGTATTTTAATTAAAGTCTAAGTTTTTTAAAAAGTAATAAAATAGCTTTTTGTCCCAGATTTCGAACACTTTAAAAGAAACTCTACTGTAAAATGATTCTGAAATTGAAAGAATAATGAAAACATATTTCATGGGAGAAACACACTGTCAGGTCCCATTGGGACGCTGGCATTCTGGTGGGAGAGGGGAGGATTGGAGGGATCTCTATATGAAGTTTCTGTTTCTGTTTCCTGCATTGCTGTGCTGTGCTGTGAGTCTCTGTTTCCTGCATTGCTATACTGTGGGAGGGGTTTTGTTTGCACTGCTTTAAATTGCTGTTTTTTTAAGTGGGAAGATTTCGTTCCTGCCTAGACCTCTTGCTATCACAAGCCTTTTAATAAAAGCTCCTTTTGAAACAACTTCAGTTTCCAAGAGTCCTGCTTTCTTGAGAAGATTTGGAGAGGCAAGACCTTACACAAACCTCATCCCATGCCATTATTGCTTCTCTTTCTGCTCCTTATTGTCCTGTTCCTCACCCTTTTCTTCCTTTGAGTTAATGGCCTAAGGTGTCCATTTTGGTAAGAATACTGTAGGAAGTTAGCACCCACCCCTCTCCTAAGAAAATGAGATATTTTAGGAAATATTAAACGGGCAGAATATTTCCCCTAAAAGGGAAGCAGAAACTCATCCCTTTATCAATGGTCCATTAAGGCCTGGGCCAGTCTATTCTACATAACAAAGATCTACCTCCTTCAGGCAGAGCCATAGTAGGAATTGCCCAAAGCCCTTTCATTACATCATCACCCAGCAAGAGTCAACCAAGCCTGGGACTCAAAAGACAACTTACAAAGTTACTCCTGCATGGCCCCATGGGAGTCTGACAACCAATCAGAATACAAGCTCAAATTCAAAGCCCAACAGAGGGTAGTAATCTCTTTCTCTCTCTCTCATCCATGTAAGGTGAGAGAGAGAACCCAGATGGATATTTCTTCCAACAATACAAAATGCTGAAATAATGTAAATTATATTTAAATTGATTAGGTTGCCTGTCTGCCTTGAGGAAAAAATATTGTTCCATCTGATTTCAAATGCAGAAACACTTTGGGAATCTAATGTCAAGGGAAATTGCTCACATTGTTTCTCCCATATACAACACACACAAAAGACTCTGCTTCTGCATATTCATTCTGCACATTATAAGATGTAAGAAAAGACTCTATTAATGCAAACATAACTTTGAAAAATATGAATGTTGGTAAAAGATGCTTGTTTTTTTAAAAAAGAGACTATGAAAAAAAAGATTTAGCTTATGTTGTGGCCCGCCAGCATCCCGTGCCGGTGCTCAGGGATCCCGAGGACGATGAGGTGGTTGTGGCATGGTACCATCGGCCCGTGCACCTGGCGCCCGAGTCAGAGAGCGAGGGGGACTCAGTGCCAGAGGATGACAGCCAACCAGGGCCGTCTGCACCTCCTCAGTGGGAGCTGAGTGACTCAGGAGACGAGGAAGAGCCTCTGCTTGATGCTAGGGCACGCAGGGCAGCTAGCAAGCAGGAGTGGCTCTGTAGAAGGAGGTCTCCTTGCGAGTAAATCTGCAGGCTGATTGGCCACGCCCTACGGCTATTTAAGGCTTCAGCATGCTGAAGCCGACTGCTGGAAACAACGTTTTACATTCTTGCTGCTATTAGGATTTCTACGGCTTCGATTTCTGGATTCTCCTTTTGTTGAATTTAATTCATCCCAGGCTTTTAGCCAACGTCTGTGAGTCACTGATAACAGAGGACCTAATTGGCTATTTACTTTGGGGGTTTGAATTTTGGCCAGCTTTCTACTGGACTTTTTGGCACGATGGACTTTCTTATGCTTTAATGATTTTAACCTCTAGTTACTAAGGAGTTTTATTAGTACTAAAAAATATTATTGACAAACAGTGTGTGTGCGTCATTTTCCATAGGGCGTGCCGTGCTAGGACACAACAGCTTATTTCTAAACTGCTTTCCTCTATATATTGTATTTTTCAGACTATAAGACGCACTTTCCCACCTCCAAAAGTGAGTGGAAATGTCTGTGCATCTGTGCAAGCTGGCAGGAATAGCTAACACCCCAGAGGACAGGCTCAGGATCCAGGCGGATGAAGATCCATCAAGACAGACTTGAACAGACTTCCGGCGGTGACGTCATGCTGAGGTGGCTGGAACGAGCAGGGCTCCGCTCGCTACAGCTGATTTTTTCGTGTTTTGGAGCCTTTAAGGGGCAGATCGGATCCCGGAGGGAACGTGAGAAAAGAGGGGTTCACTTGAGGTTGCATGTGGAGAGGTGCGGCTCCCATGGGACCAGAGGAACTCTTGAAAACTACACGGAAAAACGCGGTCTGTATGGCCGTTCTGGAGGCGTGAGGTCCCGAAGCGTTAGACTTGGAAGAAAAGAGCGATAAACAGCTGGTGCCATCGGAAAGAGAAAAAACAAGAGACAGAAAGGAATATACTCTCGGAGACAGTGGAGTGCGTAAGGATGGCATAGCAGCAAATGGGATCTCCAACGTGGATGTAAAAGCGGCGAACAAGCGGAAGGAGTTGAGATCATATTTGGTGAGAGAGATTTATGTGTGACAGGGGATCTAAATAAAACGTGGAACGGCGGATAAAAGGGACGGTGTGTTGATGCTGGCAAAAAGAAAGAGGAAAGAAGGAGAGAGATCGAAGGATCGGGAGGAGGAGACGAGCGAGGAGAAGGAGACATTGGAAAAGGTGGAAAAAAACACCCCTGTAGAACGAACGGTCTGAATGGAGTGAAGGAGACTGGTGATAACAGAAAGTGGTTTGATAATAGAACTATTTGCTTTTTGAAGTGACAGTGGAAAAAAAACAAAAAAAAAACCAGAATGGACCAAAAAGAGATAAAGGGAAAAGAA
>QLTV01003753.1:68827-79879 GCA_003457575.1 Thermophis baileyi | reverse complement strand
TATAAAGCCTTAGTTAGACCACACCTAGAGTACTGCATCCAGTTTTGGTCACCACACTACAAAAAAGACGTTGAGACTCTAGAGAAAGTGTAGAGGAGAGCAACCAGGATGATTAGGGGTCTGGAAACTATAACATACGAAGAGCGGTTGCATGGCTAGTCTAGCAAAGAGAAGGACCAGGGGAGACATGATAGCAGTGTTCCAATACTTGAGGGGCTACCACAGAGAGGAGGGGGTCAGGCTGTTTTCCAAGGCACCAGAAGGCCAGACAAGGAATAATGGATGGAAACTGACCAAGGAGAGATTCAACCTGCAGATAAGGAGAAACTTTCTGACAGTGAGAGCGATCAACCAGTGGAACAGCTTGCCTTCGGAGGTTGTCAGAGCTCCAACACTTGAGACTTTCAAGAGGAGATTGGACTGCCATTTGTCTGAAATAGTGTAGGGACTCCTGCTTGAGTGGGGGGTTGGACTAGATGACCTACAAGGTCCCTTCCAACTCTATTATTAATCTAATCTAATCTAATCTAAATCTAATCTAATCTAATCTTATAGAGCAAATATTGTGGCAGGGGGAGGGGGTTGGTGCGGTGCTGATCAGCTGTTCTAGGTGGCGGGGATCAAACAGGCGGCAGCAGCGGCAAACGGGCGGTAGCAAACGGGCGGCAGCAGCGGCAAATGGGCAGCGGCAGCAAATGGGTGGTGGTGAACGGGTGGCGGCAGCGAACGGACAGCGGCAGTGGCGAATGGGCTGCAGCGAACAGGCCGCAGTGAACAGGCCGTGGAGGAGGCAGAGGCAGATTTTTTTTCTTGTTTTCCTCCTCTAAAGCTAATGTGCGTCTCATAGTCTGGAGCATCTTATACTCCGAAAAATACGGTATGTGCAAACTTAATATATCTTATGTATACATTAAATAAGTATATAAGTAATTAAACAAGAGCAGCTGCATGTTACTCCCCTTCATATTGGGGAAGGACTCTTGTAAAATAATGTAATCTGTATTCAGAAAACCAATGTCCCATGCAATTGTTTTTCTTCACAAACTCTAAACCACCCAAATTCACAGGAAAAAAGGAAAAGGAAAAAAAGATAAAGTCCTCACGTTCATTCCTAAATGCTACTAAGACCTCCATAATTCAGAACACTGTGTGAATGGCAATGTGCCAAATCAGAATACATGAAAAACTGAATGATTACCCCATATGAAAGCACAATAGTATTTATGATTACATTAGAGAGCCTTTATGCCTGACAAAAAGTTGAACCCATATTCAAAATATTGTAAAAATTTCAACAACCAAGAGAAGCCTGATAAAATATTATTCTTTAGAAAATTTCATGATATTCACTAGTTCCAAGGCACTAATTCTTTATATTAAATTATTAAGTGTTCACACTTGGGTTATTCTGCTGCCAGTTCAGAGGTGGGTTCCTACTGGTTCGGACCGGTTCTATAGAATAGGTAGTAACTTGGTGGCCTGGGTCGCTGGAACCAGCAGCGACCCAGGCCTGCCATGCCCCCGAGCCGGTTCTCTCGGCGACGCCGTAGGCACCGCCATCTTGTTTTTTGCTTCTGCGCATGCGCAGAAGCTTTTTTTTGTACTGCGCGCCTGCATGGCGCATCCCTGAGAGAACTGTCAGTAAGAAAATCTGGAACCCACCCCTGTGCCAGTTGTACTCTGTTCAATCCTTGTAATGCAGGTTGCCATGCTTTTTGTCACAGCCCCTGATGATTCCTTTTTGACTACGAAGTCAAATGTATGTTAGGGGAAATATCAGACAGAAATATGGCTGCCTCCAAAAGTATGGATGAAAAATAAAGGTGTCTTAAAAGACAGGTGAAGAAATGCAGAATCTCTGTTGCCTATGCCTGGTATGAGGACAGGAAAGAGAATATATTGCTAAACAGAAGTTAACAGGTTTCATTTTTTTTTCAAAGATGCTATTTTTCAAAAAACATGTACATTTCTTGGAAAGCACTTTTTTCAGAACTGTACCTTTTTATGATATTATATAACATTATCAAAATAAGTGCAGATAGGTTGAATGTAACATTTGTAGGGAAGATTGATCACGAATGGATTGCAAAGAAAGGGAAGGAATTTAATACAATTCTTATGTAGTCAGCCAGTCACAAATATGCTCACCAGCTGAAAGGTCTTGAGTCATTTCTACTGATATACTTAAACTGACTAATGGTAATGAAGCATTTTACAAGCACTAATAACTAGTAATGGTTACTAGAAATGGTTACTAGAAAATGTGATATAAACAGATAGACTTCTGTAATCATACAGTATGTGGGAATGACTTTGGGGACTGGTCCCAAACACACTGTCCAGGGAATGGTCACATAAGAGATAGCTTAGAGACAGCTGATATTGGGCAGGGCTCAGATGAAACCAGTTCTAATTTGTTCAGGATAAAGAATACAGGGAGAATTGTACTTTCAGAGTTGAAAGATTCTGTTAATATATCCTTACGAGTTAGAATTAGATTGTCTGCTATTTCCTATCTGATCTACTTGGTAAGGCTGACAACTTCTTACAGAGAGTCAGATTTATTTAACCTGCCAACCCTGTGCTTATCAGACAGTGGGCTTATTTTACCATCAGTAGAATAACACAGTGTACTGAATTCAAATATGGGCCCTATACTGTACAAACCATTGTTTGCTATAACCATGGTCTATATATTCCTATTTCTATTCTCTGAAGCAAGGCATCAAGTACTTTTTCCATGCCTTTGCCCTTTCCCATTGAACACATTTAAATATTGCCAGGCAATTAAGAAATATTACTGAGCCATGGTGGTGCAGTGGTTAGAGTGCAGTACTGTAGGCTACTTCTGCTGACTGCCGGATGCCTGCAATTTGGCAGTTCAAATCTCACCAGGCTCAAGGTTGACTCAGCCTTCCATCCTTCTGAGATGGGTAAAATATTGAGGACCCAAATTGTTGGGGGCAATATGCTGACTCTGTAAACCGCTTAGAGAGGGCTGTAAAGCACTGTAAAGCAGTATATAAGTCTAAGTGCTATTGCTATGTGGCAATGAATTTGCACATTGACAAGGAGATGGCAATTGCTAGTCTACATTGCCTAAATACATGCCTACTTAGAAGCCACAACTTGTATCTTCCCTACACTAAAAGAGCAGTGACCATCATCTTAACATTTTCTTACAAACTTAAATAATCAGAGAGTTCAGACAAACTTGTTTCTTTGGTTCTTCATTTTCAGATTGGTTGCTATTGGTTTTGACAAAATAATAACATTCTTGCCATTTTTTCCATCATTTTTGTGAGGGAGGGAGGGAGGGACAGAAACACATAGTGAAAGACAAATGCATTAATGTATTTATACCTTTTTCTAATTCTTTCTCACAGAGGTAAAAAACATCCCTTGATTCAACCCTTAATGGCTATATGGACATATCTATGTTATTTTCTCAGTAATTATACTAAGGTAGCTTGCAATTATATTCTTCCAGAGTGTTTTAAAAACAGATAAAAACTTCCTGCTCTCTCCCAACTTTACTTAGGTTTTTGCAATGCCAAGATCACTTAATACATAGAGTCATATTATCACTTTTGAATTATTTGTTCAAACTAACATTGATTTATATGACCAGAAGAATGGCTAAGTGTCCCTTTGAACAAGGCTGAAACACATGAAATGAGAATATCTCCTCATTTAAATTTAGGTAGTTTTGCTATCTTCAGATTCCAAATCTAGTTACATAGGCACCTATACAATACCAGAATAGATATATTAAATGTATGAAAATTATTTATTATGGCTTGCTGTGGGTCTTCAAAGTTTCAGATGCATATCTGCCCTACTTCTTACCTTTAAGAAAAAATGAAATAGTTGTTCCTGTACTGATATCTTAGTCTGATTAGTCAAAATAAGTTCATGGCCAAAACATCGTTAGCTGTGTGTTTTCTGCTCAGTTGCCAGAGTTTAGAGACCACTTTATTTGCATAAAGCAGCTTTGTATAGGGGTTCCTTATTATTGTTTCACAATAATGCTTAATGTTCAGAAGGAGTTTCAGAATGAAAAGTGATGGATGACACCATTAATCCTGCAATCAAACATATTATATATCAAAGTTTCAGTAAGTGTTAATATAAAACCACCCGAATTTGATTAATAATCAGACCCTTAATTAGGAAACTGGGGGGGGGGGTGTATTGGTATCTATTGATCATTTACTTAATTCTGGTTTTTTAATAGTGCATAACAAAGGATTTTCACAGATTTTAACTGCAAACTGTTTCTGCACTAATGCATAAAAGAAGGTAAATGAAAATAAAGGATAAAGACAATTTTCTAAATTGTGCTTGGATAGTATACTTTCTAGAAAACTTTTTTAAATTCTTGGGAAAATAGACAGTAAAAGAAGAGATCTGGGGAGCAAGAAGAAATTCCCATTTTTATTTTCAAAAGTAAAGTCTATTTTGAATCAAGCTCAACTTGACTAGTGTTTTTGGCAATTTTATGAAAGTGATATATCATTATCTTTTTTTAAAATACATTTCAGTCTTCCAGTCTAGCTTATACACCTGTTACTTTCACATCCAACTACTATCTTAGACTAACTATCTTTAGCTTTGAAGTTTGGATGAGGTCAGCAAGATGCTACTATTTGCTAAAGTTCATTTTCAAAAGCCTTCCTGAAAAGACTGATAAAGAGCATGTATAACTGGGGCTGTAATTCTGGATCTTCTATTTCAGAGGTTCTTTATGAACTTTGACAAATATACAAATTTAAAAGAATATAAAAATTTAAATGAAAATTTTAAAATAATACTTTCTTAAGTATAAGAACATTTTCAAGTATTGAAATTATTGTTTCTGTTCTTATCTTTTCTCATAGGAAAATAAATAGATAAATAAATTGATTTGCAGTTCTTCATTTTAAATAACATAGCTTGCTATGATCAAGATGACCCTCAATTTTTAGAAAATCTAAGATATTGATATATTGGAATGATTTGAAATATAACAGTTGATTATTTAGAGTATTTAGAGATGGAAGAAGAGGTGATGATGATTATAAAAACATTTTTTTAAATGCCATAAATCTAAGCTTGGCAATTTGAATCTAAACACACATATATACACACACACACACACACACACACACACACACACACACACACACACACACACACACACACAGTACATGTGTGAGCAAAATAAAAATAAACTGGGAATATTCCAGATTAATAATGATTACTTTCTTCTTATATTTTGTTATTTATATTCCTACTTCATAAAATAATAAGAACTAATCACCAGTTTGTATGATAGTCTCAAATTGCAATGGAATGTATAGCACCAAAATCTTGAGGTCATTTTACCCTTCTTGCTTTCCAAATTCAGAATTATAAAAAAGGCATAATAAAAGACCTCAATTCACTAAGCTCATATAGATAGCAATGAAAAGTAATATCTATATAATTATTTCAGTAACCCGCAACAGAAACACATTGTTTCTTTAAATATCTTGATACAACAATGCTATGTAAGAAAAGTCTAATAAAATGTTATACCTAGATTGCTATTAGTTTAGAAAGGTTTTATTTATAATCTGCACACGTCTTCAATATTCCCAGCCATAAATATAAGTTGCACTTCATTAACCTGATATTTGTATCATTATCATGATCATCATGCCATTTTCACCACGACAAGAGGATAAACTGCTGTTTATTAATTTCTTGCATTTAGTCTCCAATAATTTAAAAGTAAATAAAACCATTTTTATAGTACAACATTAAAACTGTTTCCTTAACTTATATCACTCAGAAGTTCTTCCTGTGATATTTTCAAAACTAGCCTTGCTGGGTCAGTGGGTGCAGAATATTCTTTGTTCAATGCTATTATTTAGTTCTCACATTGCCATGGACAATATCAGGCAGACAAGTACAACTTTGATTGGTAAATAGTAAATTATTATGCAGGAAGAACTGTCTAATGTGCAAATATAAGCTATATAATAAGCTATAATGAAACAAATGACTTACCCATTTCTTATTTAGAAAGAGCCAATAAGGTGTCTGGTAGTGACAATGTTCCTTGGCATTCTCCAAACTCTATAATTTTATGTTTAAGATTCTTTTGATTTAAAAAATGGGGATATAATATATTACAAAGCAAAACTCTGATTTAAGCATAGCCTTATTTCTAACAATGCCTTGGGCTTCTACAGTGAAAACAGAGGCATTTGTAGAAACTAAAGTGTATTACATCAAAAGTCTGTTGCTTTTGTAAGGATTTTGTGATTGGCTATGTCAATCATGGCAATATTTTCTTAGATTAAATGCTATCAACATTTCCTATGGGTTCCAAAATATTGAAGACCACTGGAGTCATAGATCTGTTTTCTTCTAATCAGTTGAATCTAATCTTACATTTAGTGATTACAAATGGATCGATTTTTCTGACTTCTTGTTAAGGCTGTTTTATTTTAGAGTATTTTGTCACTATTGCTTCTGATAATTTGGATGAGTATATAGTTGTAGTCTTGTGTCTTTGAAGTTTGTTAGACAAGCTAATAAATAGAGACTCACTCTATCAAAAAAAGATAAAACACATGCACCCAAAACAAAGCTTCTAAACACATAAATTGTTGTGGAAAAGATATTGAAAACATGGAAGTGTTTACAGATTAACAGAGTTGGAAGGGACCTTGCAGGTCATCTAGTCTAACCCCCTGCCCAAGCAGGAGACCCTACATCTGCCTCTACCTAGGATCGAACTCAACCTCCTGATTGTGAGGCAACAGCTCCACCTCTAGGCCACAGCAGCTGGGTTTAACAGTGCTAGTGTATTTTATGGACAAACCTGGGAAGTCATTTTATTTTACAATTATATCTTAAAGATTTCAATTGTGAGCCTTTTTCTTTACAAGTGCTTGCTATTTTACACTTCCTTTATCTGAGACTTGCACAATGCACAAGGTTATAGTGTATGACTTGCATGGCTGATTGGGAATGTCAAATCAGCATAGCTCATGACTTGAGAGATCAACAGTAGCTTTTGTGATAAGTTGTCTTCAGAGGTTGTGTCAAGGGCTGAAGCTAAAAGTGAAAGTATTCCAAATGTCTGGGTGTGTAGGGAGTGGTGGTTTTTCCATTCTTTTCACACATATTAACAAAACAGAGCATAAGCAGGATTTTTTACTGGGTGTTTTCTTCCCACATTGTACCTTCTCTGGATTTAGTTCTGCCTCTTGTGTCATCAGATCATTCCTTGATACATTCTCTACCTGTGACACGTTTTGACTCCTATCTAGCTGATGTTATATAATACGTGATTATGTCTCACATGATTTATTTTTAACTGCATTTTTAGAAGCATCTCAGTTTGTGTCTTGCAAATTTATATGCTCTTGCCTTTTCTCCTTTAGGATCTGCTATTACTTATTTCTTTAGCTGACTCACTTTTTAATGCCACCAAGTTCACTTTGGGGATAAGCTTGCTTCTGACTTCAAATATGCTAAAGAGCAGATCCTGCAACTATGAATGTCTACTGACCTGGGGAGGAAATGAATCCTAGTTAGAAAACCAGAAAGCCATTTGGGAAAGACCCTTCTCCCAGGGACTCTTTCAGTTTACATCTTGGAAGAAATTTTCTCTAAAAAAAGTAGTTAATATTATTCATTTTCATCCTCTCATTAGTTTCCTCTGCTATCCATTGCATTGTATCCCATTATCTACAGTATGTATTTGAATTTAATCCTGTTTTAGAGTCTGTAAGGGGCGTGCATAAGCGCACCAGCGTGCCTACCGTCCCTGTCCTACTGTCCTATTGTCCTCATCTATCTGTATTCACTTTGATTATGTTTATGTTTATACCTATACCTGCTATCTTGTACATGTTTGACAAATAAATAAAATAAATAAATAAATAAATTAATTAATTAATTTTCGTAAACAGTGGAGATTTCTCATTTAGTACTCTTTCTGCCTATATCTTACTCTTGGGCTTCTACCTGGGTTTCTGTCTTATATTATTCAATTTGTGAACTGTATTTTTTAAATTAGAAATACAGAAAGCCAGTTGGGAAAGACCCTTCTCCCAGGGACTCTTTCAGTTTACATCTTGGAAGAAATTTTCTCTAAAAAAAGTAGTTAATATTATTCATTTTCATCCTCTCATTAGTTTCCTCTGCTATCCATTGCATTGTATCCCATTATCTACAGTATGTATTTGAATTTAATCCTGTTTTAGAGTCTGTAAGGGGCGTGCATAAGCGCACCAGCGTGCCTACCGTCCCTGTCCTACTGTCCTATTGTCCTCATCTATCTGTATTCACTTTGATTATGTTTATGTTTATACCTATACCTGCTATCTTGTACATGTTTGACAAATAAATAAAATAAATAAATAAATAAATTAATTAATTAATTTTCGTAAACAGTGGAGATTTCTCATTTAGTACTCTTTCTGCCTATATCTTACTCTTGGGCTTCTACCTGGGTTTCTGTCTTATATTATTCAATTTGTGAACTGTATTTTTTAACCACTGGTAGTTTTCCACACTTTCAAAAAGGCTGTTTTTTTATTTTTTAATGATGAAAGTGTACCTGAATCTCTCTGTGTTCTAGTTACTGGTCTACACCTTTGCTTCCTTTTTATTTAATGCCCTAGAAAAAGTTATCCTGTCACTTGACTTTCTTGACTAATATAAAACAGAAAATTCAGCTAATATAGCATTTCTGTGAATTCTGAAGTGACCAAATCACAACAAATACTGAAGATTTTGAATCTGACAAACATTTGGTACACTTGTCCATTGAATGCTTTCTGGGCATCATTAGCTATTAATTTATTTTTTTTGGGGGGGGGGAGCCTTGTTTTTTTTCTATATTGCATTGTGGGTATCAGTTTTAGGAATTCCTCTTATAGTAGACATTGTAGGAGGAAAGTCTCATTATGTCAGCTAAATATCAGAAGGAATTTGGTAGCACCATATCTGACTAGCAGACTCTTTAGTCAAGGGCACCAGCTTTCATGAGTTCATTTCATCATATAAAAAGTACTACAGTTCACAAAAGTATGTGCCTTTTAATAACTCTACTAATCTGAAAAGATTCTACCATTTTTCTGTTTTTTTCTCTTTATAATAACTGTATCTCAAAGGTTTTTCTAGGTCATACTGAGTTGCATTTGTGTATATGTCTTCAGGGCTCCTGAATTAATTTTGTTTATTTCAATTGCAATTTTGAGTTCTGGATTAATAAATAAAATGAATAAAATGAGAAAATAAATTATGAAAAGTTAAAGAAAGATATAAAAGATAAAATAGATAAATATGAGAAAGTAAAATTATCATGGTTTGGAAGAATTGCAATGATAAAAACGAAAGTTTTACCAAAAATTATTTTTTTGTTTTGGATGATCCCAATTAAATTTTTGGATCAAGAATTAAAGCAAATACAGAGGTTACTGGAGGTGTATTGTAATGGAGGTAAGAGAGTAAGAATAAATAAAGCATTATGGTATGAACCATTAAAAAAGGGTGGGCTGGGTCTTCCAAATGTTAGAAATTATTGGGTAGCTAATCAATTAAAGGTGGTCCCAGATATTATAGCAGCAACTAGAGATTTAATATGGAGGGATATAGAGTTGAAAGAATTAAGGGAAATAAGTGATCCTATAGAAACATATTGGTTTAAAAGGGATATTAAAACAATTGCCAGGAGGATTCAAAATCCCTTTTTAAAAAATTTGATAGAATTATGGAATAAATGGAGATACCGGCTAATGCCAGGAATTTCTCCTTTAACACCGGTGGTGGAAATGGAGAAATTCCCTAAGATTGAATTGAAAGAATGGATTAGTAAACTAAAAGAAAATCAGATATATAAATGGGAAGACTGGAAGAACAAGATAAAGAATATAACACAACTAAAGAACGTGTTAGCAGATATTAAATTAAATTGGTTGAATTTAATACAATTAGAGAAATGGATAAAAGTGGAAGAAAGATTTGAGGAAAAAGATAGACAGTTAACAAAATTTGAAATGATTATAAAAGAATGTGAGGTGAATGAAGAATATATAGGTAAAGGAAGAATTGGGAAAATATATAGAATATTAACTGAATTAGAAGAGCAGGCAAAAGGTTTAAAATTAATTTGGGAATCAGATTTAGGAGAAATAAATGATAATGATTGGAAAAATATTTGGAATAGAAGAGTATATAAGAATATGTCAGTTAGAGTTAAGGAAAATGGATATAAAGTGATATGGAGGTGGCACCTAACACCACGTAAATTAAATCAAATAGACAGATATTTGTTGGAGGTGCAAGAAAGAGGTTGGAACATATAAACATATGTGGTGGGATTGTGATAGTGCACAAAAAATATGGGACATGGTGTTTAGAGAAATTAGAGCACTTTTGAATGTAAATTTAGATATATCACCAAGAATTGCATTATTGTTGCTGGTGGAACAATGGGATATAAATGAAACAAAAAAAGGAATTGATTGTAAATTTGATAATGGCAGCTAGATTAGTGATGGCTAAATATTGGGGACAAAATTGGGATATCCAAAGAAATGAGTGGTATAATGAAATTTGGAGTATGGCAACAAATGATAAATTAACAACAGAAATTAAATTTAAAAAAGGGATGATCAAAGCAAACAATTATAATGAAATATGGGGGAATTTTATAAAATCAGTGTTGGTGGAAGGCAAAGGGAATAAACCTATTCAAGAATATATGTTGTTTTGGAGGGGATAAGGGCACAATTGGAATATATTGTATATCTTTTAGTTGTTATAGACGAAGAAATATAGGGGGGGGGGAAATGGCCTCCGGGGATGGGGGTGCACTGTATTATTTGTGGTGTTTTTTTTTCCTTTTTCCTTTTTTGTATTTAGATGTATATGTACTATGTTTGTATTGCTTGTATTTAAAATATTCAACAAAAAATTATTTTAAAAAATTAAATAAAATAATAAAATGATTTTAGTCCTGATCATTAATCGCACAATGAGAGCTGGTAATTATCACCTGATGGACAT
>QLTV01003753.1:16471-32334 GCA_003457575.1 Thermophis baileyi | reverse complement strand
CACCTTTGGGAGGGGGCAGGGAGGCAGGGAGGCAGGTGGGCAGGCAAGGAAGAAAGAAAAGGAGGGAGGGAGGGAGGGAGGGAGGCAGGCAGGCAGGCAGGCAGGCAGGCAGGCTAGACTTTTGATAAGTTTACCTTGGATATTGATTCCTTTTTATTTCCTAAACTATTTTTTTTTAAATCCTCTTCAATGGTCACCTTGAGAAAAGTGCCTCTCAAGGACACATTCACTTACATGCTGATTTCAAGTAACTCTCCTTTATGCTACAATTAAGATCATGATTCAAGCTGTGAATTCAACAATTCAGTCAGCAGCTTTTACACTGGTGAAGATGGTTTTATATTTTTAACACCCAAAGCAGTTATAGCAAAAGCAAATACACAAGGAAGCAAGCTCTGGTTAAACTAAAAATTGCAATCACCTTCTTGTGACACTGAAGTGTTGTAACTGTTTCTTTAGGATCCTTCACTTTAACATTTTGTTTTTAGCAATTTCTTCTCTTGAAGGAAAGAAAGAAAAAACCAGGAACAAATGAGCCTGACAGAATTGTGTTCTATCTCTATCTCAATCTCTATCATCTCTCTCCCCTCTCCCTCCCTCCCTCCTTCCCCCCCTCTCTCTCTCTCTCTCTCACACACACACACATGTCTGTCTGTCTGTCTGTCTGTCTGTCTGTCTGTCTGTCTGTCTGTCTGTCTGTCTGTCTGTCTGTGTCATCGTTGATGGTGTCCAGCTACCATGTTCTTTGGCAGCTTGATTACCACTACTTCTTCCAAACATAATATTTTCTCCAGTGAATTCCCTTGCATGACATGGCCAAAATAAGTGAGACACATGTGATTTTCCAGTGACATGTCTATTGTTATGTGCTACAGTACTTGCTTGTTAGTCAATTTTGCTGTCCAAGGAATACACAGGACTTTTCTCTATCACCACAGCTCAAGTGAGCCAATTTTCTTCCTGTCTTGTTTTTTTTAAGGTCCAACTTTTGCAACTATATACACACACACACACATGTATACATACATACATACATACATACATACATACATCATATATATATGATGTATATATATATGTATATATATCATGTATATACATCATATGTATATGTATGTGTATGTGTATGTGTATGTGTATGTGTATGTGTATGTGTATGTGTATGTGTATGTATATGTATATGTATATGTATATGTATATGTATATGTATATGTATATGTATATGTATATGTATATGTCTGTGTGTGTATAGTGACCAAAATTGGTTGCAGTACTTTCCATGCAGTGTGTCTTGACCTTTGGCCACACTTACTGTATGCGTGTGTGTGTGTGTGTGTGTGTGTGTGTGTGTGTGTGTGTGTGTGTGTATGTATATAATCAGCATAAAATCTTCCTAAGTTATGCTTATGAAAAATAGTAATCACCAGGAAAAGTTTTCTGCATTATCTCAGGCTCACTTCTTAATTGTACTAGTAACCCACTTTCTGTTTTCAGAACTCATTTTTACACCATGGCTTGGTACATATCTGAATCTATATACCAAATTACCTAACACATACTTTCAGGACCAATATGTGAACTCAAATTTTGTACCTCTATTATTTTTAAAGAAGAAATGGATTAAAAGAACTTTTGAAGATGTTCCATGAAAGGACATTATGCAATATCATAATGTTCACCAGGGAAGCAAGTGGGAAAATAATGGCTTTAAAAAAAATAAACTTTGAAAGGTTTCAGCTAGATTGAAATAGTTTCTTATCAGTTCAGCACAAATTGGGTTCTTTGTTGGACAAGCCTGTCTTTTCCGCAAACCTGATACCTTTGGCCAGAGTGGTATTCAGCCGGTTCGGACCAGTTCGGGTGAACCGGTAGCGGCAATTTGGACTGGTTTGCTGAACTGGTAAATACCACCTCTGGGTGGCCCCACCCCTGCCTGCCCGCTCGCCCGCTCGACGCTCGCCCCGCCCACTCGATGTTTGCCCTGCCCATCCCTGCCCTATATATGTTGCCTTCGCGACGCAGCCCAGCTAATCGCCTCGCCAGTCGCCTCTGCGCCTCACCCGCTCTGCTCAGCTCACCAAAGGTAAGCTTGCCGCCCACTCGCCCTTCGCCTTGGGTCGGGGGCTGGGGCCCAGGGATGCACCATTCCCTGAGGCCTCGGAGCCTCCGTCTGCTTGTCGCCCGCCTCAGCTGGGTTGGGTAATGCACCATTCCCCAGCTCCAGCCTTCCCGGGGCCTCCTCCTGCATTGCCACCCGCTCTCCTTCGCCATGCATCACCTCGTTTGCCCTCCTTCAGAGGCCCCGGCCCTTACTCAAGCTCCCTGCTTCCTCCCCCACGACCGTCTCTTTCTTCGTCCCGTGACCTTACCTTCCTCCCGCAGCTGGCTACCAGGGAAGGCAAGCCAGGGCTGAGCCATCGCCGCTGGGCTCCCTGCCAGTCCACATTTGTTCGCCCTCCTTGTCGCGAGAAGCTGAAACAGAGGCAGCGGCTGCAGGCTTCTTGCGCCGAAAACTACCAGCCTCCGCTTCTCAAACGCACCAAAAAAGTGCTTCCCGTGACCATTGCCACCATTGCCGTCCTGTTCTATGGTGTGCATGCGCGGCCAGCGCGAAGAACAGGGCGGCAATGGTGGTGACGGTCACGGGTCTGAAGGTCTTTTTCAGTGTGTCCAAGAAGCGGAGGCTGGTAGTTATTGGCGCAAGAAGCCTGCAGCCGCCACCTCTTTTTTGGCTTCTCGCGACAAGGGGGGGGCGAACAAATGCAGGCTGGTGGGGAGCCCAGTGGTGACAGCTCAGCCCTGGCTTGCCTTCCCTGGCAGCCAGCCATGGGAGGAAGGTAAGGTCACAGGAAGAAGAAAGAGGCAGTCGTGGGGGAGGAAGTGGGGAGATAGAGTAAGGGCTGGGGCCTCTGAAGGAGGGGAAACAGGGTGATGCGTGGTGAAGGGAGAGCGGGCGGCATGCAGGAGGAGGCCTTTGAAAGATTCTGAGTTTAGCCACCTCAGACCCTGGGCAGAAAATAATAGGTAGAAAAAGGCTGCAATAGCTGTAAGTTCAAATTTCTTTACTACCGGATTCTATGGGTGTGGCTTGGTGGGGGTCATGTGACTGAGTGGGCATGGCCAACTCGATGTCACTCACAGCAAGGTGCCACCCCACCAAGCCATGCCCACCAAGCCATGCCCACAGAACTGGTAGTAGAAAAATTTGAATCCTACCACTGCCTTTGCCTTAAAAAGGTACAGGGGATATATGAAATATGTTATTATAGTTTAATTCTTAAATATATCCAACAGATACTTGACTGAGATAGTCCTCTAAAATATTGATATTTTTACCCCTACTGCAAAATAATAAAGCAGATGTATATCCTAAGGATTAATCTTTAAAAATCAAAAGAAAGTGACACAAACTGAATTAGTTTATCTTCAAATCTCAGATCACAAACAATTATGTTGTTGAATCACAGGTCTCCAATTTAAATCAGTACTGATTTATAATTCATGAATCACTGGGAAACCTGATCAGAGGTTCTGGTCTCAGTGACACTTTTTTTTCAGCCAAATATAATTAGGACTCATTTCAGACCTATCTTTTCAACTGATCACAGACATTAGGAGAAATGGACCCCCATCTCTCTTACCTGTTTTAATGTATCCTATTGAGGTATAATATTTAATTAACACTTTAATCAAAGGTACAGATAAATGGGGGAAGTATAGGGACAAAGAAGGAAGAGACAAGATCATGCTGAACAGGAAATTCTGGGAGTTGAAGTTCATATATCATCAAGTTCCCAAGTGTCACTTCCTTCACTTCCAAGAAGATGGCCAACTGAAATACATGCCCAGGGAGAGATCTCGGAAGGGTTTTCCCCTGGGCTGTAGCTCTTCAGCTTTTCAACTGAAGGGACTGGCATTCCTTCAGTTTTTATGACCCACCCGGTCAGGGAGAGTCTAAGAACTTCCCCTCAAAACCCTCTGATACAGCTGAAAGCTTGCAAGCATCTTCTGGAGTTGGACTTCGAAGCTATCTACATGCCAAAAGCTGTGGGGGGAGGAGCTGCAATCTGTTCAGGGTTGAAGAAGCTGCTGCTTTGAAATTCACCTTTGAAACAGACAGTAACTTGTGTCTTTCACTTCTTAATCGCCTTCAAGGACTATTAATCTTTTCTAAGTCAAGTTAAAAGAGGGTCTCTTTAGTCACAGCTTGCTATGGCTTTTTGAAAATTTGCACCGTTTTAGCGATTTCTTTTTGTGTTAAATAACAAGGAAGAAGGTTGCTGAGGCAAGCCAAATAAGGAAGTATGGAGCAAAAAAAAGCTGACGGAGAAACATAAAGACTGAAGGCTGTGGTTTTAGTTTATTACTGTAGTAACTTGTAGCTTGGTCTTCTTTGCTGTGGGTGGCTAAACTTTTCTGATCCTGATCAAAAGATGAAGCCAAGATGGTGGAGAAAAATATTAGAGATATCTCTGAAAGGTCTCTAAATAAAACCCACCAATTTGTTGACGAGCTGTGCTCCAACGTTGATTTAAAAATCCTCTCAAATTACTTTTGAGATGCAAATATGTGGAGAATGGTACCAAACTATCGAGGCAACTTCACAAGTAGCTGAAAATGCAGAGGAATTCATTGCAATTTTGGAAAAACCTAATATTAACGTTCACTATTATGGTTTAAATATAAACCTCTCAACACAACTGAAAGAAGAATGTCAAGAAAAAAGACAAATTTGGGACTTTTTTTTAAAGGATATTAACAAGGTTAAGGATTCTGTGATAAAAAGGGGTGCTTATAACTATTTTATAAAACTTCCAGAGAAGAAAAAGATTTTACTCCATGAAGACAAGCTGGAAGGAGTGACTTAAACTCAATGAGTTAACTGGAATTAGGATGGATCTTTCTTTGTTTGATATTTGTAACAGAAAGAAAGTTTTAATCCAAAATTTGAAATATATATATAAAAAAAATGTGAAAAAAGAGTGTGTGTTTTTTCAGTAAGGTCAAAGAATTTGAAAGAATACAATGAATCTTGTTAATAAAAATGGTGACCGTTCACAAAGATTATTAGGTGCAAATAGAAATACATACTATTTCCATAGCAAAGAAGATAAAGCAGTAATGGTTAAATTGATTATTTTATTCAAAGGAAAATATATTTTCATTTGGATATCACTTCTGGATCTTGTGCTTGTGATGGAAAAAAAATGAAACATTGACTTTGGTTTTGTTGATCAGAAAGATTTGTTGTTATAGAAAAGACTAGTTATATATTAACGCATAAAAGCAAAAAGTTGAGGTTGGGGTGTTTTTATCTTGTACTGTGCTAAGAAGAATTGGAAGTCACCCCCCCCTTTTCCCCTTGTATCTCACACCCCACTCCCTTTTCCTTTCCCTTAATTTCCTATTTTTTATTTGTATTTTATATAATTAAACAAATAAAAATTTGAAAGAAGGTTCCAAGTGTCAGAAACACTGGACTGGATATTTAGATTTGGGTGAAAGAAAAGATGTATAAGTTAGATTATAAGTTGATTCAGTGAAATAAAGTTAAACAACAAGTAAAAAATCAGTTGAATTAGTCAGAAAATTAAATGAGAACTGGTAACATGGGGGATTGAGTTATGTGGTGTTTTTCATCCAGAATAAACCATACCACACAGTGAAATTGTGATCTACAATTATAATTATGCAAATATTGTTTGCTGACTTGGGTTCTCTTTTCTAACTCATAATGCTTTGGAATTTGAAATAACCAATTAAGAAAATCTTGATCTCATTACAGTATAAAGATTGCACTCTTTACTTTTTCAACTAATAAAACATTATTCAATATTCTTGGAATTGCAGAGATTGTAAGAACTTGCTTTTATATAGCCCATCTGGTACCTGAGGTTTTATTTCTCAGTCCCAAACAAAATGTTCTAGCCTATTAATAGTCCAATATAAAATTCAGGTTCTGTTTAACAAATTACAATAGTGATGGGTGCACCATTGGCAGATACAAAGAACCAGGTTGAAGACAGATTGTCCTGGAGAAAATCCATCTACATCATTGCTAGAAGTCAACACTGAATTGAATGGCACTTAAACAAAAATCAATTTTTGTGCTTACCAATGCCAATTTCCTAGACTATTGAGCACAGCATCTACTTATGTGCATTTGTGTGTTCTACAGACTTACTTGATATGATTTTTTTATTTGTTAACTCACTGAAAAAATGTTGCATGGCATAGTTTAATTATTAGAACTGTTGCTTTTATGCTAGTGCTAACACTAGCCCTATACTTTTCTGTCTCTTGCAAAGGAGGGAAAATTTGAATACATTTTTTTTTACAAAAGCTGAGCCAATAATAATGATCCTCCAATTGTTATGCTTCTAGGAAGTCTGGGATTGTCAGAACATATTTGAATATGACTGGTTTGTATACCATCCAATTAGGGCAATTTATGAGCAGGAATTTCAATCTTAGATTAACACTACATTGGTATGTTAAAATTCTCTGAGATTAGTTGGATCTATGTACTAAATACAAATATGAATTTAGTACATGTAACCAGTAGATGTTCTGATTCATATTTTACGTATGAAATAAATCAACAGATCAGAAAAAATAGTGTGGGAAGCTCCCCCCCCAAGAAGAATGAAATATTTTGGGAAATATTTAAAAAAGGCAGAAAATTATATTTCCCTAAAGGAGAAATGGAGTAACATGCTCTTAAAGACAGAAAGCAGACTCAGTCTTTCTTAATAGCCCTCAGCAGATATTTTGTGCCCTTTAAGGGCACTTATTGGGCCAGCCTATTCAGAAACAAAAGACCTTCACCTCCAGTGATGGGATTAAAAATTTATCCTGGCACTCATCTAACTAGTTGTTCAGCTGACCCAGAACTACAAACCCTGGTGGTTCTGTTCATCAATAAATGGACCTTCTTTCCAATCAGTCTCCAGCCTCCATTTTATTTCCAACATCTTTCTCCCAGCTTGGAACTGAACCAGATGGACTTTCCTTCCAACAATTTGGCACCACAAGATGGGACTCCAAGCTAACCTGACCAATGGACCTGGCCCGGGTAAGCCTGCACCTTGCCAGCAGCAGACCCATTGAGTCTGTGGGTGGGTTCCCCCAGACCTTGGCCATTTGGAGCAAGTGTAGTAAAGGGAGTTTTGAGCTCAAAGGCTGCTTGGAAAGAAGGTGAGTACCTCTAAAATTTAACTTTAAAAGGAGGCAAAAGAGGCTATGTACCTTCTGAGGAAGCATATTTCATAGCTCAGCAGCAATATAAGAGCATCCCTTTCTTTATTATCGAAAGTGTTGGTTTACTTAATGAGGTCTCTTCTGGTTATCTTCATGTCTGGACAGGTACTGTACTTAGTGAATACAATAGCTTTCAGATTATCATGGGAGTTTAAAGAGGATCTCTCTATGTATACATTTTAACATTGGTTCTCAAACAGCACTTGTTTATAAGATTAATGGAAGATAAAAGTCACATCATTTTCACAAGTTATTTAGAAATCATCACCTGTGATGGCTTCCCCGGATTCCAGCTTGGAGGAGGAGGAGGAGGCTCCTGGGATTTTGGATAAGGGTGTGGAGGAGTGCTGGGAAGTTGCTGAGGCCTCTGAGCCAGGAGTGGAGAGGCCAGGTACATTGGAAGGATCACTGAAGAAACAACTGGACAAATGCCCAGCTGGAACAGAAAAAGGTGAGACACAGCTGCAGCTAGAGAGCTCAGAGCTCAGAGGCCCTGCTGGAAGTGCAGGGTGAAGAAGGCATGCAGCAGGAATGAGGAGCAAATGCCTTCTCCACCACATCCACAGCCAGGCAGGTTTATCTTGATGATATATTGATTTATACTGAAACTAAGACTCAACATGTTAAATTGGTGCGGGAGGTTTTGAAGAAATTAAGGGCAGCTAAGTTGTTTGCCAAACTCTCCAAATGTGATTTTCACCAAGATAAGATAGATTGCCTAGGGTACAGAATCTCTCACCAGGGGGTGGAAATGGACCCCACAAAAGTCAGAGCAGTCCTCAAGTGGGAAACCCGCCGTACTCACAAACAATTGCAGAGCTTCCTGGGGTTCACAAACTTTTATAGGCAGTTTATCCCCTCTTTTGCCCAAATAGCATTGCCGATTACAAATCTGTTAAAAACCAAGGGGGCAGATAAACCGAAACCTAGCCAACCACTGAATTGGACTATGGACTGCCAAGCGGCATTTGAAAAACTGAAAAAACTCTTTTCGCTGAACATGTATTAAAACACCCAGACCCAGAGAAACCACTTGTAATCCAGGCTGATGCCAGTGATGAGGCAGTCGGTGCTGTTTTACTCCAAGAGAATGAAGAAGGCAAATTATAACGATGGGCACACATCTCTAGGAAGCTAACTGAAACTGAACAGAGATGGGCAATATGGGAAAAGGAGGCTTTGGAAGTTAGGTGGGCACTCCTAATTTGGAGACATTTCTTTGAAGGGAGCAAAATACCTTTCCAAGTATGGACCGACCACAAGAACTTGGAAGCACTCAAAACCCCATGGAAAATGTCTCCAAAACAAGTCCGATGGGCACAGTATTTACAACACTTTAATTTCTCTTTGAAGTATTTACCAGGAGGGAAAAACTTTTTGGCAGATGCCTTGTCCAGACTACCGCAATACAACAGTGTCAAGGCAGAAGTAATTAAGCCCATGATCCCAACTTCCCAATTAGTAGCTAAGGTCATCACATGCTCTCAGGCGAAGAACGACCCGTCCACCTTAGATGGGTCTAGGACTTTTCGGCTCGTACCATTGGCCGTGCCTGTTTCTCCTCCAGGGTTCCGCCTCTGTGTTATTATCCAAAAGCTTTTCTCCTTGGCTGGCCCTCCCCCATCCTTTAGCCCTGGCACATGGGCCATGGCCACTCCATCCCAGCCCCTTCGCCGCAGCCTATTTGCCGAAGTACAGTTTGCGTCAGGCGTTTGGCTGCCTGGGACAGTTGAGAGCCAGTCAATTGGTGAGGTGGGCTCGGGGGCTTTGGGCGAGGTGCTGCTTTTGCCCTCTGTCCCAGTCCCTTCATCACGGCCCATTCATGGAAGTAGAGTTCGCGTTGGGCGTTTGGCCACCCGGGACAGTTCACAGCCAGTCAATCTGTGCAGGGGCTCGGGGGCTTTGGGCGAGGTGCTGTGCTTGTTAGGAGAAGGTGCTTGTTAGGAGAAGGAGAAGGGAGGGGGTGGAAGAGCAGAGGTGGAGGGGCGTAAATAACCCGCCTTCATCCAAAGGAGTATACAGAGGTGCTGCACTTGTTAGGAGAAGGAAGGTGTAAGGAATAAGAGAATTCAAAAATAAAATAGTATGTAGATAGTGAAGGGGATAGTAATAAATAAGTGGAAACTTGTTATTTTATAGACAAAAGTATTTTCCTTTTAAGCATGTAATTGTTAAGCATTGGAAACACATATGTCTCTGCAAAAACATATGCCTGCAATCAATTGCATCCCTCCTGCATTAAGATCTAAATCCTTCATAAATCCTTTTCCTTCTTCACTTAAATGCCACCCCATTTCCTCCAGGAATTGGCAGGTAACAATCTCGATTTCAAACTACCAAAGCAATCCACACACCTTTTGTGCTGTTAATAGGAGACCTAGTGGCCAATTAGGAGGACAAAAGATAACAAAAGATAAACACTGCCAAGAAAGGAATCTGTTTGTAGTATGTAAATCTAAGTTAGGGTATATGACTCAGTTTTAAGATGCCAAGTAGACAAAATACTTTACAAGTAAATGAATAACGGATAGTTATGGGAGGTGATGAGGAGAAAGTAACAGAGAGATAGCATTAAGAAACCAATAGCACCCACTTTATGACCCACTTGTAGCTCTTAAGTGAGTCACACAGTTGGTAAGTGAATCGGGCTTCCCCGAATCTCCGTTGCTAAGAGAGACAGCTGTTCGGTGAGCCTTCACCCACTTTACCACCAGTCTTGCCACCGTTGTTAAGCGAGTAGTTGCAGCTCTTAAGCGAGTCACATGGTCGCTAAGTGAATCGGGCTGGAATTGGGGTGGAAGAGCAGAGGTGGAGGGGGGTAAATGTAAAGGTATAAGGAATAATTTTCCTTCTTCACTTAAATGCCACCCCGTTTCCTCCAGGAATTGGCACGTAACAATCTCTATTTCAAACTACTAAAGCAATCCACACATGCCCAGGGACAGTTCCAGCCAGCCAATTGGTGCAGGGGCTGGGAGGGGGGGGTTGGGAGAGGTGCTGTGCTTGTTAGGAGAAGCTTGTTTTTAGTTTTAGTTGTTTTTTAAATGTTTTTAATATGCTTCTTTTTAATAGTTTTTTTATATTTTAATAATGTTTTTTTTATATTGTTGTAAGCCGCCCAGAGTCCCCCGGGAGTTGGGCGGCATAGAAATATAAATAAACTAAACTAAACTAAACTAAACTAAACTTCTCGCTCCTCCTCTCTCCCCCTTTTCTCTTCTCTTGGCTGTTTGATGAGGAAAGCCGAGTTGATAAAATGCTTGCTTATCTCTGCCTTTGGAATTGGCATTATAATGTTGCCAACACTGAAACCTTTGCATGGGTCAGTTTTCTGAATCCGGTATTCCTTCTCCTTGCTCTGGATGCTTCTTCACTTAGTCCTCCTTCCTGATTGGAAACAGGATAGAAAAAGGGAAGGAAGGAAGGAAGGAAGGAAGGAAGGAAGGAAGGAAGGAAGGAAGGAAGGAAGGGATAGCTGAGGGCCTGGCTGTGGTGTCTGGTAGCAGGGATCTCTGGGTGCTGGGTGGACCTTGGCAGCAACTGGATCTTCACCACAGGGGTGCTTGCAAGGGGTACAGTTGCAGAGGATAATTCCAGCAGTTGTGGTCTTTACGTTGGAAGCTTTTGGGACTTCCCATCCCAGAGAACCACTGCCTGGGATTTTGGCAGAGAGGCAGCAAGTGACTTGCATTATGGTAACTATTCGTCTTATGAACACAGGATTCCCACCCTCCCCCCAAACTGGAGAAGCAATGGAATCGGAACATAAAATATCTAGGATAAACAGACCGAGAATGTGACACTATAGATGAATCAAAATGAGCATAGTGGTCAAAATAACTGTAACAAAATTAGTAATGTATAAATAATATGTATGTTAGTTTTTTCTTTATTTTAGCATGTATGGCGGAGGAATGCCAGGATGGTTGCACTGTGTTCGATATTTATATACATAAATAATACGTAGCAAATGACTCGCATTTATGATGGTCGCAGCGTCCTGGGGTCACGTGGCGTGATCTCCCTTTTGCGATCGTGTGACAAGCAAAGTCACTGGGGGAGCCAGCTTCGCTTAACCATCATCTGACTGACTTAAACAATGATCGACTTAACAACGGTGGCAAGAAAGGTCGTAAAATGGGTCCAAGCTCACCGAACAGCTGTCTCTCTTAGCAACGGAGATTCTGGGAAGCCCGATTCACTTAGCGACTGTGTGACTCACTTAAGAGCTACAAGTGGGTCGTAAAGTGGGTGCTATTGGTTTCTTAATGCTATCTCTCTGTTACTTTCTCCTCATCACCTCCCATAACTATCCGTTATTCATTTACTTGTAAAGTATTTTGTCTACTTGGCATCTTAAAACTGAGTCATATACCCTAACTTAGATTTACATACTACAAACAGATTCCTTTCTTGGCAGTGTTTATCTTTTGTTATCTTTTGTCCTCCTAATTGGCCACTAGGTCCCCTATTAACAGCACAAAAGGTGTGTGGATTGCTTTGGTAGTTTGAAATCGAGATTGTTACGTGCCAATTCCTGGAGGAAATGGGGTGGCATTTAAGTGAAGAAGGGAAGCAATTGATTGCAGGCATATGTTTTTACAGAGACATATGTGTTTCCAATGCTTAACAATTAAACGCTTAAAAGGAAAATACTTTTATGTCTATAAAATAACAAGTTTCCACTTATTTATTACTATCCCCTTCACTATCTACATACTATTTTATTTTTGAATTCTCTTATTCCTTACACCTTCCTTCTCCTAACAAGCGCAGCACCTCCGTATACTCCTTTGGATGAAGGCGGGTTATTTACGCCCCCCACCTCCACTCTTCCACCCCTTCCCCTTTCTTCTTCTAACAAGCACAGCACCTCTCCCAAAGCCCCCGAGCCCCTACACAGATTGGCTGGCTGTGAACTGTCCCGGGCAGCCAAATGAGCAACACGAACTCTACTTCCACAAATGGGCCACGACGAAGGGACTGGGAGAGAGGGCAAAAGCAGCACCTCGCCCAAAGCCCCCGAGCCCACCTCACCGATTGGCTGGCTGCCAACTCTCCCAGGCGGCCAAACGCCCAACGCAAACTGTACTTCGGCAAATAGGCTGCGGCAAAGGGGCTGGGACGGAGTGACCGTGGCCCATGTGCCAGGGCTAAAGGATGGGGGAGGGCCAGCCGAGGAGAAAAGCTTTTGGATAATAACGCAGAGGCAGAACCCTGGAGGAGAAACAGGCATGGCCAATGGTACGAGCCGAAAAGTCCCATTCCAACCTTAGCCAATGCCACCACCACAGATTTCAAAAAAGCCTTAGAAATGGATGAGTGATTTAGTGCCAATAAACATACTTACATAATAAAAGAGGGGTTAGCTTGGGTGGGAAATAAGCTGTATGTCCCAACTAGGGAAAGGCTGAGAACTATGCAAGCTTGTCATGACTCCAAATTAGCTGGTCACTTTGGTTTTGTAAAAACATTACATTTACTGAAACGGCAATTCTGGTGACCCTCATTAAAAAAGGACGTAGAAAGCTATGTAGCAAGCTGCCCCATTTGCGCTGCCACTAAATGCAAACAGGGGAAAACTCCCGGTCTACTGCAGCCGGTGGCCAACCCTTCAGCACCATGGAGAGAGATCTCCATGGACTTCATTGTAGAATTTTCTGAGAGTTCTGGAAACACAGTGATCTGTGTTGTCACAGACCTTTTCTCAAAGCAGGTTCGCTTCGTCCCATGCCAAAAGATCCCTATGGCCAAAGCCTTGGCTAAGCTGTTTTTGGTCCACATATACCAGTTAAAAATTTCAAAGTACAGAAAATTGGATGTCTAAATTGGGTAGGCGTTATTTTGGAAAGGCATTTCACAATACTGGATCTATCTACTTTAATAATTGACTTTGCTTTTATAAATCGAATTTAAATTGGATTTAATAGCCGTTAGAATTGAGACAACACTGAAACCTAAGTTGAGAGTGCCATCTACTGATGAAGGAAAATATACCATATTCTACAACCCTGGGAAAATTTTTGATTAGAAAAATAAACAACATTTATTTGGAGAACTGTGGTGATATTTACTTTTCTATACTTATCTATCTTATGACTATGGGAGGTCCAACGGTAAGAATAAGGAAGATACCTAAGTAAAGCCATTTTTAAATGTTAAGATATATGACTAAACTTATAGAGGGGACATAAGGAAATATTTGGAGAGTTTCCTGGACTACCTGAATGTCTGATTGAATAACCTGGGACATAAAAGAACTGTGACTAAAGTATTCTTTGAGGAGCAACATTAGGCCTGAACATACGGTTGTTGAACTATTGAGTAAAAGTGGACCTTATTAAAATAAGATAAGATGCTCCATATGGGGAAAATGAGTGGAAGTTCAAAAGAAATATTGTTGATGTTCAAAAGCATTAAGGACTCTATGACAAAGTACTTCAGGGAGATAAACAATTTAATGCAAAGCATAGATGGGAAAATAGAAAATATTCTACAAGGGACAATGAATAAAGACCAAGATGCCCAGGAGAGGGAGGAGACAACAGAAAGAATGGAGGAAAAGACAGAACAGATAAATCAACAATCAAAACAAGAAGATAATAAAGACTATAATGATTATTGAAACAAATCAGGGGGAAAGTATTTTAAGAGATTTAAAAATGGAATGGGAAGATACCATTGAAAAAGAGATAGAGGTTTGGGCAGCTTGGCAGCATAAGAGGAGAGAGATGGGAGGAATACTTAGACTAAACAGTAAAAATGCAGAGGTAGATAGAGACAAAGATCCAAGAGAGGAGTATGGGAGGTATGCCAAAAAACAAATAAGAATTGAAATATTAAAATGGGCAAGAGATGATGGATAGAAAGGAAATGTTATTTCTTGGGGGGTTTTCCCCTTCTTTCTTTAATATAATGGGGGTCTGATTAAAAGTTAGAATAGAAGTAAAAATAAAAGATAAACATATTATAAAAGTAATAAATAGATGGAAGATTAAAGGTTGAAAGATGGATTTCATATGTATGTTTAAATAATATGGTGATTGTTGTCAGGATTGACTAAGGGGATTAGATTTTAATACAATATTTGTATTATACTAGGATTAGTAAGGATGGCCTGATTAAATATAATAAATTAAAGAATTAAATGGAAAGATTAGAGGTTGAAAGATAGTATTATTATGCATGCTTAAACAATGTTGTAATTGGCATTAGAATTATACATTATATATTGAATAATTTCATAATGAAGGTTTATATCTTAATACAAATAGGAGTATCAATACTAGGAGTATATAAGCTTAATCAATGTAACAAATATTATTGATATTACCGTGTTTCCCCGAAAATAAGACCCTGTCTTATATTTTTTTGAACCCTGAAATAAGCGCTTGGCCTTATTGCCATGCACTCAAAAGCCCAATTGGGCTTATTATCAGGGGATGTCTTATTTTGGGGGAAACAGGGTAGTATTTTTATTTGTATCAAAATGAATGATACCCAGATGCCACACTGTTCGTGTATTGATGTTGATGTATATATAAAAATAAAATAAAAAACATAACAAAAAAGGACATAGAAAGTTATGTAGCAAGCTGCCCCATTTGTACTGCCACTAAATGCAGGCAGGGGAACCCCCCCCCCCCGGTCTACTGCAGCCAGTGGCTGACCCTTCAGCACCATGGAGAGAGATCTCCATGGATTTCATTGTTGAATTGCCCGAGATCTGGGTTGTCACAGATCTTTTCTCAAAACAGGTTCATTTCATCCTATGCCAAAAGATCCCTACAGCTAAAGTCTTGGCTAAACTGTTTTTGATCCACATTTACCGCTTGCATGGGGCCCCATGATGTATTATTTCGGACGGGGGGTCAGATTCATGTCCAAGTTCTGGAAAGCTTTTTTTAATCTACTTGGGACCGAGCAGGGACTTAGTTCTAGTCATCATCCACAGACAAACGGGGCCACAAAACGAACAAATTCAGTTCTGGAACAGTACCTCTGCTGTTTTATTAATTACCAGCAGGACAACTGGACCGAACTACTGCCTTTTGCAGAAGTAGCCTATAATAATGCAGTTCACGCTAGCACAGGTTTTACCCCTTTCAGAGTGGCCACAGGGCAAGAATTTAATGCTATGCCTGAGTTACCCTCACATGAACCAGATATACCCTCCTTGGAACAGTGGATCAGTCATTTGCAAACCATTTGGCTGGTGGTCCGCAAAGCCTTGAATGAAGCCAAGGCTGCTTATAAAGCACAAGCAGACAAGAAACGAACAGAACCTAAACTTTATAAAGTGGGGGACAAAGTTAACTTTCCACCAAGTTTCTAAAATCTTTGCAGCAGTCTAAAAAGTTGGGTTCTAAATATATTGGGCCTTTCCTCATAGTTTGTATTATTAACCCTGTCATGGTGGAATTACAGCTCCCTAAGTCATTACGGCAAGTCCACCCCATTTTCCATTGTAGCTTATTGAAGCCTGAAGTCACCTCTGATCTTCATCCGGCTACTACCCCTGTTCCACCCCCTATTATGGTAGAGGGTGAACAACATTTTGAGGTTCAGGAAGTTCTTGACTCTAGGAAATTCCACGGGATCAC